>CAEMYA010000024.1:4537598-4577464 GCA_903131615.1 Diplodus sargus
AAAAAAAAAAAAACGATGATTCACGCCGCCCAGGTGTCAGGTATCCGTCATTTGAGGCTATTTTGGAGGAAACAAAACAGCAACAGCAGTGCACCGAGAGGTCTTTTGATTCTGTCATATCACGTAGGCTTCTTGTCCGTACGTAGGCTGTGCTCTCCATCCCTATCAGGACTTTGCATTGTTAGGGCATCTCTCATCTCTTTTCTAGCTTTTGTCACCATGTGTCTAGTTTGAAACAAGCACAATGCTAAATGAGTGGTGTGCCGCTCTGGTCCGCAGGCAGCATAAACAAATATGTGGGGCACTCTGCGTGAAGTATGATCATGAGGTCAAACAAGGTAGAAGCCATTCACATTAGCCACTCACTTTGGATGGGTAACGTTAAGTGATAAAATAGAGGAGTGAATTATGTTTGAGGTTTGAGTCAGTGAATATGCGAATGGCGAAGAAGGAAATATTGGCTTAAAATGTGCTCGTTAACAGAATGATGGAGGTACTGCTGATAAGGTCTGTAAACCTGAGTGTTTTATAGGCTGTTACACGATCAATCACTGTCCATTTAGCATTGGCAAATGAGGTCAGCTAAGACTTTTGGAAAATAAATAATGCTTGATAGGATTTTTATTTCAGTCTTGAGGACAAATTAAACATTTCTGTTGTGCCCGTCTGACTGCGGATGATAATAACAGTTTTGCATTTATCATCTCCTTTTTAGTGATTGTTTTTGCTGAAACCTTAAAATAGTTTGTCAGCTACACATACGCAATAGGTAATTTGGATTCTACCACAGCTCATACTGTACGTGAAGTGAGGTAATGTATGGAGAAACTAATTCTTTGCAGCACAAGGGCCCGTGCAATATTATGTTTTTGCATAGGTAAAAAAAAAAAAGCACAACCATTAAGCTTCTTCACAGAGGTTTGCAAGGAGACATGCAGGTGTGTGTGTATGTGTGTGTCGGGCACGTCACCCCAATTAATTTCTGCCTGGTCATGTGGACGGTGTTACCACCACCTGCACATCTCCTCTACTCTTTTAATATTCCAACTCCTATGGAATATATTGTCTGTGGATCTCTGCTATAGGGTCTTCTACTACCAGCTCCTGCTGACATGAATGGGCTTGAACATCTGCTGGAATCTGCACGGATCAGAAAAACCTTTCCAATCTTGAGACTGGAGTTTATAGGTGCTACCTAGGTCTGAGCAATATGGCCTTGAAAGAATATTGCAACGTTTCTGTGTGTGTCAAAATACACAACATTTATCTCAAAGTTTTGAAATATTCTGAACAGCACTTGATAAACGCTACGAATGGGTGGCAAAATCAAATATCTCTATTTTTGCAGAGGTCACCATCGGTACTTTCAGAAAAGAGATTTTTGATAAATAATAATCAATAATGTGGATGAAAACACTAAGTGAGAAAAAGTAAGTGTTAGAACAAGTAGAACAATCTGATGAGTTCAGAAAATGATATAACTTTATTGTAAATGCAGCCTTTAAAACTCAAAAAGGAAAAGACAAGACCTAACCCATATCACAATATAATTATATCGAAAATCTGAGACAATGTATCGTTTCATATCATAGTGATGATCTAATATGAATAAGTCACCCAGCCTCAATGGTTGACATCAGTAGATATAAATGAAATCACTAATTCTGTCAAGCTGAAAGGTTCCTTTTTAATTCTTGGTGAGATGTGAAGATATCATAAGGTTAATTTTGGTTTAAATATACATTTTCTGTAAGAAGTTGAACATGACAAATGTACTGTAGAACTTAACACAACTGTATTTCAAATAAATACAATGGGTATGTATAATAAACTAAAATCTTACTTCTTATTTTGCGTTAAGAAGGCTAATGCATTTGTGATATTGTGTGATACTATGTCTCTTTGTTTTTTTTGTCGTATGGCATGGCGCTGGAGAAAGAGGACATTATTGTCTGTTGTTGTTTTGTTGCGCAGGTATCACACTGGTTGTTTTAGGGGGCCCACCAGCATTTGCTTGAGTCTGGCACTGTAAAGTCTAGCATTGTGTGCTCTAGAGGATGGCACTGCTTCAAATTGTAAAAGATTAGTGGTATAAACAGACTTTGTGGGGACGTGTTTTCAGTGCACTCTCTCTGCTTCTTGTCGGACTTTAAATAACCAGAACCATTCCATGCTACCGAATTCGTCTGACCCATCTTTTCCTTGTCTTTTGAGCCTTGGGCTCTTGTCCGTTGGTTCGTCTTCTTCAGTAAAGGTGGGTTTGGGTTAGTTCTGATGTACTGATCTGCAGGACTGCAGTAGCCCAAAGTTCATTCTGCTTCTTTATGATGCAGAGATGTCCTGCTGTATTTCTTGCGTTGCCTGTGGACACGCATAGTAAGCAGGCGATGGTGTTATCATACAAATACGGTAATTATCATCCATATGAAAACACTAAAGCAGAGTTACAGTACTACTTTTCGTGTCCCTCTCAGGAAGAGCTCTTGTGAAAATTTCATATAGTCCCCCAAAGTTGATAGTTGAGTCTGCCCCTGATCCAGAGAGTATTGTCCCTCCTTTATAAATATTTTTTCCAGAGCTGTGCAATGTTTTTCATCACACATAAACTCTTCTACTATGTCACAGTAGTGACATTTTATTGGCATGACATACTATCACGTTGCACTTTGGAATATCAGAAGTGCACTTCCCTTTAAGCCCAGTTCATGGCATATCTGTAATGCGCCCAGTCATGTGGTGTGAACTCTGGCCACTGTCCTTTTATTCTCATTCAGGGCTGAAACAACAGGCCACATACATCCAGCTCCTTGTTAAAAAGGCTGGCTGCCAGACTGATGACTCACTCAGTGGCTGCCTGGTGGCTTTTCTTGTGGTGTGGCTACTCTACTGCCTATTCTGTTGAACATTGATGTTTCTCCTCCAGCTGATGAATAGGCTACATGCAGTGTCTGTGTTAGGCATGAATCTTCGCAGACTGGGTGTTTCTGATTGTAAAAACAGAAAGCATTGTGTGCATGTGTGTGGATGCGTGTGTGTGTTTATTTTTTAGATGGCAATCTGAGCTGCGATTGTAATAACAGTCATGTGTTGAGAGGACCAGAGCAATTGTGCTAGATTCTGCTGTGAAGAGCAGGAAGGCAGCAGCTTTTACACTTCACTTTCACACTTTTCCTACTGTCACCAATCAGAAGCATTTTTACAATTCATCATGTATTAATATACATATGTCATGATATATACATCTATACGTGTGTATGTTGCTTCCAAAAGATTGTGATATAGTCAGGGGCCTTTCTGATTAATCACAAAGTTTAAGCTGGCCAAAATGTTGTCTGTTTTTTTTTGCTGTGATATGTGATCTGTGAAACTGTAATCCATCTACTATTTGTCTTTCAGGCTGACAGTCTGCTGACGTGAATTCCCGCCCATCCACTTGCCACTGGCTCAAGGAGAAGAGCTTCAGCTGTAAGTACAGCTTTTTCTGTCTGGGTGGGAATATTGTGGTCAGAATCAGTTTCCTACAGCGAGCCTTATCGCTGACTAAGCAGTGTATAAGATTTCTTCATTGGTTTTCAAGCAGAAGAGATTAGTTTTTTCTGTATTCTGGAGCTACATGCTGACAGATCTACAGCAAATCTACAGTAAAGTAAATTAGACAGCATAAAGGATGAACTTTTCTTGAATTAGCACTACTCAACCACTTTCACATTGCATTTGTCTGAATGATTGTAAAGCTGAAACAATTAATCAGTTATTTGATTGACAGAAGTATGAATTTCAACTATTTTATTATCAAAAGGGGTGATATGAACTTGCTTTTCACAGGTTAGGATTAGACAAGCTCAAGTGATACTCCCCAAAACCAAGGGTCAACAAGAAATGCCACCCTTTGTGGAATCAACAATAAACAACAAAAGACAGAAATTCAGTTTGTTACAAAGTTCAGTTCATTCTCAAATCTGTTCTGAGTAAACCCTCTTCCAAAACAAATCAATTTAAGATATCTGAAAATAAACCCAGCATCTCTGACGCTGTTAATGAGTTTATCGTCTTCATGCACATAAGATAAGTATCTGGAAGCGCAGCTGCAGGCTAGCCTTTCAAGTGTTTTTTTCTTTCAATTGTTTTTTTTTCTTCAGACCCACAAAAGCAAATGAAAAATTGTAATATTAAAATAATACCATTATTTAAATACGTTTGTTGACTTAATTGTGATAGTTCCTCAAATGTAAAGATTTGCTGCTTACCTATGTCTCAAATGAAAGAAAACTGTATATCTCTGGGTTTTTGAATGTTGGCTGGACAAATCAAACAAACAATTTGAATATGTCACTTGCTGTGGAAACTGTGACTGGCCTTTTTCCCACTGCTATATAGACCCAAATTGTATTTGAATGATAGAAGAAATAACTGAGATTATTAACAATGTTCATTTTTGATCTTTTAACCATTAGTTAAACAGGGTGGCAAAATTAAAGTTGTTGACTGTCATATTTATGAGTGTCCTGTGTGTACAGCATAGTAATGACAAGGCCAAAAATTCATTTGTAATATATGTACAATATAAACAAATCACACCACAAAGTCACAGAAAAAACATACACTCACACTCCACCAAGCAAGCAAAGTTGCAGCCCTAATATAGATGTTGATATACAAGTGGTGATAAGGAAGTGGTAAAGTGGTAGGTGTATGATGTCTGGGTCTATTGTGCTGCAGAGCAGGATATACTGTAGCTACCCTGTATATAGAGGAGCAGGTGGATTAAATTGTTTTGTTCACTTCTGCCTCCAGCACAGGTCAAATTTGCACACTGATTCATTTCTGTCATCTGACGAATTCACAGCCTTGTTGACATGGAGGTTGCCAACTGGTGACACTCACCAAAGGCCCTCTCTGTGCCCCAGATCCTGCTGACTCTGCCAAGCCTTCTGTTACCTCCTGACTCTCCAAGTCATTTGTTATAATTCACCCTAAAAGCTTTAATCCATGCGGCTGGCAATGGAAAGTTATGTCTAATGAATGGATAACTGATGAAATGCTGACATACATAATGCTTAAATCAAAATACCTGAATGCATGTTAGATAGGGTGACTTGATAACATTGGGGTAATTAGTGCGTGTGTGTGTGTGTGTGTGTGTGGGTGTTTGAATTTGACAGTTCTTAATTACTGTGCTTTGAACACTGACTCATACACAGTCTACCAATTATTTCTCATCTTTTTTTCTTAGAATGCTTTGATAGGTCTCTGTCTTGCCACAGTTGCACAGCACTAAAAGCTCCTGATGAATTAAGCTTTATTCACCTATTTTATGTGATCATCAAGGATAGCATGTTTGATGAATGCTGAATACAAGAAAAGGAGCACATTGTCCTAAGCACTAGTAGAGTTGTACACCATTATTACATGACAGAGATGTAGTTAATGTAAGGCAGGTATACTAGCACAAAATATGTTCTCATCAATTGTTATATTGATGAGACCAAATAAGGCAGAAATCAGTCTGCTCCTTGTTTCTGCAGTGTCTAACTGAATGGGCGACTTTCTCACGACTTGAGGGGAAATATATACAATCCCAACATGACCAACACATAGTGTGACAGAAGAACAATCCTAAAATGGTCTTGTGACATGTGGCCCAGTGGCAGCAGGCTCACAGAGTCTGGCCTGTTCAGCCACTCTGTTTAAGCCTGTATAGTAGGGCAGTGGGTTCCCTGCATGTGGCCTCCACAGTGACGTCGTCTTTCAGCCGCCACACATTGGCGTGTTGTTCCTCTCCCACCTCAATAAACTCCTCTCAGCCCTCACTCGTCTCAAAAGTTCATTTCTGCTGGAATCTGCTTCACTGCACTGAATGCAAATGCAAATAGCAAAGTTTCCACTGTGACTTGGTTTGGATTCTTTAGTGACAAGTAATCCAAGTTGACAAGTGTTGATTGGCTCTTTTTGAAAATTCATACAGGTAAAAATAATGTAAAGGTGTTGAATGATGTCTAATAGGTGTCTACTTGCATTACATGATAGAAGAAATTGTAATGACATTTACATTTTCAAACTTTAATGAACATTTACAACTTTGCATTGCAAAAACACTTTATTTTGACCTCCATGAGTAACAACACATAAACACATGGTTAATAACGCACTAGAATAGCTGTAAGCCAAAAGAAGATACGTTTTAAGCTGTTATATTTGTACAGTTTTTGTCAATAATTACAACTTTTCAAGACAAATTTTATTAACATTGTAATTACTACAGTATATAAGTATAGTATAAAGTGTCATTTATTATCTGTTTATAAATCCCCTTCCACCTATGGGTACCCACAGGAGGAGTTAAAGTGACAAATACATTATTAAACACTTACACCTGCTTACAACTTCTTAAGTCAACCATTTCTAAATGTTTATATAGTGCTAATACTGAAAATAACACAGTAATTTCATCCCAACCTAATAATACATGCTTTCTACCCCTATCACCTCCTCTCCTGATGGATGAGTCTGTAAGAAGAGAAGTAACTTCAAGGAAAATATTGCAAGTCTCCATGCAGGATAAGGTATGGATTTTGTGCTCTGCAACTAAAACCCCTTTCTTCATCAAAATGTCAATTTTCTCGATTAATGGATTAATTATTCGGTGTATCAAAGGTCAGAAGAAGGTAAAAGATATTCATTACAATTCCCCATGCACAGCCAAGGTGACAAAAGTGCTTCTTTTAGCCCACTAACAGTGAAAACCACCAACACCCCCCAAATATTCCCTTTATTATAATTTAATGAAAAAGTAGCACTTTTGCTCAAAACTTTACTTAAAAGATCAACCAAACTATTTTGAAAATAGATTAATCTTCTGAACATCAACTAACCCTTTAAACTAAATGTTTTAGCTCTTTCTACATGGAGAGGAGTTCCAGTGGACGCCCTATATTACATAGTCGTAGTCTAAGTTTTTCTGTTCCTCTCTATGGAAGAAGAATTGATAGCTATAGACTAAAATCATATCAATAAGCTATAATATAGATATAATTATGTGGTTATTATTACTCTCTGACTTAGTCAGTGAGTGTAAGGGCACCGGCATGAAGTGCAACAACTGCTTTGTGTGCTGGACATGCCCACACAAACAGTGTGGGAAGGAGGGATAAGATTAGAAAAGCCCTAAAACCTACTGCAGCCTTCCAGCAAGTATTTACAGTTCATAACCTTATACAGTGTATTCATACAAAATTAACCACCTAACAAGACTGGCCAAATATTGATTGGTGTCATATTTTGTGCTGTGTGAATTACATTATGATGGATGTGTCTAAGAGGTTAGTCACATTGATAGGATTTAGAGACGTTTAGTACAAAATGTCTGTTCATCATAAATTGAACAGAGTGTTTGTGTGAAGTTAGTGAATTACACAGCTAATCTATCATATGTAATATAATTAATATTGTATAGTTGAAGCCTATAGATGTTAAAGTAATAAGAAATACAAAGAGTAAATGACAAGTTGTTTTTATCCTGGGTGACATAGTTTTAATTTAATTGTAGCTCAGTTGGTAATCCATTGCTGCAATTGTTGATATATATTTTCAGCCAGTCAAAAAATTGTCCAGAAGAGATGCAGTGTTTTGCTGGTGTGATTTGCATCATGCACAATAGCATATTAGTTCCTCTTGGCCATTCATCTAACATTCGTTCCTGTTGCCTGCAGCTGCTACATCTAAAAATAACTTTGTTTTCATAGATTATATTGCTAACAAATGAAACAAAAGGCTGAACACCACAGTGTTGAGTGCATTAACTAAATAATACCTGGAGTTTAAAGACTTTGAGCGTCAGACAATGCATTTTGTGAACAAAACGAGCCAAGGACAAGATAATTAATCTTTTTCATGTCGTTTTCGATTTTATGTACTCCTCGGGTTTGTCAGTGGTGATTTTTGGAAAGGTTAGTCATTAAAAGTAAAATACAGTAAAATGTTTCCAGTGTAGATGCAGTGTGATGAAATACTGAGGTATTGAGTGCTGAGTGTTGTGGTGACTTTGGTCAATTCCTCAGAGAGGTGCTTTTCAGTTTAAAGCAGTTCTTTCAGTGAGAACCACGGCTATTATTTTCAAGGGCAGAAGGAGAAGTAATTTTTAGATATACAGTATTTCTGAGGTGATAATGCAAGATTGCATAATCTCTTTTGTGTTTTGGTCATTAAAGTTTAGCTCAGTGTCAGAAAATGACCTCAAAGCCTGTTCGTGAAAATTAAACTTTGGAAAAGGGTCAGAGTGTTCAAAGTATATCTGTGGACACTGAACATCAGTGAGCAATTGCTTAAATTGTTACAGACAAGTAATGTCATCAGTGGACAAACTGTGTTCAAATTGAAGTTCCTGATGTGTAAATAAAGTAGGTGTGGTGTTGTCTAGATTGAATAAATGTGGGCTGGCCCATCAGACAAGCAGGACCTGCTGCTGTGCAGTCAACAGCTTTTGTGTCTTGTGACCAGTGCAGTTCACTTCTCCTTTTTGCACTCACAAGTTGATGAGTGTTTGAAGGCTTACATTAAAATACAGATTAATTTTCTACTGAATGAATCAAGGCTGGGTAAGTGGAGCTGATTTGACTTTTGTTCTAAATGGTTTCTTCATTTACAGTAAATCTGACTTCTTCTGCCTGTTAAGAAGTGACCACTGTAAAGTTAATCCTGAAACCCATAATTGTGGTGGCACACAATTGGCTTTGAAAGCTCTCATTGTTGGACTACAGAGTAATTTAACGTAATATTAACGCAGTTCAACACATGCTTTCTTGAGCCTCCTTTGTTATGGTGCTACAAAAGCTACCTTTGTGTGGGTGTCCAGTGATTTAAAATGTATGACAGCTACTGACTCACCCTCCACAGATCACCATTGTTCTTGGAAGCTGTGAGACATAGGTTGACTGGTCAGATGGAAACGGTCTTGGTCTTGCTGACCGCTTATGTAAAATGTGACAAAAGTGCAAACATTGGTTGTTCTGAGTTGCCCATTCACATTCCATGCTCTCAGAGCATTGAAATTGTGTTGGCTGCCAAAGCAGATACCCTAAATATCCATTTATCCATCCATTGTCTATACTAGTGCATTCTTGGTGGTGAGTGGCTGATGTATCTTACATAAACAGAAGGCAAGGAAAGGATCTGAACAGGTCACTAATCTATCACATGAGCCCAGTCACACTTAAATTCACACCTTCAGCCATTTCAGAGCTTTTAATTCACTCACTGGACATGTCTTGGGACTCTGGAAGGAAACCGTAGCACCCGAGAGAAACTGCACCAGACACAAAACCACTAAACACACTTAAATAAATTATCTGATTTTGTTTTGCATTATTACTTCATTATTTGGTCTATAAAATGTCAGAAAAAAAGTAGACTATCAAAGCTCTAATAGTTGCCCAGAGCTCACGGTGGAGTCCTCAAATAGATTATTTTGGAACCAATGAATATTTTGGAATTATGCTTTATATTTGAATCAACTGATAAACCAGTTGTTCCTGATTAATATTTTTTCAGTCCACTCGAAAATGAATTATTAAATTAGTGCCAGCCTATACCTTACACCGCTTTTCTTCCTTCTCAAACTTTAATGAGTAAAATTCAAACAACAGTAACATATACACAAGATTTAAAGAACAGGAGGAAGCATTATACCAAGGAAGTCAGCTAACATGACCAAATAGAAGATAAGGAAAGCGAAACATTAGAACAGTAGGCTATATGATCCGTCAGAAAAATTTACCAGTTTTATAGCAGGCTAAAAAATCACACCTCACATTTATTGATTTTTTTTCACCCCTATTCTATTTTCAAAACAACATGGGAGTTGCATGACGAGGACAGCTTGTAAAAAACAATGTTATAAGAAAGCGTACAATAATTAGGAGAGGTTGAATTGCAGTCAATGCATTTACAGAGGGGATGTAGGGCCAGATAACATCTTTTTCTTCCTGTTTCTCTACAGAGCATCTGCAAATGTCAGTAGACGGGAAAGGTAGAGCGAGGGCCGATTGTCCACTAGTTAATCAATCAGAAGATGGCATTTTTTTCTTGGATTGATAAATAACAATTAAACTAAAAACTGCTGAAATGGGTGACCAAATATATTTGGGGGGCACTCAGATACATGCGTGACCCACTCAAGTAAAAACTGTGTGGGAAATACTGGGTAAATATCAATTAGAAATAGGGTTAAGTTTGGTTTTCTATTGGTTCCACCATCTTTGGGAAAGTGATGCAGATGGCTAATCTGCAGTGGAGCCTTTTCTCTCCAGAGACAACGTGCTGTACTGTACTGTAGACCTACACTAACAGCAATGGCGGAGGGGTGGGGTGGAAGGGGGTGGCCGTGGCCACCTCACGCTGAATCCTAGCCACCCCATTGGCCACCCTGGCCTGACCCCAACCACCCATGCAACCACTGTTCCCCAGCTGTCACTGCTTTCTGGCGTGCAGAACCTTTCCTGCACTGCGATGGCACTACCGGACATTTTAGATGTGCACACAGCGTGTCTGAACCCCCCTCTCTCGACAGAGGAGAGTGCTACCCGTGGGCACACGGTGCAGTGGCCAGGGTGAGACCGGCTGCGCCGGGAGTTTACAGTCGCCGAATAAGCAGTGCGTCAGACATCGGCTACCCGCCTCTGCAGCTCTGACGTTGTTTCCGCGGCGCATCACCCTCCAACCCTTGAGCGAGGTCGCGGGCGAGGTGTTTCCAGCTGCTGGAGGCGGGGACCGAGAGGCGTCCAGCGAGGGACAGCGGGTGGTCGGGGGCCGCTGCTTGCCTGAATCGATTCAGAAAATCCTCTGAATCGATTATATATAGATATATATATAGATATATATATATCTATATATATATATGCAATGCATCGATATTTTTACCCACCTCTACTATTGGATATGTGCAGGTGATTGTAACATAACTTCCAATGTATGCTGTCTGATCGACTGGTGTGTCTCTGCCTGCCATGGAGTTAAAATGGGATTTAGCATGAACAGCAGGCAGATTTTTGACTGAGGGATACAGTTAGGGTTCTGTTAGGGATTTTGATACAGAGTTCAAATGTTTCTCTATGTAGTTTTAAGTGGAGAACCAATAATTATTAGTTTTATTCTAACAGCATTCCAGACCATCAACAAAATGCAACAACAACTGTTTTGTGCATTTGTACAGAAGGGTCAATTTGTTCCTTGTTAGATCCTTATGTTCGTCCATTTTGCTGGCCATTATTTATATGTGTATATATAGCTTGATCAGGCTATAATAAAAACAACTGTTTTTCAAATTATGTCTGTGTATTCCTGATACACCAAGAGAATGAGCTCATAGTGATCACTACAAGATGAGCTGAACATCTCCCAAGTCCTCTCAGCGCAATAATCAGTACAGTTGTCTGTATATTGTGCTACATTTGTGCAGTGTAAGCATCTTTGTTACTTTACTTGCAGGAGTAAGAAAAAATACATTGAACATTATTTGATCTTTTCCACCATTACCTCCATTCCAAATATTGTGGGGATGTGTGGCTTGGATGCCCTAAATACCCCTATAATTTCTAATGAGACACTGCCACCCCAAAATGATCACATAACCATCCTGACCACCCCACAGAAAAATTCCTGGCTCCGCCACTGAGTAATAGCCTTGATAACAAAGTCCATCAATGGCCTTTTCCTTGTCCTTGAGTTGAACTCAGAAAAAAACATCAGCTTTGCTTTGTTTTCTTTTCTGTTATGGTGATGATGCACACCCACAACAAGGATCCCTGGAGTTCTCTTGAAGAATCCAGGCCAAATCCTTACAATCACTATGTTGAGTGCTTCCTCATGACCACGCATTCTGCTACCCACTTAACATCACCAACCAATTATTTGTAGAGGTACAGGCAACCACCATAGGGATGACCTAATGCTGAGGTACAGAGACAAGAGGTCACTTGAAGCTTGTTTCTCTCCAAAGTAGAGACAGGGCACATTTTCATCCAGAGTCTTTTGTCCAATGATCTTCTTTGTTTTGAGTAAGTGTTCTCTTGAGTTTTAGGTTTAAATGCTCTTCAGAGTTTCAGGCTAACACGTTCCCTGGATGTACTGACAGAGCCTTGACCTTTTCACTGAAGTGCTGATGGCAAGGAAAAAGCCTTCATTGAAAATTAGCTTGAAGCAATCATTATAATTTCATTTTCTATAATAGACTCAGTGAAAGGATCTTTTTTTTCTTTGGAAATAATTCTGTATAATAGTGAGGGTTTATGTGGGCTTGCATGGGATATAAAATGTCATGTCTCGATTATCCATCCTGGCCGAAATGATTGTGATCACTTATAATATCCCCATAATTATCAACATATGCTTAAAACTCTTAAAATTGCAATACAGGAATCACTTTTACAGAAAATTATTATGGCATTAGATCTCTATTAGGGAACATCCTTCTCAATAACAAAAAATAAAATTCTTGGTGAATAGTGGGGGCAACAGAGATGGGAGTGTAGATTTGTGGCACTGGTTGGTGTTGCAGAAATTTTCATTTCTGCAGGTTGGCAGATCATCTCGGTGTTGTTTGTTAGTTGGGAAATCTATAGTATTTTAACACATCCGATTTAACTCATACAAGAGTCAGCCCGAGCTTTCATATGGTGACAGGCTTAGGATTTTGTAAAGGAAATATGCACGATCCCCTTTTTTCCCAGCAATTCAAGTCAGGAAATTAACATAGGTATACAGCATTTTTAACACACCGATGTGAGGATATAAATGACTAATAATTTGTTGGTTAATTGATTAATCAATTGACAGAAAACAATATGACTAGAATGCCAAACATTCTCTGGTTCCAGTTAACTTGAACACAAAGATTTCATAATGTCTCTGTTGGATGTCATAATGAATTTATATTAAATTAGTGTATTGCCCGTAGGAAGCATGTATTCCTATAGAAAAATGGGAGGTTAAGTAGTTTTTTCATGGATGGCCAAATGAGGTTGTGTTTGAATGTGGGACATCAGGGATATAACTGGCTGTTTTTGACTACTTGTGATTATACCATTATATTTCACCTTAAAAACTATTTACCTTGCCTTGTTTGGTGTCAATATTTTCAGCACAACCTCACATGTGTGACTGTACATTTATGTTTGCTTTTTGACATATTATATTAACACTATGGACCTAAAATCACAAAATAACATAAAATCAGAGTAGGAAAAAGTTAGATTTTTTACTGTGAAAACCACAAACAGTTTAATGAACCAATTGCATTAGTTGTAATGCAAATATAAATTGTTGTTTGTTAAATTTGTGCATAGTTTTTTGAAATTTACAAAGTTATATGTAACTATTTACATTAAAATGCAGGCAATGCCTCAGGCTCCTCAGCTCATTCCTGCCTGCTCCGCAGTTCAGCGGTTGACTCACAACACAAATAAAAATGACTCCGCTACACACCAAACACTTCATTACACACTAACTATACACTCCAAACACGCTATATGTCACAGATCTCTCAACTCTCAAAACTCGCTGTCTCTGTCGCTGTCTGTATCACCGCCGGTGTCCCTCACACAACTTCCTGTTCCACAACAACCAAACTTGCTGCTTGGACACTTTCGTGACAAAAGCCCATTTTTACTGTTTCTTATGCACCAGACACAAAGCAAACGTGACGGCAATGTTCGCGAAAAAGCGTGGCGGACATTATTTACCCTAAGTCCGGTTTTGGACGTGCTGGTGGGTCCGGTCCATCGCCTCGGGAGATGGGCCATCTTGGTGAGCTAGCAGCTAACGTTAGCTACACACGAACGTCCACAGACGGATCTCCTCAGACCCGAACAGACTCGATCTGGACTCGTTTAGTCTCATTAATCAACAACAGTCACTTTAGATGCACAGAACAGAACGGGACAGAACCGCTGGCAAAATCCCGGTCCAGCTCGCGCGACTGCAGGTATAAATCTGCTTGTTGTTTCTTAAGGTATGTCGTGGCTTGAGTTTTGCAGTGATTGGCTCTGGTGCGCACGTGACTGTGGTGGCTCTGGTGGACAATGCTTGCAGAATTTGTAAAGCATTTATGAAATAATTTATTAACGGTGTCATTGCAGTCCAAACAAATCCGACAGGCACACCCTTAAACCAAGCAGCAGCCATGTTGAAACTCTCAGGTCAGTCTGATCCTGATCTGCAGAGATATTTGAGTAACACACACACACACACACACACACAGACAGAGATTCCTTGCTTTTATAGAGAGATGTTGGCTGGGCTAAAAAAGCAATTTAAAGATGTCACCTTGGGCTCTAAAAAAGTGTGATGGCCATTTGTCTGACATGTTATAGACAAAACAATTAATTGATTGAATCATTAGATTAGTGGTTTAACGATTTTCTTATGCTGCAGCCCCATAAAATAGCACATGTGCACTCATGATTAAACTCTAAGCTGGCAGTGTAACCAATTAGTAATGCAAATATAGGGCACAAATTATATGAATGGGTTAATATAGAGGCATGGTTCAGTCATTGTTAATCACTTATTTCACTATTGACCTGTAACTATGGCTTTAAAATTCCATTTAATGGGGAGTGTATATCCCAATGTTGATGAGGGATTGGGAGATAGAAAAAGTAATTCTTAGAAAACTTTGTTAGCAGAAGTCCCAAATGTGTTTCTGTCCAACTGTAAACCACAGAGGTTTTGGAGCACTGTTTAAATGTGCTGTGTTTCCTGGAACTGTGATGTTTCCCTTGCTGTAGTCGAGTCCTTGGAGATTCCACAAACTTAGAAAAAGAACTTTTGAAGCACAGAAACAAACCATTAAATAGTGTATGCCCGTTGAATTCATAATAAGTGGTCTGACAACTCCCCTAACTGCTCGTTACAAAATATAACTCAGCTACACAGTTAGGATTTATTGATCCTTTCTGGGTATGGTGTACATAGTGCAATGGCTTCTGACCTTTCTGGACCTTCCTCTGATGAGTTGTGCTTCCAGTCTTAAAGTTTTAAAATTGTAGATTCTCCCCCATCATTGCTGGTCATACATGACATGATTTGACATGACCTTTTACAAGTAGCCTTCTCCATTCCTTGTTTGGTAAACTAGTTCTCAGCTTTGGGGTCAATTCATCCAATTATAATTTGATGAATGGATTAAAAAAATTGATGATTTTTTTGTGTGTGTATTTGACTGTCGTGTAAAGATATTAATATGATAATGATAAGCTCTTCAGGACGATGAGATTTTCTGATGGCAAGAGAAATATATTTTTGTCCTAGGAGGGGCCATGGTTTTGAAAAACTAAATGTTTTTAGTTTGATAAAATTAATTAGCACAAGCTATAATTATGTTGTCTTGACCAGTTTGCTTGAATAATTTCAAAAGTAACTCACCTTTTCCAGCCACACTAGCAGCATGGGGCTAAGGATAGCACTTTCCGTTAGATTGACGTTTTGGGTAAAGTGACTAAAAGTCTCTTTTAAACAATAATATACCATGAAATTTTCCACAGATATTCAAGGCTCATAGAACATACATTTTAATGATCTGCTGACTTTAAACACAGTGCCATTGTCAGATAGATAGATTGATAGATTGATAGATAGATAGATAATTTATCCCTGAGGGGAAACTGAGTCTGACTGAGGCCCCGTCCAGACGACAACGCCGTTTTTCAAAAACGCACACGTATTGCATCGTTTTGGCCGACCGTCCATACGGCTCCTCAAAACGCAGCGCCTGAAAACGCACTTTTTTGAAAACGGGTCTCAGGGTGGAGAAATCCGAAAAGGCAGCCCTCCCGTTTTCATGTGGACGGCGAATCCGCATACTTTCCAAAACGATGACGCCATCGCCCCACCCCGCGACGTCTCATAACAACAACAACAACAATGGCGGACTACATGCTCGTGTTCGTGCTGCAGAAGATATTGAGCTTTCTTGCAACTTACTCCCCTTGTAGTTGAGTGTGAGTCGCAGCAGCAGTTCGGCCTCATTACCGGTCTTCACAAACGATTCTGGTTTCCTTGCACTCGCCATTTTCATCTTCTTCTTGTTGTGTTCGGTTTCTCCGTCTACTGTCTGTTTGTTCAGAGCGCGCAAGCTTAATGCGCATGCTCCGTGTCTTCTTCTCCGTTTTTGGTGAATGTCAAGCGCCACCTATAGGCCTGGAATATGAACTACAGCGTTTTCAGTCGTTGTCAGTGGAGCCGTGTGGACGCAAATATTCTTAAAACGATGACGAGGAAGACGGAGAAAAAAAAGATCGTTTTCCGACCGTCTGGACGGGGCCTGAGTGATGTCAGATTAGAATTTTAACATGCTCAATACTCCAATTGGTGATGACATAACTGCATAACTAATGACATTCCCATCAGCATCAGCTGTATTTTGTATTTATCCAGATCCACACCAAAAGTTAATGGTGTCTGTTCATTCTCTCTCTAACTTTTGGGGAAATCTGTACAGTAGTTTTTGTGCAATCTTGCTGATCAAAAAACAGACAACATCAATATCATTATTTTGTTTTCATTTCATCTGCTGGTGCGTCTAAATGAAAAAGTTAGGGGCACCGGTTCCACCAGTATGAAAAATTAGTCAGGAGCGTGGATGCAATTACCGTGCATGCTGAAAATTAGAATAATTCACAATACTGTAGTACTAGAACACTAAGTTGACTTTGAGAACAACTTTGACTGATATTCACTAAAATAGTCCACAGTCTACTAGTCATACTCTGTACAGAATGATGAGTAGTGGTATGTTCTTAATTAAAGGAGCAGAAATTGTTTGTCAGATTAAGACATTTCACATTTCTGTAAACAATGTTACTTAGAATACTTTATTTGCTGATCCTGCATTAACTTACTTTTTCTTTCTGCAGTACTTTTTCAATGATCAACCTGAAACCTCTGTACCAGGATGTCAGAAGAATTTGAATAGTGTTCTTGTGAACCTTAAATGCAACCTCATACATATTTGAAAAAACCCTCCAGCTGAGATAAGAACCAGCTGCTGAAGAGTTTTCTTGCAGATGCTTTAAACGTTAGTATGTGATCTGCTGTCATTTTACAGCTCATGTAATTTTTTTCCACATCAACTGAGGACAGCAGGAAGCCACACACACACGTTTGTCTAGAAAGCTACAAACAAAATTGGGTTGTTTGTGCGGCCGAGAAATTCTCTTATCCTGCCTCTTGACTTGGCAGGAGCCAGAAAGCATCAACGACAGCCTCCCTCAATAACAGTCCTACTTTGACTTTAACACAAGGACACGGTGTCTGTCAAATGAAGGGTTAATATGAGGGCGACGGGGGGGGGGCGGGGGATCAATAGTGACATGGAAAATATCGATTTGTTTCTGTCGCATAGGTTAGTCACTCATGTCTGCCTGTTGGTGCTTTTCCACCCACTGTGGTCATACTATAATTGATGAGTGTACAGTCAGTGCATTCAGGAGAGGCTGACTGACGGGTCTAAAAGACCTCCAGGCACAGACACTCTGCACTGCTCTTTTTTCATGGAATCATTCTCAAAGAGTGTATTTTATGCAGTATTACACACCATGGTCAAAGGAGCTCTGTTTTTGTTTTTGCATTTTACGTTGCATTTTCTACAAATCACATTTAACATCACTGTTACCCACAAAGTTTAACTACCTATTTTGTATATTAACTGGACTATGTCTTTGAGTTTTAAGAAGTGAAAGCTGGCATCTTGTAAGAGCTATTTAAATCCTTTCGAATTTGGATCTTTCAAAATATTAGTGTCCGACCGATAGGGATTTTTTTTCCGATATGCAACCGTTATAGTGAGTTTTTGAGCTGGAATGAAAACAGGCCTTGGATTGTGCATAGATTTTGCACCGATATGATTATGCAATTGTACAGTCACAGTGACAGTAGTACAGATAGATGCTTTCTTAAACCAATGTCTTTATTCAAGACTTAACATTTAACAGACTTTTTTTTAAATGACATTTAACATTTGAACTTGTTCAGTCAAGCTGAGAAAAAGTGCAGAGTGGCACACAAACAAAAATAAAATAAATCATGTAGCAGAACTTTCAATAAATAAACAAATCTAAATAAACAACATGCTGTCAGTCAATCCGGAGCCGTGTTTCGCCAATTCTCCGCCGATGGTGATTCACACAGAGCGAAGCCTCTCTGCCTTCACGTGTGTAATTCGCACAGAAAGTCGGCGCTGCGGCTCCTAAAGTGGATTGACGGTACACGTCATGTTGATGACGTCGGTGTTTCCCAGGTGTTCCCCTTGTCTATCTAAACCTGCGGACAGTTTATAATCATATGGATGCTGTTATAATGTGTAGTGATTGAGATCCTGACCCACCAAACATCCTGGAAAGTGACGGAGTTAAGTTTTTCGCGCTAAATTACATAATTATACATAACCAGTAAACAGGACGCTGTCCGACTCTGTCACTCGCGGGGACGGAGGCTGTTTTCTGGGGGAAAGTTCCCTGAAGTCTCGGTCGGGAGTGCTGACGGTCGCGGTGATTTATATTCATCACAAACACTCGGTGAGTTAAAGTTTTTTGCCGGTCACAGACGCTGTTTTTTTTTTAGCAGAAATGTGACGAAGAGTCAGTAGGACAGGCGGGAGGACGGACGCTTCTCCATGTACAGCTGCGGTATTTGTTTTCCTCATATAAGTTGCCAACGACAGTTACAGTTACTACGTTACTGTTGTTCTGTCCTGTAACGTTGGTTTGTGGGACATTTCTCTGTATTTAGTTGAGTGAAGGACCTGTGTAGTTATCAGACTGTCAGACTGACACGTCCTCGCTCCGCGCCTCCGGATTATCCGTTCACACTGGGACAGCTCACCAATAATGCAGCCCAGATACCTCCGGAGCGAAATTTCCCCCCTCTCCGCATCTGAAACTTTCACACAGATGAGGCTGCGGAGAATTGGCGCAGGATCCCTGCATGCAAACGGCTGTGTGAAAGAAGCTACTGTCTACTAACACTTCCAGTCAGTGAGTGGCAGGTGGTAATACAGGAAGCAGAGTGGGGGAGGGACTTCACTGAAATGTGAGCTGAGCCAAAGTCTCTGGCTGAGCTCAGCGCGCCCCACTGGACAAAATAAATCAGTACACCAGCGCATGCTTTTTTCATTGTCACACTTTTTTTTTCTATCGGCGCAACATTTCACCGATACGATAGAACCCCCGATAGAAATTGGGCCGTTCTATTGGGCCCCGATATATCGGTGGCCGATAATCGGTCGGTAACTACAAAATATTCGATTCACACACGAAAGCCAAGTTGTCCTGACAGGCTCTGGGGCTGTGCTATCAACTTAGGCTGCACACCTGAACAACTGGCTCCGTGGACCTACTTTTCTCCGCTGATCAGCTGTTAGCCTAGCAGCGCTAACTTTCAAACCGACGTAACCTAACTCTGCGGGCTGTCCATCATTGCTTCATTGGTCCTCTCTCCACCATAACCTCGAGGTTATTCACAGCCTGGCTCCTTTGTCGCTCTCCTCTGCTGCTGTGGTCTCCCCCAGCTTGCGGCAATGTTGGATGGTCCTCCGGACGCAAGTCTGTTGATGCCGGCCATGTGCTATTCCCTCCGTACGGACTGACAGGCACTCCATTTATTCTTTGTTTTGTTTGTTTCACTTTGTTAAGTGCTTGTTTCATATAGTAGAACTCTATCATCAATCAAAGCTCTTCAGCTATCAAGAAGTACAATTACACAGTGCTGTGAAGTAATGGCCGAGGATTTGACACAGCAGCTTTGGAGAGACATTGCAGATTTTTTTTATATATATACATCGGAATATCAGATTTTTAAATCACCAAATATTTGTATCGGTATCCGCCTTAAAAATCCTTTATCAGTTGGGCTCTAATCAAAAGTATCTTGTTACAGGTTACAAGAGGAGGTATTTATAAAGGTCCAAGCCTCACAGTTCTGTTGCATACTTTTTTCAGCCAGTGTGTCTTTCAAAGTGCCTTTGCTACCTTCAGAGTCTGTTTTACTACATATGAATATCTACCTGTACAAACTTGTAACTGCTGAGCTAGGTAATCCATCACAGTCCATGTAATGTCTGCGTTTTTGTCAAAGTTATGTAATGCAAACGCAGTGTGGGCTTGTGTTAAATTACTGCACAGTGAACTGCAGCACCAAGTCAGAACAATAACGCAAGTCTGACAAGAATTGCAGACATGATGTTCACCTTGCGGGAGGCACCATAACTTGTTGAACTTATCATTGCCCCCACCTTCCTCTCTGCTTCCCATGTGCAGGCGTGCTGGTGAGGCTGCCCAGAGCAGGAGAAGCAGGAAAAAACTGCGTTGTCGGAAAGCGCATCAGAGAGAGAGAGAGACAGAGAGAGAGAGAATCTGGCGGAGCATCCCTCAGGATGAAGAAAAGCAGTAGTGCACAGGGAGTTACACCATGCGATGTAAGTATTGATTTTTCCACTCTCCATCTGTGCAACCATGAATCCATCCATGCATTCATTACACAGCCACACATGATTTCTTTTTATCTGAAAAAATCTGCATCTCGCCTCTAAAGTTTACAGCCTGGTTCTGCAGTTTGCACAGTTACTGTAAATTTTATAACGTTTGCCTCCCGAAGAACAATACACTGAGCTCTAGTGGGAATACATTGAGGCAGCAAGGTGCAGAATGTCTGTGTGGTGGTCGGTGACTCATGAACAGATGACTGTACTGTACACAACAGACCGCTATCCGGCAGGACACGCTGCAGAGAGCGAGATGGTGTGTGTGTGTGTATGTGTGTTTTGGAACAGCGACGTGGGGTGGAGGACAGTGTGTTGTATGTGTGTGTATGTGTGTGTGTTTGTGTGTGTGTGTGTGTGTGTGTGTGTGTGTGTGTATGTGTGTGTGTGTGTGTGTGAGAGTGTGAGTGAGTTAGGATGATGATAGAGACATAGAGTTGAGGACTGATGCAGAGTTTAGGAGAAGGAGGTAGAGTGCGGGAAGAAGGGGAGAGGAGTTAAAAGAGAGTTCACAGCAGGAGACATTAAGGGCATTGACTGAATGGAAACATGGATGAGAGGAGGAAGGACAGATCTGACAGGGAGGCCCATCTGTTTCTCCTCTAGGCCACCGGTGTTTATGACTGGGCAGGCAGGCCATATCATTTATTTTGACATTGTCCAACAGGGGCTCAGGGGCCAAGCTACATCCTGGATGATCAAAGTTTTCCTGCTGTGACTGGCCTCTATCCTCCTCTAATCCCCCCAGACTTCATTACTGAATAGTTAGTGAAAATTTATGGTCATGCAAATGTTTAATCGTGTTAATTTTTCATTTTTATAGATGAAATACACAGTTTAATTTAGTGTAATGGCCAGTAATGTCAGAGAGATTAATGGTTATTTTTACTTTTGGTGCCAGCAGTGATTTTTTTAATGGCAAACGCATTTTTCAAAATGTCACCATCTCACTTTTGGAATGAAACCTTCAATTAGTTGCGCCTAAATACTTGATACACTTGACTGTCATGAATGTTTGTGCGGAGCTCTTTAATGGGTCTGTAAAAGTTCCATGTTAGGCAATGTAAAAGGGAAAGCAGCGCCTTACATTTGTATATGTCAGCATTTTATTTAATTAGATGTATTGACAACATTCTAACATATTTTTGAAAAAAATTACATCAGCAACAGTTACACTTACACAATTCATCAACCGTCATAAAGACAAAGTGATTAAAAAATGATTTAATGTCTGACATATAGATAAACAGTATATAAGTACTCCACTTAACTACAAATGTAGGTACCTGTACATGAGTGTTTTGATTGTATGCTGCTATACTGTAGTTACTCGCTACTTGGGGCGACCGTGGCTCAGGTGGTAGAGCAGGTCGGCCTATGTTCGGAGGGTTGGTGGTTCAATTCCCGCTCAGCCAACTGCATCATGGTCGTTGAATGGCAGCCACGCTTCCGTCAGTCTGCCCCAGGGCAGCTGTGGCTACTATCGTAGTTTACCACCACCAGTATGACTATGTGTGAATGAGTGACTTTGGGTCATTGGAAAGCGCTATATAAAATAATACTTTGCAGATTTAGATTATTAGTACAAAAATACATTACGATGTATTATTGTGTATTAAGCCTTCCAGAATTATATCAAATTGGTTAAATTAGCCTTACCTTTACCAGCTGCAACATTTATGATGCAAACATATTGTACCACCAGTTATAATCCAGTGATTGTAAATACTACTAAATTTCTCTTAAGAAATGGGCCAATCTGCAGAAAGAATTTTTCTTTTGGTCCTTTTTGTATATTTTGATGATAATGCTAATATTAATTTAATGCAATACTTTTATTCAACATAGAGTTTTGATCACAGTGGTATTTTTACTTTTATGTTAGTAAAAGATCTGAGTACTTCTTTGTCTTCTACAAATCACTGTTTTTTTTAGGAAAGCAGACAAGGAGCCAAAACAAAGTCAACTAATAAAGAAATCATACAAGACAGTGGTTGTATAACACGGTCCAAGTTCAACTGGTATTTAAATTATTTTTAATCATTATGTATTTTCTCGTCATTATATTTTTAAGCTTACGTCTTTTTTTTCTTAAATGGACAGAAATGTTAAATGTAGTTCTCTAAAAACATCTACTAAACCTCTCAACATGCTCCAGTGTCAATCTCCCAACTCCCCTATACCTCCTTAATAATTAAGGCAATCTCTTGATTTTTTTTTTCTTTGGCTCCAAGATTCAATAATTCAGGCACTACATCAAGCAATGCTGTTAGAGCTTCACTCCTAAAGCTGTCTCATTTATATCACCTTCTTCAGGAAAGGCTTTTTGGAAGTAACCCAGCGAGTTGTTTGGTCTCTGCGGCCAAGAGCGGCCTTTCATCTTCATCGAGAAAACACCCACTCCACCTCTGTTTGACACTGATGCTGCACTTCCTCCATTTCAGACTCATTGTTGTACCTTTCATCTCGGTTCCTATCCTTATATGACCATGTTCTGGCACATATGAAATCCATGTTTCTAAAATGACTGTTGTTTAGAATTCCTTATCCTACTGCTGGTGTATATACAGGCGTACACTCCAAGTAAATCAGTAGTATCTCTTCTTCCCAGTGCCATTTAGGTTTCAGACACGGGATCAATGAAGAACTAGAATTACATGTCCAGATGTCAGAGATGCAATCAATATGCAATTGATGAATAATTTGGCAGGGAAACAGCATCGGTACCGTGACATATTGACAAGAGATTATTTAGATCCCTGCATATAACGTTTGATCTGGGAGTGTTTCCTCTCACACAGTCACTCTTGTCAAACAGAGTCGGCGGAGCAGATTTCTGTTTTACCAGATTCAATTTTCAGCTCCTTTTTCACTGGGAAATGAAGATTGTGTCTTTATTTAAAGAGACAGACACAATAAATCAGACAAATTGCATTTCCTAGAAGGAGCAGAGGAGTCAGCAGAGCTGAGTTTACTGACAATCAGAAAGCGAGGTATACTCCTGTCACTGCGGTTTCTAATTTTCTCCTCTGTTCACTCCTCTGAAATTCAGAGATGTTTCCTCTCCTGGTCTCATCCCTCCAGTTTACAGTTTACAATTTACTGTCCCGTTTGTGTTTCCTCTTTGTTTCCCAACTGGCGTGTCCCTTCTGTTACTGTTGGAGGGAGTAGGTGGGATGACGCCCTCTTCCTGGCTATTTTCTCCCTTTATCTCTTCGGTCTCTACCTCATCATGTGACACCACTCTGTCTCACTTCACTCATCTACTCATTAATGTGAATTTTTTCGTTTTTCATCCTGACTTTTCCTCCCTCCTTTCATCAGTACTCATCTGCTGTCGTTTTAACATTTCAGAGTATCTCTCTGTCCATGAAGAAGAGCCAATTTGGACTGAAAATGTTGTGCTTCTCTTCGTGGACTCAAAAGGAAGTTTTGATGTGAGCACATGACAGAGTTGCAGCCCCCGAGGGAGATATAACTTACAGTAACAGTTTTTTGGAAGCATTATCTCAGCAAGACAGATGTACATATGTTTTCACAATGGTCCTTTTGACTTATTACTAAGCTTAAATAAATACTACAAGTCATCATACTTTGTGTTTTTAGCAAGTACTTTCTGTTTTTAGCTACAAAAATTGAGCATATTTTTAATTGAATCCTGAATAACAGATTAAGCTTCTCAAATATAATTTACTGTTTTTTAAGTCTTCTGTGATAGTACATTGAATTTGAAGTATTTTCCTTTTATGATGGCCATTGAGCCCTGTGTTTGAAATAATGTTTAGCCATATCTACAGCAATTAATCTACCGGAAACAATATATTGGCTGATATCAGCAACACAATTCAGGACAGAAATGCTGTGCTATGCTTGAGATCATATTGAAACATTGTCATGATTACAGAATTCACTTGAGAGCTGATGAATTGAGGTTCCAACCATAAAATGTCCCACTTGGTCACAAGAAAAAAATCCACACCAATGTAATTGATTGTTACCAGTGATGATATTGAATTTTTACTCTCCCAAGTATTGATATTTTCTCTCAACTTCATTAAGATTAATACTGTCAGTCGGGAGAGAATTAGTAGTTGATCATGTGCAGACTTGGTCTTGTCAGATTATAGTTGGCTGTCAGCCCTAACAACAGTGCAGTGAGGTCAGACTGCACCTTCACCCCTACTTTTCACTCTCACACACTGTCAACCTGCCCATCACATTCATCTTCTCAGTCTTGACTCCTGTACCGCATTCACAAAACAAACACATGTTTTCTTGTTTGCTGAAGTCAGGTTCTAGGAATTCCTCGACCCCCCATTTCCCCTTGCGACAACACCTCGCCTTTCCATCTCCTCTGTTCACTTAAACCCTGTTGGAGTGTTTCATTTACACTTGCTTGCAGTGATCATAGAGTGGAGAGTGATGTTTGCAGAATGAGCTCTGGCAGTCCGCCTGGGTTTCCTCACCACTCTAGCTTGTTTACAACCGTCATTCTTCAGTGAAGCACCCAGTGCTCCTTACTGGGCCATTCATACTCAAGCAGACACATAATTTATATTCAGCATAGCTGCATAAAGATGTCAATTGGCAGCTCAGGTGTCAACAGCCCGAAATAGGCTTTGATCAATTTCCTCTGTGTTTTAAAGAGCGTAACAACATTAATTTTGCCAATATACTGTATGTCACTTAGTAAATGAGCATATGTGCAGGACCGGCAGGTTGTTTGGTTGGAGTTTAAATATTTTTACTTTTCTGAGTCGCTGTAGAAGAGCCATGTTTATGTGTTCTCAATCAGTCTCTTAAATCTTCTTTTTTAGCAAAAGCCTTTATGTTATACATAGCAAAATGTTTCCTTTTATGAATTTGTTTTTCTGTGTTTTTTTACAAAACTATAAATCTTTATTTCTATTGAATGTTTTTGTTTTTGTGCTTTTTATTTTTAAAGAAAAAACTAACCTGATAGTAAATTAACCAGGAAAAAATATGCAATTATTTTAAGGCTATATCTCTCCAGCCTTAAAATAATTGCATATTTTAGGACTAGCCATGATAGCACATATTGCAATGTTATTGACAAAACCATATCATGATATAGGAACTGTGACAAAATGTTAACTAATAAATTATTGTCAGTAATGTGGGAATAATTAATATGTGGTTAAAGGCACAACAGTACAACATTCTGTTGAATGATATCACTTTACTGTAATGCAGCCTTTAAAAAAACGGAAAAGAACACTTAGGCCATATGTCACCCATGTTTCTTCATGTTTATTCACCACAAAGCTCATCTGTCCCAAAGATTTTGAGCCAATTTCATGGAGATCCAACCCGATGTTCCATTGTCTTTTTTGTCTTTCCGCCCTCAGGAGAATAAGGAGCCTCCTGTGGGACAATTTTCTGCAGGCAACACCCTGGGGGTAGAGTTGTGCAAAGTCCACAGACGTTTTTCTGGCAACCTGCAGCTGCCTCCATTGTCATGGCGACAGGCTGAAAAGGAGAGGGATAGGGGCAGGTCGCTCACGCCTGAAGAAGATCCAGTGACCCGTAGTAGACCTACGAGTCTGCCCATCGTCTCTCTGCCTCGAATCGACATCACACAAGCTGATCCCGACAGGTAGGGCTCAGTCATCACAGTGACACAATGTTTATGGTGCAGGTGTCATGTAGCAACAATGCCTACATATTTGAGGAAGATTGTTTTTGAGACCTGTATTTAGATTTTATTTGGTTATAGTTGAAGGTTTGTGTTTTTTTAAAAGCAGAATTTTCAGAAAACGTTGCGTGTCAGGAACAGTGGGAGTCTGGTGTTGTGTCCCGTCTCACCACCAGATCTGCAAATTAGCAGCAAAGTTGGCAGTGACATTTATGTTTTATACTTTGGTGTGTGTTTTCAACGCCTTGTTTTCAAAGTATCAGTTGTTTTCTGAACTTTTCTGGGGCATCAGATGGTACAAAATAATTGGCAGTAATTTAGTTCAGCACACTGTTATTGTTGTGTCTGCCTCTGACGCAGAGCACAGTAGGCTGTTGTTCCATGGTGGTATTATGGAGGCAATATGGATAAACCACTTTACATCATTGAAAGTCAATTTGCCTGATAAATATTTTTTCTTTGATCCACTGTGACTCAGCCCACTAAACTACAGATGATTAGGCACTCTCTGTCCCCTGACTCTCTCGTCAGCTGCTTTCATCTCTATGACACTCTACTCTGTGCGACTGCTTTTTAAAGGCATGGGTTGCATTTATCTGGATTAAAAGTCAGGAACTGGAAAACTTCTGCTCTGTTTGTTGCTTGTCGCTGTGGACACGCCACAACTTCTAGTGGTATTTTCCAGTTGTTATTGATTAGCCAATCAGCTTTTTTATGATGTTGTGTTGGATTTTGACTTGCATCATAAACATTGAGGGGATGGGTCTAAAATGTATCTACCAATCAAATTCATCTTGAAGTTGGAATCAAATTCGTCTGAGTATATGAGTGAATGTTTGTAAGCGCAGTATCTTCTTTCCAGTGTGTCTTTTTGAGACCTGACTAGGTAATCTTTACTAAAGAAAAGGCTCTGATAGTTTAATTTCAGCTATTTCTAAAGAAGGCTATAGCTTGTGTCACGCTTCTTGCATCGGACATTGTTGTAACGCACTAATGGAAGCCAGTGGAGAGTGCGGGGAGCTCAGGTCGGACCAATGCAGTGCTGTTGCTTTTGATCCTGGTCAGAAATTTTCACCAAGATGTTTTCGCAAGCAGGTAGTAAACAAACATCTCCGTCGCTACAGGCGCTTCACTGTCGCAAATACCTGGTAAGAATTTAGTTGCTGTTTTTGTGCGAGAAGGAGATACTTGATTCACTCATGTGTTAAATCTATTTATTTATATGCTCTGTTCTTAGAGGACTTCATTGTTATTTGGGCTTTATTTAGAAAGTCACACACAGACCCTTAACAGTAGTTTATTTCAAGCTGCCAAAAATGTCCAGAGTCCAGGATACAGACACTGGTGATCATAGATGTTTGCGCACCCACATTTTTCAGGTCACATTTTTTCATAGAGCCAAAATGTTTTCTTTTTCTCAGAGGGCTTTACAGTCTGTACAATGAAGGACGTACTCTATCTTTAGACCCTTGTGTCAGATAATGATCTCAAAATAATTGAAAGAGAATTGAAAAATAATTGTGGCTAACCTCAGGAAAAGCAACAGGGAAGGAACGGCTGTAGCGATGGAGTGTACAGATGTAAAGGCCGAATTATGATGGAATACAAATAAACACGATTTTCTTGAATAAATCTTATCCAGATCCTGTGTCACTTCTCAGGCATGTGCTGTTACAGCACTGCTATTATTTATGTGTTGAAATGTGTGAAAGATGATGACATTTCATCATAAAATGTTTCCATTGTTGAAACACTGAAAGTTACTGAGCAGAGCAGCGGAGTGCTTTTCCTCAGAATGTGCTTCAAGAAAAATGTCTTCCAAGAGACTTGCATTAATACATGCTATTATCAGTGCTTGTAATTATTTAAACGATTAGCAGTTCTTTACTTTCTTTTCTGGATCCAGTGTGTGATGCTGGAGTCGATGTTTTAAAAAAATATTAGCAGGGGTCTAGGTGAAGGCAAGCCAGACTGTATTTTTTTTCCCTCTGTCTCCACTCGGATGATAACGGGAGATCTGGTACTTCTCAAATCTCACCCAGTCACACAGGGTGGTTTACAGCCTGTTCAGATACCTTTAATGCTAAATGAGCTCTTCTGATGTGGACGTACAAACACTGATAAACTCGTAAATAAACACTGAGTTTTTCTAGCATTTATAGTAGACCATAAATACTAATATAGTTTATTTGAGGTCATTTTTACAGATAGCAGTCTGACAATGAAGACATTTGTGACTGAAATCTCAAACTCTTAAAATCAAAATAATTTTTGCATCACTTCATGTGTTTTTTTTGTTTTTTTTCCAATGTGTGACCTTTATATCTCTCCAGAAAATCTTAGGAACCTTGTCCCACACACTTCTACCCTACTAACAGTCCCTCCTCTCAGCATCTCACCCCTGCTCTCCTGCCATAAAAAAAATGCTTTTTGTGACAATGAAGACCTTCAGTCTCAGTGTTCTCTCATGTTTTTTTTTTCTCTATTTGAAGTTTTAATGGAGAAAAATAAACATTTGTGAATTAGCTGAATCATTTTCTTGCAAAGGTAAAAAGGTCTTAAATTGTCTGTTATTGTGGCGATTATGTTGAAATATATATGAACTGAGAGAAAGGGTCCTCATAACGCAGATGGTTTCTCTATTAAATATGTACATTATTACATATGCACATTAGTAAGCGGTTCTATCTTGCCAAATATATAAATATCTGGATATTATACTTTGATACTTCCCTTTTTTTCACCTTAAACTCAAGTGCAAATGTTTTTATAGGACATCATAGGTGGCCCGGTGAAGGGCGGGGGTGGAATGATGAACTCCCTGACTCTAATCTGCAGTGGTTTAATACAGAGGGAAAAACGACGGGCAGCCAGATAGACAGAGTGCCTGCGAGTGCTCCAGCCCAGATCTGCCTGTTAGCATCTGCCAAAGCCTACATTAGTCCAGCAGCACGTGGCCTGCACAGAAAGAGGGTCTGTCAGTGTGTAGCCTCAGTTTCGGTGTTTTTTGTTGCCCGATGAGGAGGGTGGAGGTGGAATGGAGAGAAGAATGCCACGGAAGTCCCCCAGATGCAGAGTTGGCCACTTTGATTTCAGCGAGGAAGTGGTTAGTGGAGCACACCTCTCGGCTCCCAGGTGACTCTTTAAAGTTGTCTTCGAAATATTTCTTACTTTTTCTTCTTTGTTTGTTTCTAGACTAGTCTAGATTAATGATGTTTTCAAATTATGGCATCATCGGTCAGTTGGCAGCCAGACATTCAAACTTGTTTCCTAGAAAGGGAAAATTGAATATTACAAAGATTCATTGTACCAGACTGCTTTTCTACAGAAAATATATGCTGTTAACATACTGTGTTTCTACGCCCATGTCAGATTAAGAGATTAGATGGCTGAAGGTAAAGCATGCTTTTAATTTTGTTAAATTGTAATTTGGATGACGCAACGCACTGCATGGATGACGTTTATCGTTGTGTCATGTGTGTAATCAGAGTCTGCATTTTTCACATTAATCCTAATCCCTCTGGCTGAGGTGTGGGACTGAGTGTCTCAGTGGGATATGCGAACTGTTAATCCAACATGTTGCAGAAATTATGGAGGCGGGGGGATAAATGTAGGCCAAACAGTGACGTGACCTTTGGGACAGTTAGTCCACTAGAAGATATGTTTTTTGAGAGATTCTGGCTAAGTGGTGAGCATGTTTGTGAAAGCTATAAGATGTTTGATTGCGGACACCTTTCTACTACAGTTGGACTGAAAAATACAATACTGTGTTTTATTTATCAGTTTTCCAGATTTAACCTGTGAGTCCATATTATCCAGGCTAAACTCAGGACTTAGTGGGATTTATTCATCATTTGTGGTATCTGTTATTCCTGCTGGGCGTTGACACTTTGACCCTCTAAACTCCGGTCCATCTGACCTGATCATCTGGTTACACAGTAGCTCTCCTCCTGCAACCGCTCCATGCTAACAAACAGACATGGATTATATCCATCTGTGCATGTTTGGTGGTTTCACTGTGGCATCAGCAAACATGCTGGGTAGATGTACTGTAGATGTTTGCTCTACGGTTACACAAAACTTTTTTTATAACTATTTGATTTTTGTTCCAGATTGAAGTACTGTTCTCACCATCTGCACTCCCTCAGCAGGTAGATACAGACACAGAAACGTATGTGCAGGATCTGTGTGTGTTTTAACAACCATTAGGTTAGAATGAACACTAGAATATGCCTGACATAAACACAACAAAGAGTTGATCCTGTCTTTGCTGCTAAGTAGGGATGAATGAGATGAGCTGTCATGGACAGCCACTGACCAGAGCAACAGTTTACAATTAAACAACCCCTCCCCTCCTGTCACTGACCAGCAAAGCATACTTATTTAATGAGCACAATAGTCTGGTTTCTGGACCATGGATGGATGGATGAGTAATAATTTTTTGGATTTATGCAACCACCTCATTCCTGGATGGGATCAATGTTTAATGGCAGAGTACTTGATAAATTATTGATTGTTTTGAGTTCTTTAAAGGTAAACTTAGGCAAATTTCAACCAGCTTTGTGTCAATACAGAGTGGGCAGTGCATGTAAATGAATAATGTTAAACTTTCTGCACCCAGAGCTCCTAGCTCATTTGCCTTCAGAAGTTAACAACAGCACTTTTTCTTTGCCAGCTCTGGGACTGCTGTTGGAACTGCAGAGTGTACAAAGAATTTAGACGTCGAACACGAGAGGGGTGACAGGCAACTCAGATCAAACTGTAAAAAGTGTTAATCAGTGTTAATCAAAGATGAATCAAGAATATGTTACTGCATTGCCATCACATGTTATTAGAAACATATTTTAGTGTACTTTTCAGCTGTAATACAATTTGTGACCAGACAACCATTGCTTGAAACATGACAAGCATATACCAAGTACCGCCTAACTCACAGTACACTACCAAACAGCGGGAACATTTAGGGGCTGCGCAGTGTATTCTTGTGGTTTTAAGTTTTCTACCTTTTGAGCAAAAGGATTTAAAATATGAAACCAGAAAATATGACATTTTGCTTGAATAGAAATGAACAGATTATCAAAATAGATGGAAACTCATTTTATTTTGATTGGCTAATCAGTCAGTTAATTCTCCTGCACAATTGCCAACAACATTTATAATTTGAAGGAAGTATGATAAACAATGAATGACAGTAGCATTTAGCACAGTTACTGCAGGCTCATACATGTGCAGTGAATAGAATACATTGTGCAGTGACAAACACACCACAAGCCTTAATTTAAGAAATATTTCCAGGGCAGGCTTCTCAGCAGTTAAATAACACTTATTTAACTGTTTACTGTTGTGCTTTTCACTTAGCTTCGAAGTGGAGAATGGCCCGTCGCTGTGCTGCAGTCCTTCAGACATGCAAGCATCTCCAGGTTCAGGTCTGGTCCTACATCCCAACCTGGCGAGTCATGGCCAGCGCCGGGAGTCCTTCCTGTACCGCTCCGACAGCGACTACGACTTGTCACCCAAGTCCTTGTCTCGAAACTCTTCAATTGTTGGAGAACTGTGAGTTGAAATGATGATCAAAGAGACTAGTGCTGTATAAATGTTATCAGTGTGTGATTGTGCTTAAATGTTTCCTCACCCCTTTTCAGGCATGGAGAGGACTTGATTGTGACTCCATTTGCACAGGTAAGAGCTGATTAAAAGTAAAAATCAAAGTCATCTTAATTTAGCTTTGCTAAGTAGGTTTTTTTTTTCTCTCGATAAACTAAATTTTCCTCAAGGGGCTTTAAGATGAGAAGCACTTCATAATTAACTTACCTGCCCCCTGGTGGCCTTTAGTGGGCACAGCAAGTCATTTTAGACTTGTCTTCAGCTCTCTGATTGGCACAATAAGTTTCAAGTAAAAATTATGTTATGTGATGATTGTGTCTTGAAACTTGAAAGATAGCAGTAAGTTGTGCGCTCCTCTTTTTCTAATGAATGCAACGACTATAGTGTCCTACCTTGTTAGAACATATTTAAGAGAAAACCCAGGTGTTATTACCTTGCTGAATTTCACCTAATCTCCATCAGTAATTACTAAAGGTTAAAAATGTATCCTGTTTTGACAACCTTGATCCTCCAATAAAAAGATTTATAAAAAAAAAAAAGTATCCTGTTTTGGATGGTAGTGGGAGCAATGAGCACCATTCAGTATTGAGATGCAGCTGCAAAGAATGATAATTAACAATTGTAAATGATCAGTCAATCAGTCTGCATAATCAGCTTCAAACTTTGTAGATATAACATTATCACAATAGTAAGTAGAATCTCAATGAAATTGTCACGTTATCACTGTATGAATTTTCTCAAACCTTCTGTCAGTGTCAATTTTGAATCCTCAACTACTATTTCATACATTTTTTTTTTTCATGTAAATATTCCTCTCCTTTCAACCCCACCAGTGGTTCCTGTGGCTTCTTCTCATTGCTTTTTCAAATTTTGTTCCTAAGGTTCTGGCAAGTCTTCGAACCGTCAGGAATAACTTCACCACCTTGACAAATGTACAATGTGCATCCTATAAGTAAGTCAGCTCATCATTTTATTTGAGTATCCGCAAGTGCTTTGTGAGAATGGTGACTTGTGCAACAATAATGGTGTTTTTTGTAATTCATGTACTGCTAGAAATCCCTGACATGATCTTTATTTGAAAGCTGCACAAGAAATTTTAGCTCTCAGGAATATGTTGAGATGCCACAGTTCAAGATGCCAACATGCCTCGCTTGGGGGCGCTAGTGCATCAAAAAAGCTCTCAATGTGACATTCTCTTGAAGGAACCACTGACTTTAAACCAAGTTCAGAGAGCTTGAGCTTTTAATGCTGAAGCTGGTTTGCAGCACTGAAGACTTAAACTGGACACAGTGACATTTTATTTTATTTTATTGCTGGAAGAGGAGGTTACCTCATCTCATTTGAAGAGTGCATGAAAGCTCCCTCTGATCACTGAACTGGGTCATTTGCTGAAGTTTCATCAGGTTTTTTCAGAGGTGAACAAAGAGTCAATATGACCTCAGAGAGAGAGGTTACAGTGAGCCAAAACTGAATCAGAAATGACAATGTCCCAAGGTAGAAAGTCTGACCTGTTACCAGTTCAGAGAACTGTAGAAGCACCTGTTTTATGTTTGTGCTGTGGCAACATTGACTGCTGCTGAAACCAGATCAAACTGTGGAAAAAATAATGCAACCATTTGTGACACAGTTACAGACTTGTTTCTCTCTGATTGCAGAAAGTCTCCTGCTGCCAATCAGCCTTCTGTCACCAAAGTATGCCTGTCAGGTGAGTCCTGTCAAAGCCTTCCAGTATAAACCTAACCCTGACCCTAATCCCACCCTCATAAAGATCAATGATTCTGGGAACTATGGGAAACTGGCACATGCATGCAATGGAATTCACTGCTCTTTGTCTGTTTGTGGAGGACCATGCTCTGCTAAAGATTTTAATGATACAAAAGAATGAGAGATAATGATCCCAAAATAAATACACCCCATATTTTGTGTTAATCCCAAGCACGTGCAGTTTCATGCATTAAAGCCATTCACTGGCATGTGATAAATATCTGCACAGTGGGGATGCAACTAACAATTAGTTTCATTAATCATAAACTACCAATTATTTAATCAGTTAATTTAGTAAGAATTAACTTAGTCAATAAAATGTCAAAAGATTGTCAAAAATGTTCATCGTCGTTTCCCAGAGCCCAAAGGGACGTGTTTAAATTGCATCTCTTGTCCATCCAACAGTGAAAAACCAAAGACCTTTCCTCTACTATAATAACTTGCAAAGGAATGTGACAAATCCTCACATTTAAAAATTGAAACCAGAAAATACATGACATTTTTGCTTATATGACAATTAACGGATTATCAAAGTGTTCTGCATGTCCATGTCAACATGGTAATAGATGTTTAGATGACCAGCACAACGTGCGTTATCTTGGAGCATTTTTGCAGGCTCAAATAGAAACTGTAATCTTCTGAGTTATGGATACAGGAAGCTCTGACTTGATAACAACAGAGAAATTCCCATGAACTGATGCTTTGACCGGACAGAGGGACAGAAAGAGGGTGAGAAACACAGTAAGATATTTCATGGTTCAGATTCAGATCAGGTAGATGAAAAGGAGGGAGAGGACGGGTGAGAGAAAGGGAGGAGGGAGGTTTGGATATTAGTTCCTGCTGCACTGGTTCTTCAAGCGCGATTGACGTCAGCACAGCCTGCACACGGGTGCTCTCCACTTCCTATCAGCACAGATGGGCTGCTAGGAGCGTCCCGCAGCAGGAAAAAATACGAGACAACTGTGAGGCTCTTATTGTCCTTCCTCCTCCACACTTCTCACAAACCTTGACCTTCTCAGAGTAAACTCTGACGAGTGAAACCATTGCGTTGCTGGCCTCTGGCAAGATAGAATGAGAAAAACAAATGGGATGTGCTCTGTGGATTTGTTTGAAACGTCTGAGACAAGTACACTTATGTTTCTAATGATGCATCTTTTTACTCTAGTCCCACCATAGAATATATCCATCTCCAGCTTTCCCTAAGTGTGCAAAGAGCATACAGCCCACCTGCATCTATATAATAGTAATTGTTCAAACTGTTAAGGAGGACATTACAACAATTAACAATATAACAGGGACATATGCCCTCATATCCTCTTTGCTGCTTTCTGTCTCGTTTTCCTCAACTCTTTGCCCGGAAAAGGAGAACAGATTTTTCCTGTTTTGTGTCTGTGTTGTTTAGTGAGGCAATATGCACAGTGTTGAAAACTATACAGTACCTGCGTCAAATATCACATACATAAGAAGCTCTATGAAACTTTAAGATGGACACATTAAAAACGAGTAAAACACTCCAGAGAGAGTAGTGTGAATTTCTGCAGAAAGATAGCGAGGTTAGACACAGAGATAGAGTGGGTTCAAGAACATGTGAGAGATATGCCAAATTGTTGGAGGGAATGAAACGGGAGAGAACAAAAACACAGCAAAGGTCAGAGAGAGACGTCAGAGTTTTGAGTCTTTTAATCAGATGTGATATGGGAGAAGCAGAAAAAAGGTCAGATTGGATGGAATAAACAAAAAGCAGGAACGTGACCACAGTCACTGGGTGAAAGTGCATAAGAAGAAAACGGTTGGGGGGGCATATTAAAGATCTGCTCAGCTCCAAATGCGTCATTCTGGGCTGTTTACCATCTTACTCCAGTAACGTGAGGAGATTGTAGTTTTCCTCATGTGAGTTTGCAGTTTATGCTTCACAAACCATCTTGGCAAGATCACATGCAGTCCCATGAACCCTGCAGTCAACAAAGGGCTCACTCTTCCCTGAATGATTCAGATTATAGGCTTTCCTCTATATTACGCCTGAAAATTAGTACTATTGAGGAGAATGCTTGATAATGACGTCTTTGACCATCAAGGATTGATGATTAGTCAGTGACGGTCATCACTTGTTGAATATTGTCCCAGATGGCTGGGACTCCAGGGTCCATGGTTAGTTATTTGACCAAGAAGGGGATGTGAAACCTCTTCATGTTGGAGGAGTCAGCATTGAGAATGAATGTTTACACAATGCCAAAACAAATTAATGTTTAAGGCAGTGCTGCCCAAAGTGGAACCTGTTGGCCCAAGCAAGCTGCCCTACTTCAAGTTAAAAATCAGCATGTTGTTTCTTCTAGCACGTAGGCTTTAAACCTAAACTGGAAAAAAATGAAACAAAAAAGACATATGTTAAACAAGGAGAAAGGAGGAAATACAATACATTTTACATTTACTATACATTCTTCTATTCTCAGATTTGCCTCTATTAAATTAAAACTAGCAGACATATGCTAGTCGGAACACAAACTAATGGGGTTATGTGTAAATTGGACTTTTAAAGAAATATGTCAACATTTTGGAAATACACCTAATAGCTGTCTCCTCAACACTTTAATGGAAAAATCAATAATATTCTCAAATTTGTCGGTTATGTATATGGTTACAGCAAGCAGCTGGGTAGCTAGGCTGCTAAACTCTGGCTCTGTTCAGTCACAATCAAAATCAGTATTCCTTTATTGTCCCACAAGCGGGGGATTTTTTTGCAAAAGCAGCCAAAAGACAGTAGTATTTTAAAAAACAATAACAATAGTAAACAATAAACAATATAATTAAAAGGTAAGAAATAGAATAGAATAAAATAGAATAAACTCCTATATACATATGAACATAATATTGTACAAAATTAACATTCTCTGTCCAAAGATAACAAAATATGTCTACAGTACCTGCACCTCTAAAGAATCGTGTTTGTTTAATCCATAGAAAATAGACTTTGGTCTACATGAAACCGAGGCTCTTCTTTGGAGATGCATGTAGGCATATTTTGTTATCTGCAGACAGAGCCAGGCTAGCTCTCTCTCCCCGTCTCCAGTGTTTATATTAAGCTAAAAGGCCTTTGACAGAAGTCTTCTATTTAGCGGACATTTATGAGAGTGGTATCAATTTTTTCTCATTTAATGATCAGCAAGAAGGACATTAAGCCTATTTCCCAAAATGTCAAACTATTTAAGCAACTTCTAATGTAGGATATATCAGGATTTTGAACTTAAGATCCCTATGAAATTCATAGAATGTACTATGGATGTTCTCAGGTGAGATATATTTTATTCAGTGAAGACTACAGATTTGAGGTGTGTTCGATCATAGTTGCTTTGACACATTATTTTGCATAATTTTTTACATCATAACACAGATGCATATTTTGCATCATAACACAGTATGATTGAGTATAATATTACCTTGTATTGCAGTGTGTTTCCCTTTCATCAAGTTTCCTTTTAGACCTTCCAATGAGAAATTTGAGTAATTGAGTTTGAGCAAGATTGTAAAAGACTTCTCATGACTTTGCCTTTCGTGCCAAGGGCTGTATCATCTTATAAATACTGTAGTGTTTTTATCTGGTCATAGATTATGAAAGTGTTAAAGTCTTTGTTGACACAAATGAACAGTTTGCCTTTCTTTGTTGGATGCATTTCAGATGCTTATTAAGCCAGTTCACAAGAATTTAATGCAAACCATGCAAAATGAATTCAGTATGTCAGAAAACATTTAAACAACCCAGTTTGTTTTTGCTTTGAAACTGAATAGACACATGACTTGCCGAAAAACTGTGTGCGTAAATGGCCCAGGGCGTGGGGCCCAACACAATAAGAATTACTCATTCATCTTTTGTCTGTTTTTCTAAACATGTCCTGAAAGAGAATTGATGATAGACTAATCTGAAACAGGTTACTCTAAAAGAATAATGAAGAAGATTAGCAGGTATTAATCTGAAGTAATCTGACTTTTGGTGCTTAAGAACAAAGAGTAATCACTTTCAAATCAGGGCAGGTGGGTAAAGGAGTGGTGTCTGTAATTGTCTAAATATTTTTAATTAAATGTTTACGCATCTGCTGTCTGGTAACAGTGTTTTATCCTTTAAAGAGATCAACCTTCATGGTTTGTCTGGATGACTTCTTGTTTAAGCCAGAATTCTTTGTGTGTAAAAGTTAAAATAATGATCAAACGGAGGGTTGGATGGACACAGAGACAGACATCTAGCCACATAATTACATCCAGAACAAATCTGACCCGTCATTTACAGTCTGGCCAGTCCACTCCACTCCTGTCTGCATTAGTCCATGTCAGGTTTTCCAGGCTTGCAGCCAGAGGAGAGGATCCAGAGGGCTTGAAGCGTGCAACCTGGTTAAGTATTTGAATTATGTCATTGACGTCAGCACAGTCATAAACCTCGCTGCGGCCCATCCCTCAAGCTAGCCCGTGCCAACACAGCTCCATGGTGCATTGTGAAGGGGCTGTCAAACAGGCTGTGATGAGGTGTGTGTGTGTGTGTGTGTGTGTGTGTGCGTGTGCGTGCGTGCGTGCGTGCGTGCGTGCGTGCGTGTCTGTGTGTATGGAAGCCTTTTGTTTTGATAGTTAAGTAGATTATGCCACAGATGTAAACTATGAAGAGACATTATCAGTTGTGCGGGTTGGTTGTGAGAGGAGACAAAGGGTGATGCTGTGGTTTCGGGGTTGGACCTACTGTAAATGTCCACCTCACCACATGTTACATCGCTTTAAATGTTGCATTAAACATTTTATTGAGGTATCCAAATGCTACACCTTGCATATAACCCTGTTATTGCTTTGACAATAGGAAAATTAGATATTTGTCTTTGACCATGAGACATTTTTCCTCAGAATCTGATAAGATAAGAATTTGAGTGGTAGGCAGAGGCCAGCAATGAAAAACCAAACAACAGAACACACGCACACAAAATACAATATAAACCACTACATTAAGGTAGGAGGAATTACACCACTAACGAATGGAATACAGCAATAAAGATACTGATCTGTATGCTGCGGACTGTATACAGTACAAAGATGCAATATGTAAGAATATTATTTGAAAACATTCAAAAATGCAAATTATCAACAGAATACAAACAACAGTTATGGTGTTATGATATCCAGGCTATTCCCTGTATTGCAAAAAGGATTACTGAAGTTAGCCTGCTAACCAGCTAGCCCAGTCCTGGTCCAAAGCTTCCATGCTAGCAGTGTAAAAACACCCAACACTGCCCAGGCTCTCTGAGCTCCCTGTCTGGACTGCTAGCTTCATGACTAACTGTGCTAACTAGCGAACAGCAGCCACAGTTAACCTCAGTTTGAGGTCAACTGTTTGAGATTTGTTTTAATTATGTTATTGTCTAAATTATTTTCCTGGCTATCTCACTTGTATCTAGAAAGCACTTAGAATTGCTTAGAAAATCCTCCAAAAAGTGTTAAATTTAATTTGATAAAAAATAATAAATAAAACTTTAGATCTAACAGTACGTGGAAAAATGAAGTAGTAGATCTATTAATTATAAGTATACGAAGCCATATACACTTTGAAAATTACACTGTTAAAGAACAAATAGTTCAAATTGCTGGAGGCAAGTCACTGATCAAATACAATGAATTCACAACTTTTATGTATTTTCCCACCAGGCGTGTACTAAGTTGAGTGTTCACATGAAGAGAGAGATATCCCCTTTGTGTCGCTTTCTGATTGGCCAAACATTTACTTGAAGTGAAGTGCTTCTCTCCTTTTCTTTATTCATCTGTTTTGTTGTATCAAACTCTGTTTTTCCCCTGACATGACTGATGGATGAATTGACGTACATTGGGAGTGATACAAAGGTGATTCATTGCTTAGCCTCAGCTTGTCTCGGCTTCACGTTTGGTGCGAAGTGAAACACAAACAGCACCAAGTATGTGCATGTGTCAGTGTTAAAGTGTTTTCTCCTTCATGATGAGGAATGTGTGTGTTTGCGTACATGCAGATACCTCAGAACTGTTTACACTGTAACTGACGGTGGTGAATCAAGTGTTTTCATAGACCTTCTGTTGAAAGTGACCTAATTGTTCCCTGACAAGTCAAATTAGTGTGATTAACAAGACTTGAGTCATGTTAGTCAATGTGGTAAAGTCAACCTCACCAAGTAAACTCAAACATTGCATTAAAACTCAACTCTAAGTCAAGCTTGTAATGCTACTCAACAGAAACTCTTGCGGTTGCCAGTGCAGCAACATACAGCTATTCAATGACTTTATGTTCCAATCATTTTAAAATACCATTTGTGAATTTTG
>CAEMYA010000024.1:4577571-4609631 GCA_903131615.1 Diplodus sargus
TTTTTTTAAATTTATTTATTTATTTATTTATTTATTTATTTATACAAATGTTGCTGCACTCTTATGCAGATATCTCTTGAAAGAGATTAGATAATATTACCAACACAAGGATGACTTTTGGGCATGCAGCAAAGGGCCACAGGTCAGACTCGAACCCTGGGCCTCTGTAAATGGGACACCTGCTCTGCCAACTGAGTTGAATACACATTAACATGAATCCAGTATATTATTAGCAAAAAAATTATATAAAAAATTAATTGTCCACCCTTCGTGCACTAATTCGCTTTGGCCAGTTTTGCCAGTTGTTTTTTTTATCCCAAGTGTATGGACATTCTTTTGAGTGGACTTTTTTGTAAGTTATCGTGCAGGAGACTCTGACGTACCCACCACATCTATAAAACCCTTTAGAGATTTCAGAGGGTGAGGGTAACATGCCTTACATCAGTGATGCTACAACTGCTGCCAGGCTGTCTACTGTATACATGGCAATTGAATTTTATGCATTTTATGTAACAGGGTCTCGGCTCTGTCTCTGTATAGCTAATATGTATAGCATATTTTAGACTCTCAGCTAAGGGGTCCTTGGCCTGAGCTAAATAGTTGTCAGATGGTAGCCAATGGTTTTCAGCAATGTGGATTTAACTACCCAATAGTTTAAAAAGTTGGTGAAGCAAACCAATAATGTTGTTGAAATTAGCGCCATTCAAATGCTTCTTACATGTTATTGCATCAATAATCTTAATGATAAGAAAAATAAATGAATATATTAATCATTGACACGTTTAAATTTTTTTCACATATTTTTGAATGCAGAAATTTCAATTCTAAGTACTTGTATCAGTGCTGTTCAGTATTACTACTTTACTAGGAGTAAATAAAGGAGTAAATGTAAAGTAAATGCACTCTCCTTCAGCCACTGGCTGTAGTTTATCAGTAGGTATAATAGATATAGATAATCCATTTCTGCACACCAAGCTTCAGCCAGACGGCGAGGGAAACAGGTTTTTGGGGGGTAGGTTGAGAGCACAGAGAGGGGCAGTGTGAGGTGGATGTGAGCGGAAGGTGTCCTGGGCGGGAATGAAGGGTTGGGGGTGGAGGGGTATTTGAGCACAGCCTTGGTCGTTGGTGCAGTTGATGGCTCTCACAGAGGCCGGTTTGTGGCCCTATAGGGGAGAGAGTTGGAGGGAAAAGGGAGAGAGAGGGGAGGCAGACGGGGTCTGTCTGCACACTGAGGTCTGTTGTCCTCTCGGCAGCCTCCAGCATATGGCCAAAGCATTAGGACTCACAGAAGAAAAAAAAATAGACTAAAAAAACAGGCTGGAAAAGTACCTCGCACTCTGTCTAGGAGCAGGTTTTTCAGACTCAAAGTGCGTCACACCACCTTTGACTGGTGACATTGTGAAATGTCTGTCAGCCCATTTAGCACACTGTTTTATGATAGATTCAGCAGGTTCCATCTACTTCTACTGTGTGCATGTCTGCGCAAAGCTTTGTTTTAATCACAGCTTCGACTCAAACTTATTTTATTACAACATGATTCATGTTGAGAAGCATGGCCCCAGGTCCAGCTGTTGTCAGTTTGAGGCGACACAACAGATGAATAATGTTCTGCATCAGTAATTTTGCTTGAGGCAAGTGGCTTGAAGCCAAATACTGAAACCAGTAAACTTTTGTTCTACATCTGAGGGGTTTTCCTGCCATCAGATTCTGGACTGTGTGTATAAATCAGCCGCCAGCTTCAAAATGACCTGAATCCCGGTCATACAGGCAGCGTCAATGAGCCAAGCCTTTGATGTTTCCCAACTTCCCTGTTAAACTGTCTAATGTCTCTATATGCCTTCATTGGAGGGAACGGGGGCAGGATGCGGTCGCACCTTCTTGGCAATGTCTCCTGCCCCTATGGCTCAAGCGGCCGCATATTGGTTTATACCCTTTTTCAACAGCTCACCACCTCGTGCATGAGCTGCTTTGATTTCTGCTCCATGTCACTGACTTTTACATGGCTTGGATGCCGGTGGTTCCTGTGAATAGTTTGGACCATGAGGCTTGGCCTCTGGCGGTATATTGTAGCCAAGGGCTCTTTGAATTGTCCAACCTGGAGCTGAAGTAAAGGAAAATTGGTCTGACCTGAGCAATGAGGCTAGTGCTAGCAGTCGCACTTGTGTAATTTGAGGAGCCAGTGGCCTGATTTCTATAAAACCACAGTCAGGCTTAAAAGGTTGAAACTTGACTCTCCTTTTGGATTCAGAAAAGTCACTGTCATCATGTTGTTCTGCTATCATTCAATGGTGGGAGGTTTCCTCAGAGGCACATTTATTTTTCGAGATTTCATTGAAGTTCTTTGTTAAACACTGGTGGTTCAGAGTATGTGCGCCATCACTGTTCTTTGAAGTGCTTTGATCCACTATATTGACGTAAATTGGGGAGCAGCACGCTGGCTGTCCTGTTGTGCTAAGCATATGGGCTAAATCTCTTCCATGTGTGAAGCCCTATGAAGTAGAGATCAGTCTTTTCCATAGAAAAGGGAAGGTGGGGGAGATCCAGATGCGTTCAGCATTCCCTACCTCCGGGCAGAAATTTGTTGAATCAACAGTCTCCTCTGTAAATCAGAGAATGCTCCTTATTAATTTGTTACCGCATGTTTTATCATCTCAGCGCATTTCTCATAAAATTGCTTTTTTCCTTCTAAAACGTGTGTCTAACACAGATGCTAACAACAGAGCAGTTTCATTGAATTGACAGCTACGATTGTCCTCGGCAGTCACTCCACCATTTAGTAATTCCGCTCCTTGTTTTGTGTGAGTTCAGGGCCAAAGAGGAAGTGCTTTGGTTTCTTTGGCACACAGCGAGACCCTGGCCTGGCCTCCCCCCAATTCAGGGAGTCAAAGTTTGCCTCTCGTGTTGCTTGTGCAAACACAGAGTTTGGTGTTTGATATGATTTTTTTTCCTCCCTCAGAGAGATTCAGAGAGGAGAGAGACAGTTTGTGCAGCATGGTGGTGTGGTGTGAGCTGCTCCTGCAGTTAAGCAGAGTACAGCCTTGAAGTGGTCTGCATGTTTCAGAAAGGAAGTCACCGGGAGTGGAGGGGGTTTAAGCGGTTGGCTTTGCAGCAGTGTAACATCAAATAAGTGCATGTCGGTTTGTCTCTCTTACTCCCCTTTGCTCCCGTTTCTCTTCTACTTCTTCTCCACATGGTTTTTATGTATTAGATATCATAGAGATGCATTTGCTTAGCATAAAAAAGCAAAGCCAGATTTGGCTCTTTTACCAAAAGCCTCTCTTCAGGCAGTGGGTTTGTGTACTGTAACGGTATGTACACAACATTTGTATGTGTTTAAATGAGAGGGGGGGTCACAGGCACATCAACAGCAGGAGGCAGCAGACCGCCTACTTTGCACGCCACTAGTTCAGCAGAGTGGTACTGGGGCGGGGGACAAACGAGAGAGAGCCTGAGAGAGGGCGGGGGGACCAGACCGAGTGGGAGGGGGTTTGAAGAGCACACGAGAGTGAGGGAAAGAGGGGGTACGAACTGAAAGAGGCTACAGAGAGTCAGCAAATAGTAACTCTAGCCTCAGTTTGTCTGAGAGTACGACTTCCTTGAACTTTTCTGAGGTGGTGGAGCGTATCGAGATGAAGGAGCTCTGCGTACACACCTCCCCCTCTTCCTCTGCGTCTCCCGGATGTCCCACAGGCCAGTCTTGTGTCAGATCAAGCCACTCTGGGAACCTCGGACCTCAATGCATTGTGTCTGGGGGCTCTACTATGGACATGGATCCTCTCGGGCCTGATTACGTGTCCATGTGTTTGTTGGCAGATGAATCCTACCAGAAGCTGGCTATGGAGACGATGGAGGAGCTGGACTGGTGTCTGGACCAGTTGGAGACCATCCAGACCTACCGCTCAGTCAGCGACATGGCCTCTAACAAGGTAGGACAATTTAGCCTTTATATAGTGTGTGTGTGTGCAAACAGTGTGTTTGTGAAGTTGTTAGGAAGCTTTTGCATCTTTATGTCCAATATAATATGACTTTCTGAGCTTCAGGTCTGTCCTCTTTTATATGGGACTTTTGTTTATGGAAAATGCAGTTGTTGATATTCATTTGTGCTGCCTGTAATGGATGGTACATTTCTCTTCCAAACACAGCATTTCACTTTCATATTTTAGACAATTAGCTTAATGGAATTATTCAGAGGATTTCAGGTCACCTTTTTGTTGTCTTAACCACCAAATCTTGTAAATGTCGGCGTGCAAGAGATCAGATGAAATTTTTGCATAGGAGATACTTAAATCTCTTAATAATAAGTTTAAAAAGTAAAAGTCAAATAAACACAAATAAGCTCTTAATGACTGATATTTATGATCATGTCATAGCGTGCAACCTTAACTCGTATATTTAACTGTGTCAGACCCTGGTCTATCTACTGAGATGCCAATCAACCCAAATCAGACCTCCAAGGAACACGCCATAACCCCACTTGATAGTGCCATGTCTCCCATACCAAAATGAACAAACTTAAATCAATGGCAATAATTTCAAAGGTTCAGTTCAGATCAATCAGCTGATCAATATTACAAAATTATAATTCTGTTTATACTATGTAATAGTTGTCAGAGGTCATGCCATTGAGCCCGAACTTGTTGCTGTACAATTGGACTTTGTTGCAGACAGTGTGGTTGTCAATTTGTGTATGCAAACTGTAAATTGCTTTTCACCACATTGACGCACTTGCAAAGTAACAGCCGTTCTGTGGTAGTGTGTGAGCTGGCATCATTTTACGGATCTCTTGTAAAAAAAAAAAAAAAAGAAAAAAAGATATGAGGAGTGTCTGTTTTGCATACATGATTACTGAGTTATGTTTGATTAGCCTGTATTCCATGGAAGCGTTGTTCTGCTTCTGTTTCCTCAACTCATTCAAACTATATGAGACATACGGTATGTTACACAACCGGCCGACCATCAGATGTGCGTGCAGTATGATTTAAGCTGCACACAGATGCCTTATCACTTATTTTCAGTGTGGCTGAGATGTTGTAAGGTTGAATTCAGTGGGACATTGGTCCACACTTTTAACGTCATCATAAAAGGTCACATTTAACTGACTGACATAAGTTTGTACAGAGTGTGGTTTAAGATTAACAGAGAAAATTAAGTCTTTTCAGAGGAAAGTTCATACCAGCTTTAAAGTTATACCCAGATACAATGTGCTATATTATCATTGCTCTCTGTGGCACTCAATTTACTCTCCTTCGTAGTATCCATACTTACAAGTTCACATCTGCTCTATGCATTTAAAAAAAGGTAGTAGTGCTACAACAATATTGCGTGCATTTGCAGACTTTTGCAGTTTGGTCAATCAAAACCAAAAAGTTTTACCGTTTTTATTTCACCAGCTAGCACCAGTGAAACCAGTGAGCAAAACTAGAATTGCTAACACAAATGTTAGCAAGTTAAATAGCTCAGATGTAGCACCATTATTCTTCTAGCTAAACTTAAACATATTCTCTAGAGCCCAACTGATACTGGATTTTTTGGAGCCAATGTCGTTATTCTCATATCGATATACCAGCTGATATATTTATATACCATAAATATATACATAAACACATTTTTTTGATTCCTGAAATATGGTTATCAACTTTTGTTTTCAAACAACGTACATAATGGAGCTATTCCATCTGAACATGATGGATATGTCTTTAAATTTGTATATATATAGTTATTTTCCAGTTTTGGACGCAACCAAATTTTGATTTTGAAGTTATTGCAAATTATCCTGAGGGAGGCATGATCTAAATTCCAAACCATCCAAATTGGTTAATACATTACTTACTAAAAAAAACAAAAATGTCAATCACATGATGATGGTAGAGGGAAAGGTCAAAGGATAACCAAAGTCATTGGAACACCTCGGGACACCATGAATGTCTGTACAATAAAATACAGACATTTCCATGCTGAGAGAACACTGCTAAGTATAGCTAAATAGATGAAGAAACCATTCTCAGCAATTGGCTTCACATATGAGTTAAATCCAGCATTTTATCTCAATTTCGTTTTGGATATTCACGTTAGCTTTCTGCTTTGGTTTAAGTGAATACAAATAAACACATTGTGGTACTCAGAGATGACACAAAGCCGCTATTTAGAACTTATTACTTCCCCTTTGCTTTGATGCACATAAAAGTTTTTCAGGCGCATTTCATTTGTGCAGAGCTCAACCAAAATGCTGTACATAGCACACTATTACTCAACCCCTGTGCAGACACTGGAGACTGTACGGCGGCGTCAGATTATAAACACCCAGGTTGGCGTTGTCCATTTCCGTCTGTATTCTGCACTGTGGTCTGAGGGAGGATTGGGATGGGGAGGGGTCTTGTCAGACCATGACGGTTGACTGTGACCATGACACAAGCTTCCTGTCTCTCAATTTCCCCTGCCCCCCGCTGCCCCCTCTCCTCTGCTCCCTGGTTACCAGACGACAATAGCGGCGCTTTTGACCAAGCAGCCAGGTTGAGTCTTTACAGACAACCACGTCACTGGGACTGTCAGGACAATGAGCACAAGGCCATGCAGCAATACAGCCGTTCAGTCAGCCAGGCTAGGCACATTGTTCACCATGAGTCAGAGTCTCAGTATGACCCAGTAGCACTACTAAGCATTGTTGACCAATTCTGTTTTGTAAAGGGCAGAGGACAACATTTGTCACAGTTTTGATTCCTCCTTGTGCTTGATTGTTGTGCAATTGTACAGGAAAGGAAAGAAATCAATTATTGGTCTCGTCATATTTTTATTTCTAAATTGCTGTCAAATATGGTTTCATTATTGCACCATTAATGCAGCATCTGCAGACTTGTGCTCCTTCCCAACATTTATATGACGTAATGGTTGACAAAGAGCCTGTTTCTTTTCGGAACCAGAGAGGATGTAATTGAACCCATGATCAAAACCAGGGTGTCTCCACTTTCAGTGTCCAAGGGCGCAGGTGTATCCGGGGCTATGGGACCACACACCCTGCTGACCGCCAGCCTGGTCGCCGTGACCTCAGAATAGGGAGCTGCTTCCCTGCCCCTCACTATCATTAGCCTCGCCACACTTCCATGCTGATGCTGGTGATGGCCTTGGACAAACACTGCCATCTGAATCCATTTAGAGGAGTGTAGCGCTTTGCGGGTTTGCGTGCGAGCAAGCCCCCGAGCAGAGTGCTAGCCAGTAGGAAACTTTAACTCACGTGTGGTCACTTCAGCTTTGAAGCGCCGCCGTCTTCAGAGGGGAAAAAATGACAAAATTATTGAAACAGATGTAGTGGTAGGTCTGTAGCTGTAGCAGGGGCAATGGATATTAAATTATAGCGTTGTGATTCAGTTTGACTGAAAGGGCGGTAAGGAGATCAACCGAGCTGTAGCAGTGATTATGGTGCCTAATTGTAATTAAAAGTCTTACCTTTGTAATCTGCTGTTATCATGGAAAATAAGACAGAATGAGGAAAGTAAATATGAAACCTGCTCTTACTGTTACTCTATTCTTGCCTAGTTTTGATCATCACCTTCTAAGAAATGTGTCTTTCTACTGTCACTAAACTGTGAAAAAACTCACAAGGCATAATCCACAGTGTGTTGACACTGTAAACAACCACACACGGACAAAGGCAGCATTGAATCACTCCGGACTTTGCCAGATTGCACAGCAGAGGTATTGCAATACGATGTCAAGATGTTCCTGTGCAGTTGCAATTCTGTCTCTGTTTCAGTCGAGGTCACGCATGCTGTAAGAACTGAGCCAACATTTAAGGAACTTCCCAAATTCATACATTTCATTTTTCCTCCACAATACATCAGCAAAGCTGTCTGCTAAACTTGTTATCTGGAACTTTTCAGTGATTAGCTCAGGTATGTTAGTTATTGCCAGAGGCCCTGTAAGGAAGCAGGATGTCTACCAGTAAGTGACTTCAGTGAATTAGTTTATCAAGTGAAAAGGGGAAGTAGGTGGGGACACATGCTCGGGCCTGTGTGGAAGGGAGGAGCCATTGGTCTCTGGTTAGACTGTGTAGGCCAGTCAGTCAAGTCAGCTTTATCGCTATATGTTTCCTGCCTGACTCCAGTTGAGAAAAGAGAATAGAGAGAGAGGAAGCAGGCGAGAGCCTAGGACAGAGTTATTGCTCATAGAACTTTTACGGCATTTCCTTTTGGTTTTGTTAGCTTTTTTATGTGAAGTGACAATGGGACTATGTTGTTCTGAAAAGCAGAAGAAGAACTTTGAGATGCTTACGAGTTGGAAAAAGGTGAGTAGGTTTTGGAGCTTCTTACATTGTGCTGCCTGCCATGCAGTCTGCTAATGGAGAGTATGATTTATGAAGAATAGATTGAATTGAACTAAGGTGATTCATTTCTTTACAAACATGATTCAGTATTTTTTTGCAGTTTTTTTCGTCTTTTTTAATTATTACATTCAGATTTTCTTTTCTTCTTTGTTTTCGGATTCAGGTCAGTAAGACAGAGTAGTGATGTGTGTAGTGTGGTGACATATTTTGCTTAAGAAACTTTGCTACACTTTTAGTGTTCATTTTAATGAGTTCAGGTGTAAATAGTGTTTTGGCTTACACCCCTAACGCATCATTTACATTGCTGTTTTGCGAGGCACTGAAACATGTATGCACCTATTTTGAATATTCAAATGTTGTTTTCATCAGTTCATTTTCTGAGAACTGACCGCATATTTTTTATGGTGCTGTAACTTCTCTCTGTTACCTAAAACAGGGGGTTTGTTCTGAGTGTGAGCACTCTTTGCTAACGTAAAAGGATGTATGAGTAAACGTTATCCATTGAGTAATCTAGTCTTCTGAGAACACTCATAGACTCGTCACCATGCCGTGAGCGTATGCTGTGTGTCTGCGCTGAACTACATGACCCCGGGTGACTGACATGTGGCTCTGTGCCTCAATCATTTCCTAGAGGTCACCCTAATACACGCTTTTCCGCCACTTTAAAGAACCAATTACAAGTTCCCTTTGAGTGGAATAAAGCCGCCTGATTCCAAGCTCAAATTTTTGTCCTTACGAGCTCTCTTTGATTTTTATGGACTGCCTCTGGCAGTCTGGGTTTTTTTGTAAAGCCAACACTTTGAAAGTGGTATTCAGGTTTCACAGTCAAGTAGATGTTAGCTGTCGGCTTGACAGCTATTAGACAGCTGTTGAGACCAGAGAGTCTGGTTCAGTATGAAGAGAAAAGACCCCATTGTATGAAATAAAAGAGCCCTGGCAAAAGGCACAATAGTGTCTGATTTCTTTAGCTTTTTTTTTTTTTTGCTTTTTAATGGCTTTACAAAAACAGGAAACTGCAATTACATTTTCAGGAAAAAGAATTGACTGCACCATTATTCCATTGTATTCATTATAAAGATTAGGATGTGGTTTTGAATTAGTGCGTTTCTCTCCTGACATAAAAGCCATCTTGCATCAGAATCTGCCCCCCTGCAACATCTATCTGTGATGGTGTGTTTCAGTGCGTCTCGCCCAGCTGTGTCTATCCAGAGCATCCCTGCTGTCGAAGCGTGTGTGTGGATGTTCATGCTTGAGTGTGTCTGTGTGTGATGTGATGCAATGAGTTTAGAGTGGGGACCACCGTGAGAACGAACGAGGGGTGGGCCACGTGACTCTGTTGCCATGGCGTTCAGGTTGTCGTGCAATTGGTGGTACTCTGGTGGGCGGCAGACTGAAAACTCTCTCATCTGTTTGTCTGCCATCGTCTGCGTTTTTTTAGAAGAGAATACCATTGCAGTGAGTCAGGAAACACAATGATCTCGGATCAGATCTTTAAAAAATGTATTCTAGCAATTATTCTAGCAGCTTACGATTCTGCACCTGCAATGTACAAAAAAAAAAGAAAAAAGACCAAACCCCAGTCTGGTAAATTAATACCCAGCGTCTCCTCACCCATGTGATAAATGCTGTGGTGCTTTGAAGCCTGGCATTGCGCAGTATGTGTTGGATCTGTTCTGCATTACTGAGCAGGGGGAGCAGATCCAGAAGGGAGGGGGGTGAAAGAGACAATGGGAGGGGGTTTGCAGAGAGCACAGGAGTGAAGGAGAAAGAGAGAAATAGCTAGAACGAGAGAGAGAGAAAGGGGGATTCTCCCAAACTCCAATTTTCTGCAGTGCTGTGCATGGCTTAGTGTTAAGAGAGGGTGGGAGGCAAAAGGAGAGAGAGAGAGAGAGAGAGAGAGACTCCATCAGCCTCTCTGCCACAGGGGACTCTACAGCAAGAGCGCCCCCACCCCCCTCCTCTCCGCTTTTCTCCGTCCCTCCTTTCCTTTCTCCATCTGTCTTCGAGCCTGCCCTTCCTCCCTGCCTTGCTCAGTCTGGGCTGGGGTAAGGCTGGATTTCCCCCCCGGAGAACATTCGGATGGTGGCAGGAGGTAAAAGAGGGTTAGGTAGACGGACCAGAGAAAAGCAAAGGAAATATTGATTGCATCCAGGGGGATTCCATCACTCTCGCCAGTTGCTTGCGATCCTGGAAAACGGTGGGGAGCTATGAGGAGACGCATTTGGCCAGGGATGTAGGGGTCTGCCGCAGCCCCTCTGGAGAGTTCAGCTGGGGCGTTTTTACTGTAGTCGACCATTGGAAGGCGAGGGATTCAGTGGCACTTTGAGCTTCAAGCTGCAGGGCTCAGCGCTGAGCCTTGGGGTCCACTCAGAGAGGAGCATAGAGGGCTTCTGCTGGGGAGCGCCAGGGGCTCAGCACAGCTCAGCACCATGCCTGAGGCCAACTACCTGTTCTCTGTGTCCTGGGGATACATCAAGGTGTGTCCCAGAGGAGATCTGGCATAGATGGGAGAGTGTGTGTGTGTGTGTGTGTGTGTGTGTGTGTGTGTTTGTGTGTTGTGTGTGAACATACTGTATATTCATGTCATTTCTGGTGAAATGTCTCTAATTTCTCAGATTCTGTCATGTGTTGATCACACAGTTGGATGTGTTTCATCAGAGCAATTCTTGTCATCCTGGCACATTTTGTTTCCCCCTCAAGAATTCAGCAAAAGACATGGCGACTGAATATTCTGCACTTTTGTGTTTTGTTTGTTGAAATGCTCGGCAGTCAAGTCTCAGTGTCTCAGTGACTAACTCAAGCCAGGACCTAGAAGACGTAAACACAGTCCTTATATGGCGCATAAAAAAACATGAGGCCATGTTCTCCTCCAGTGGAAAATAACAGGAAATGCTTAATTCTGCTGCTCGGAAACAGCAGGAAAATGATGTGATGAATGTGTATGACCTTGTATAGAGCATGTAACCTTATGCTTTTTTTTGTTTTGTTTTTTGTCTTCAGTTCAAGAGGATGCTGAACCGGGAGCTAAGCCACCTGTCTGAGATGAGTCGCTCAGGCAATCAAGTGTCAGAGTACATCTCCAACACCTTCCTTGGTGAGCACTGCAGCACATATTCAGACACAAATAACTGCACGCACACACGTTGAAGCATGCATTGTATCTTAACATGCCACACCATGTCTGCATGTGGCACCCAAAGCATGTGCTAGGTAGCAGAGAAACTTTGTGTGCCCCACTGCTCTCAAACCAGTCTGATCTGGTCTGTAGGAGAGTGACAGAGAGTCCCCTCGCCTCGCTCTGACTGCAGAGAGATTTAGAGGGAGGGAGGGGAGGCGGGGGGTTGTACTCAGGGAAGACTTCCCTCTGGTGAGATTGGGGGCAACCAGGGGGAGAGGGAGAATGTCTGTGTGCATACAGTGCCATCAGGTTCAGATAGACTCTGCATTATTCATCAGGAAGACAGCAGTGTTTCCTTGTCTCTGAGAAGCCCACCAGTGTTTCATGACTCACAGGCAGCCAGCAAACAGCCAGTCTGCCCCGCAGGTTTTCCATCCAGCTCACCACCATCATACACCCATACAGCCAGCTTATCGGGGCTATGTGCACTCATGTCCCTGCTCTTGCTTGTAAACACACCTCCGTCCTCTTGCCTCAGAGGAGCAATGGAAGAGAGGGTGCATGGCGGAGACACTACGCCTAACAATAGAAGTGGTGCAGTGAAAGAGATTTGTGCATGATGGAGACACACAGAGAGAAACTGAGCTGATCTTTGAAGCTCGGGTGTTGTTGTCATCTGCATTGCAGCTAACACCTGTCAGGTGCAGTGAGATCATTTTCTTCCTGTGCTTTCTTTGTGGAGGATGCAGCTGAGGTAGATTTTCTCTCTCTCACTGCAGTATATGTTTGGTTCACAGACACACACATGCACACTGTCAGCTGCATAGAGCAGCACATGTACATAACAAACCCGCATCCTAACAGGTCACTCCTTCTACAAACATTTTGGCTTCACGTGAGCCAGCTTTCCATGATTCTGTTGATTGTTGCTACAAGGCATTTCTCAGAATGCATCGGAGCATTGTCATAATTCAACACCTCATTAGCACTTGTCGGCCCATTGTCATTATGTTTTACACACTTGTCATGTTTATATGTCAATATTTGTTTTTTAATCTTTAATTTTTGCAGCTTTTTGCTGTCAAGGGAAAATTGTTTGTAGCAAAGTGACTGAAGGATTGCTTGCTAATTAAATAGCTGTCAGTGCAGCTTGTGCATGTGTTTTCACGTAGGTGTGAAAGGTCAACTATCTCCCCATGTTAACTTCGTCTACTCAGTACAGAGGCAAACAAGACCAGATTAAGACGCAATCCCCCTAGCCTCTTCTGAAAACCCCCTTTCTAACTGTCTCCCCTCTATTTTTGTGTCTTTTTTATCCAGACAAGCAGAATGAGTTGGAGCTTCCGTGTCCGGTTCCCAAGTCAAGGGAAAGGAAAAGGAGGCAGGGCCAGCAGCAACAGCAGCAGCAGCAGGGTGGGATGATGACTCAGATCAGTGGGGTGAGGAAGGTCAGCCACACGCCCAGCATCTCCGGGAGCTCCAGCAATCGTTTCGGGGTCAAGACAGACCAGGAGGAGCTGCTGTCGAAGGTAAGCAAGCGATGGAGAGATTGTGCCCCATAATGAATTGAATATCGTGTGATTGGCTGAGATGCTCACAGTCTGCTCTCTGATAGGACCTGGAGGACATCAACAAATGGGGCCTGAATATCTTCAGAGTGGCCGAGCATTCCCATAACCGACCGCTCACAGCCATCATGTACACCATCTTTCAGGTCAGGGGAAACTCCTCGTCACATTAAAAAAGTGTGAAGGTGTAAATAAACACTTTGCTAAATAAGGCAGTGTTAGCATCTGCTCAATTGATAGATTAGCCACTTAAATTGATTTGAGGCTGTGAATAACAGCTACAAATCAATTTAAGAGACGTTTTCGGTGAAGAACCACTTCCTCGCTGTTCAAGGTTTTCTTTGTCTCATTTTCTTTCTGTGTCGCACGCAGGAGCGAGACCTGATGAGGACGTTCAAGATTCCAGCGGACACCTTTGTGACGTTCATGCTGACCCTGGAGGGCCACTATCACTCTGACGTGGCGTACCACAACAGCCTACACGCCGCCGATGTAGCACAGTCCACTCATATCCTCCTGTCCACGCCCGCACTGGATGTAAGTCACAGACATAAATGACATCAGCTACATTTTTGATAGTTTGAGCTCCGGTTTCTCATCTGATCAACATGTGACACCATAACCATGTGGCATCACCGTCCACACCTTTTTCTCAGGCCACTTTGATTGAATGAGATGACTGGCATGACATGTCGTTTAGCATGAAACTGCATGCCTGAGGATGACACATTGAAAGGACCGGCCTCTCACTGCTGCCTAATACCTTACCTTGTTTGGTTTGTTGATTCATTGAGCTAATTTCTTTATTCTTCTTCCTCCTGTCCAAATGCAGGCCGTCTTCACTGATCTGGAGATCTTGGCAGCCATCTTCGCTGCAGCCATTCATGACGTGGACCATCCAGGTGTTTCCAACCAGTTCCTCATCAACACCAGTAAGTCCTCACACAAAAACACGGTTTTATTTAGTCTACATTCACGAGATACGCAGAAATATTCACATGGTTTAATGGGATCTGTCTAAATGGGAACCAACAACAAAGTTTTTTTTAGGGACATTACATTTAATTTTCCTCTTCCCTCTGCCTTCAGACTCCGAGCTGGCTCTGATGTACAACGATGAGTCAGTGCTGGAGAACCACCACCTGGCCGTGGGCTTCAAACTGCTGCAGGAAGACAACTGCGACATCTTCCAAAATCTCACCAAGAAGCAGAGGCAAACGCTCCGGAGGATGGTTATAGACATGGTGAGGAGAAACATTACTCTGTAAAGCTGCGAGTGATGTCTTAACTACTTCACTGCTTCCTCCCTGAATCAATTCTCACATCATTTCCCCCATGTCTTGCACTCTTCAAGGTACTGGCAACAGACATGTCCAAACACATGAGCCTGCTGGCTGATCTGAAGACGATGGTCGAAACCAAGAAGGTGACGAGCTCTGGAGTTCTGCTCTTGGACAACTACACAGACAGGATGCAGGTACGAGGCACGCTTGTACAAACACATGATGCAGACATTCTGGAACGCATGAAAGAGATGCAAGAGAGTTACATCTTAAATGTTTTTTATCTGCAGGTTTTGCGTAACATGGTTCACTGTGCCGACCTGAGCAACCCGACCAAGCCTCTGGATCTGTACCGGCAGTGGACCGACAGGATCATGGACGAGTTCTTCCATCAAGGAGACAGAGAGAGGGAGAGGGGGATGGAGATCAGCCCCATGTGCGACAAACACACAGCTTCGGTGGAGAGGACGCAGGTAGAGAACACACACATCAAACTCCAAAAGCTGCAAGTTAATAAAATACTTTGTTATTGTTACTGACATCATCGTTTCATCTGTAGGTTGGCTTCATCGACTACATCGTCCACCCTCTGTGGGAGACATGGGCCGACCTTGTCCACCCCGACGCCCAGGACATTCTAGACACGCTGGAGGACAACAGGAACTGGTACCAGAGCATGATCCCCCAGAGCCCCTCCCCTCCTTTCTACACCAGTGATGGGGAGGGCGGCCCACTGGGGGAGGTGGAAGGGGGACCGGTGGCGAGTAAATTCCAGTTTGAACTGACGCTGGACGACCAGGATGGAGATGGGGAGAGCAGGATCATGGAGACAGCTGACAACGTGTCGCTTGAAGACCATCCGACTGATCTGGACGGGATGGAAACAGCGACACGCAACCAAACATAGCTGAACTGACACTGTTCTCAGAGTGCAGCAGGTTTCTGCTGTTTTTGGCGAAATTCATTTTAAGTGCAGTGGAGCAATCCTGCAATCTGGCTCTTCAGAGCTGCCTGGCAAAGAGGGCCTTGCTGAATGTGGGGCACCCCTGGAAACAAGGCTTGGAAACCCTGTGGCAGTTTGTTTTTGAGCCGCCTAGATGGGAGCTGGAAGAGCGTAGCGTCTGTTCTTTGAAGAAGGGACCACTGTCGGACTGCGAAGTCAGGGGATGAATCTTGGTTCTCACAGACAACGAACGTGAAGTGGACGATGTGCATCCGTGTACTGGGACTAGTAAAGAAATACAAACTTGCACTTCAGGATGTTTTTTATGTTCATTTAGATTCTTTGTATGTTTTTGTGTCGGGATCAGGTGCCACCTCGTAAAGTGTCCAACCAAAACTACTGGTGAACAAATTTATTGTAACCAAGTTGTTTTTTTTCTAACACTTGTCTAAAAGAGAAACATTTGTGTGCCTTTTTTTTAACAACCGTTTCTTTTGTAAGTGTTTTTATAATTTATTGAACACGTTCATGTAGCTGTAAAATGTGTCAGATTTTCTATAAAAAGAGGACACATTTGTCTCACACAGTCTTCCTAATGTTCTGGCAATAGTACAAGTTTGTTCTCACAAAAGCGTCCAGTGGATGTATTTTAAAAAATCAGCTGACTTCCCAGCACAATTTGCACTTTGTGGCATCGGATGGAGAGGTGGAAAGCATCGGTAACTTACAGGAAACATTACAGTAAACATTTAAAACCAAAATAATTTAATTTTGTTCCAATAATTCCTTTCATAAGCTACTTAATAACTCATAGGCCATATTCTCTTTGGATTTTTGAGTCCAAACAACATCTAAAGAAAAAACTCCAAAGATCCTGTAAAAGAAAGCACTTTGATGATTTCACTGCCACCTCTGAAAAGGGTGATTCCACACTTTTCAGAGTAACTAGTGTAACAAGTCAATCTTCCAAACAGAAGCCAAATTGATCCCTCACATCTTTCTGTAGCTGAAGGAAAAGATAGGTAGTGAAATAATGCCAAAAATATGGCAAAAAATAAGGTTTAAAAGATCTCCTCCCTTGTGTTTGAGCTATTCCAGCATGGAAAAATCTGTTTCCACCTCGTAATTCCCCAACTCATGAGCTCACACACCTCTTGTGGTTAACAGCATTCCATTCTCGTGCTGTACACTTTGAATGACTGTAGGACTGTGTGCATATTTTAAACAGACACCTGTTAAGTGATAGATTCATTGTAGTATCTTGTAGTTTTTATCCCAGCACTTTGAATACGTCGACGGCTCGGCAGCTGGTTGCCGATCTGTCCAACGCTACCTTAAAGGTACCACATTGTAAGGTGCAACCTTCAGAATATAAGGGGTCAATATCGTGTCATGACATGATATCTCCTGTCGGTGTGTGTGTGTGTGTGTGTGTGTGTGTGTGTGTGTGTGTGCGTGCGTGCGTGCATGTGAGTGTGTATGTGAGTATTCACAGAGTCGCACAATTTTGTTGTTCCCGGCTGTGTTGTGCTGACCCCTCAGCTGTTTGTAACAGTGTATTTATTATCTTATTCTTGTATATGATAATATTGATATTGATTGTTAATATTCCCTGTATATTTGTTATTATTTATATGCACTACCACATGTCAAATCACACTTTGACTGAACTCGTCTGGTGGTTTCCAGTCTAATGTATTTCGCAAGCTATTTTGCTATGAGACCGTAACATGAAGTTATGCAGTTCAAGTTCTGACTATTTGAAATGTCTGTTTTTGGTTTTGAAGATCGCAGCCAGAAATCGTTTGTGCAGTCTGAAGCGACAACAACACCTCGTCGAGGTGTAGAAGTCTGGCTTTTGTTTTTGTCTTTTTGTTCCTAGCGGATTATGAAGGCTGGATATTTACTCAGTATGTTGTGTACGGTGACGGGTCATTGTACAGCTACAGGACTATATGCTGAAATATATGACATGGTTTCAAAACTATTTTTTCAGTGTTTTCCTCACAATATATCGTCAAATGGTGTATGTTGTGCTCAACACATGTTTTCTATCAGATTATTAAAACGGGCATGTATTACAGAAAGTTCTGGTCTGTGTGTTTTTGGATCAAACAAACACTATTTTATCCTCGTCTCAAAGCTGTTTCATCAACTTTGAGAAGAAGTGATGATGTATGTAAGGCGGCCAGGTGTGTTTCTTCAGGTGCACAATAGAATTCAATTTAGTTCTCAAAGCCACAATCTCACACACGGTTACACAATGAAGACACAACAACTGATGTGGTTTTGTTCATGTCGTAGTTCCAGTTTTGCAACTCTGAGGGGAAAAACCAGCTGGAAGTGACGGAAGCTGCAAAACAACTGAATCGAGTCATTAGTCACTTCCCAGCAGTGACACCGATGACGTGTCTCCTTCTCTGATTTGAGTTCTGGACGCTGAGCTGTCAGTGTAAACAGGAAGGGTAGAGATAGTGATGCTATGCGCCTCGCAATGAGGGCATTCACTCTCCCATGGCCGCGAGCACCTTGACCCGCCGTGATAAGCATCAGGTATACGTGATGAACGGGAGGGCGCGCATGAAGCCGCGAGATGACTTCCACTGATTTCATTTTTCAACAGAACAGACGACAAAGAAGACACCTACTGCTCTCATGTATCTTGTGATAACGATATGTATTTCAGTCTTTCATGGCTATTATATGCTTGATAGCGCTCATTCGGCCATTGGGTCTCAGCTCAAGTGTTGAGATTCAGAGTTCAGGTATTTTAATGCATTCATCTGCGAACCAATGTTTGAAAGGTGCTCAGTTTTTCAATTCAACAGGCTTCATTGGCATTGCATTCTAAATGTGTTGCCAAAGCCAACTCAGATGATGGCACTCATTAGTTAGCTATGAAAATTACCTGGTAGGATAGAAAATTGGCAGTGCTCATGGAGCAGTGCTGAGAAAGTCTAGAGATCCATTGTTGACACAATGTACTGACTTAAAGGGGCACTATGTCGTTTTTGGAGAAGAACTTCAAACTCTATAATATTTACAGTATTAATGAGGTCATAACACAAACTCAGGAGTATTTATTTCTCTCTATAACTGAATGAACAAGCTGTCCTCAGAGGAAAATAAAGTCGCCAGAACACTAGCCCTTTTTAGATAGGGCGGCAATCTGCTGCCTTGTCTTTCCAAAAGAGAGCCGTAATATTCCTCCTTTTCCAAAAGCTGCCACTTGGCCGCCACTGGGGTAGGCGTAAACATGTGACGTGACGTGAAGCACGAAGTCGCACCCCATTGGAGTGGGTTCTGGGTTCTTAGTGGGGGGCTTTTAATTTGAAAGTAGCGACCGTTCGTAAGCTTGCCGTTACAACAACAAGCGGACAACCGAGACAGCTACAGAGACCGAGGAGACGCGAGCATCTCCCGGGTCTCAGCGGCTGTCCAGTTGCTTATCTTGACGTAAGCGGATGAAGTGATGGACTGACTGCTGTGATCAGCTGTTTCCTGGTTATAAAACTCCCCGGCTGTGGGTCGCACAACAGTGCACATTGACGCCTCAGATTTAGATAGCAATGGAGGCGGAAATAAGTGTACCCTCCGAGGCGGCAAATTGGGGGACCAAAACAGACCCCCAGTTTGCCAAACTGTCTAAATCCACGGAGCCAAATTGGCGGCTTGCTGCCCAGTAAAAAATCGGCTACAGTTTGAAGATAGAAAGGTGGCAGGGTCTGCCAAATATAAACAAAGTAAAACAGTATGAAACTGTGTTGTCCTTTAAGGTCAGTTTATTTATTCAGTTTGTTAAGGCATTAAAAAAATCAGCCAGTGAAGATCTTTCTCCCCTGATTAAAATGTATTTTACGTAGTGCACCTTTAAATATACTCCATGTGCTCCACGCATGACACATCAGACGTCCAATGTGAAAGATTTGCGAGACCCTAGATTTTGTTTACTTAGTGAATGTCCGGATGACAACAGGAAACATGAACCTTCCTTAGATTCAGCAAGAATGAGGCAACTGTTTACGGTAAACACTGGCGCAGACGAGGACTCGCGTTTTCCATGGTGGTGGTCCACACTGCCATGGCAATGGGCAGCGAGTTTGTTTGAAACTCTAACACAAGGCTTGTGGTCTGTCAGTGACTGACGTCAGCAGGGTGAAGGCAGACCGCCCTGGCCCCGGTGTCTGTGAACTGCCTGGGTCCAGGCTGGGCCGGAGGCTCCGAGTGCCAGTGGATCCAGTTGACAGCCAGTCCACCTCCTTTCTCCTCTCTACCAGCCAGGCTCTGAAAAGGGCCCGCGGCCCGGGGCCAAGGCGAGAGAGGAAGACAACCACTTCCAGCAAAACAAACCTGCTCCCTCCGTATCCACTTTATAAAAACAAATGTCTTCCTGCAGTTTCTCCTGGCCAGCTGCTGTTTGTTTTTAGTTGAGTTGACAGTAAGGACTGAAGTCAACTGGGCAGCAGTCAGTGAGGGGAATACAGGCTAATATGGGGCATTCCAGGATAATTCAATAGCGGCCCAGGCGTGTGTGTAGATGGCAGAGATCAGCTCTGAGTGGCTCAGACAGACCGGTGAGGAAGTGAAAACAGAGCTCTGCCCCAAAAAAAAAAAAAGATGAATCTGGAAAAGATCAGATGAGGCAGTTCGCTTCCTCTAAGGCCTCTCGCATGTGTGTGTGTTTGTGTGTCTTGTGTTTCATGGGGTCTAAAAACGCAGGATTCTGGACAATAACAGGATGTGTCCTTCCCAGAAAATGTCACAAATCATCTCGGTTATCAAACATGGCGGCAGTCGTCATAAGATGCGCCATTGTTTCTCTCCGTGTGGATCTGCCTTTGCATGCAACTCTCCGGAATCACTTCAAAATACATAGAATGCGCTTGGCTGCAGTTATATAACACACAGAGCGAGCAAACGCACGAGAAATGTCACAAAAAACAAAAAAAACACACCCGAAATGTAAGAACTTGGTTTCCTGACCTTTGCGCGAGGGAAAGCGAGGACACGCGCGCAGAGTTCATTACCAACTTTGAGTCAAATGAATCGGGATTTATGGAAAACAAACTGCATAGGATAACAAATTATTATGGTAATTCTGTGTGATGACCGCGTATGCTCTCACGATCCTCAAGCATCTGGAAGGAAGACGCTGATCCCTGGACGCCGTCCTGTGTGCGAGGCGCTTGTCCGTGTCGAGTCGCATCCGTCACGATGCGTTTAAGGACGCAGCACCCGCCTGACATTTGTGCTGATTCCTCCGGGGGGCTCCTCTTCACCCAGCCAGCGTGCAAGCCGGCGCGGGAACTCTCTCGGACATGGAAGGGAACATCCCTGTTGGGGGACGAGCTGGCACATCACCCCCCCCCCCGGGAACCGCACATGCATACTTAAAGACGACACGCCGAGGCACACACATGCACTCTGAATAATGTGTGACACGGCAGCAGAGGAGCAGATGTGACACATGATTATGTAGGGAATCCACTCCACCTGAGGGGGCGAGACTCGAGGAAAGATGGACAGCAGATATTGATCATGCGTGTAGGGACACATGCACAGACTCATGTCACATAACAGTGGGGGGAGGGGAGCAGGGGGGAGGGGGGTTCCCGGCTGATTTTCTGGCACCGCAGCAGCACAGAACGATGGCTCCCTCACAAAACAACCGGCCTCTTCTCAGAATATTTGAGTCCCTGTTGGTCGGATCGAGATAAAAATAAATAAATAAATAAAAAGATCTGCTGTAAACCAAATCACGTTCAAACCCACATGCCCCCATGTTCGATCAATAGTTGTCCTTATTTGACACCGAGGCAGAGAGAAAGGGGGGGGGGGGCTGCTCTTTAACTCTCTGCTGCGTCAAAGTGAGCGGGTGCGTGGGAGGAGACGTTCAGCATGGCAGTCTGCGGCGGAGGGAGAGACTCAAAGAGAGAAAAAGGGAGAGGAGGCCCACACAGAATGAAAATATCAGCTAAACCACATCTATAGGGGCGAGATAACAAAACCATTGGCGCTGCAGCACTATGCAGAACGTGGAGGGTCACGTGTGCACGTCTGGATCCACCAACGAGGCTCAGACTTAGTGATTCAAAATGTTCATTTCATGTAACGTTACACATCTAGTCTTCCAGTTGCCTTATAGCTATAGCGAGGTTTCAGATCACAGTTTCCGTTACGTGAAATGTGTTTATTTTGAATGTTTTTGATGAACTGAGGGATGAATGATCCTCTGAAGGTGCAGGGGTAGGGTTAACCTAAGGGGGGCTAACCCTAACCCCCCCCAACCCTAACCCTAACCCTCAGCCAAAAGACCAAACAACCAACCAAAAAACAACCAACCAAACTATAAACAAACCGACCAACCAATAAACAAATGAAAACAACCAAAAGACCAAATAACCAACCACCTGACCAACCAACCAACCAACCAACCAAAAAAACAATCAACCAACCAACCAACCAAAAAAACAACCAACCAACCAACCAAAAAAACAATCAACCAACCAACCAAAAAAACTATCAACCAACCAAAAGACCAACTAACCAACCAACCACTAACAAAGCAAGCAACCAGAGAGATCGCTAACTGTAGGTGCATATATGCTAGTTAGCCGTGCAGCTAGTAGTCCGATTAGCTTACTATGCCTTTAGTGGGAACTCAGAAAACCGCGGGGAGTGTTGGTGTTTGTGTAACCCATAGCACAGGAGGCTTGAACAGCCAGGAGGAGGAGGTGGGCTTGGGGCAGGGGGACCCAGTGGGGACTGGAACCTGGATCATGACCTCCCAGCCTTTCCCTTAAATATCGGACCTTTAAAGGTTATTCCCCCTGCTTCATAACCTTAGTAAATCTAAAAGAAGCTGGAGAGCCATTGTCACAACACTGAAAACAGGTTTGTAGAGATACATTGTTTTCACAGAACAGTCATGACATATATATGGTGGTTTTATCGGATATGATGTATTGCTGCAGGTTAAAGTATCCCGCAGTAAATAAAGTCCTTCAAATGAGACTTGACCTAGTGAAGTGAAAGTATCCATATATACTGACATACTTATACCTACGAAGGTTTTGAATGCAGGGCTTTTATTTTGTAATGACGCACTTTCACACTGTAGTCTATTGTTAGGCGAGGTGCATCTTCCACCACTGCTTTGGCCCGAATACGATGCCGTTGATATTGTTGCTGTTGTTCTTTTTCATTCTCACCGACACACTGACGCAAATAAAGGTGGCACCATCAACACCATTTGTAAACACTCTGACACTTACGGCATATCAAACAACGCATGCCCCGCTCACATGATTTGGAGATAAGGCTGTTGTTTTGCAGTGCTAGCCTGCTGCTGTATTTTCCAGCCCTCGGTTTCATGTGCACAAACATGACTCTTTCCATCGACTCTTTCACTGAGAGGATATGAACAATAAAGCCATTCATGTTTGCCCGGAAAAAAAACGCTGAGCCTGCACTCATCGGCGTCTTTCCATTTATTATTATCTATCATACTGAAACTATTATTTTTCTTGTCATCATGCGAGAGATGAGATTAGTCAGAGTCCTATTGTTGTCTTGTTGTGAATTCCAGTAAGAATCTGAGAGCGTCACAGTTTGCAAGCACTGCCCCTGCAGCTTCCTCTGTGCCAACTGAACTGCGCTGTATTTACAGGAGCGATAAGTCCGCAGTGTTTCCCCCTCCACCCTGACCGGGCCAGACGGCCACTCTACACCCTCCAGACGCTGCCCTGCACGTCGGCATCAGGCCTCTCCAGCGTGGGCCTGGCTGCACGTTGCTCTGTATGGAGCTGATGGAGGATGCAGATAAGAGGGGCTGTTGTGGCTGGGGCTGACTCAAGGCAAAATGAGACGATGGCCAGATAGCTGCTTGTAAGTAACCCCGGTGTTTGTCTGCCTATGTGGCTGCAAGTGTGTGCACGTGTGGAATGTGTGCACGGTGAGGGGTGTAAACACGATTGTAGTGTTTGACGTGCAGTGGTGGAAAACTTCTCATATCCTTTACATGAGTACAAGCACCAAAACAACAATCTGACAGCAGTCCGCCTGAAGAAAGTCTGTTTTAACTACTTTACACACAGTCAGTCCAGTGGACCCCAGCAGGGGCCTAGTTTATTTATATAGCGCCATCAAGACTCAAGGGACTGTGAAGTGCTTTACAACCGCAGAGAAATACAGTAAATATAAAACAATGAAGGAACAATAAGAATCTTTACTGAATTTTCTGGTGTAAAAAAAAAAAAAAAAGAATTAAAATGTTCAACAAAATGTGAAGAAATAGCAGTTTTGACGTCATGGCGTCTGTGTACTGTGTTGCAGAGATATCCACTGAAGTTAGCATGCTAACCAGCTAGCCCTGGCCAGTCCCAGTCCAAAGCTGAAGTGCCAACCGTGTGAACACCAACACTTCTCTATTGTTGCAAAATTCCAAGTCCAGACCACCCTGACCTACAGTTAGGGGGCATTTTGGAATATATGTAGCAAAAAGGAATTACAATTCAATTAATCTTTATTTGTAGGGGGACCATGTACACTATTAAACATAGCTGTTGCCATTTGATGGTCTGTAGCAGAGTTAACTTAGAGCTAATTTATATCTGCAGGTCATAATGGACCTGAGGACAGAATGTGAGGAAATACAAGTTTTTACATTATTATGATGTTTATATATTGAGTTGATGAGACATCTGCTAAAGTAAGTGTGCTAACTGAACTGATCCTGTGCTAGAGGTGTAAACACTACCCTGGTCCACAGGCGCCCAGTCTGAACCGCTAGATGCATGAAAACTAGTAAGCAAGTAGGCATAGAAGCTGAAATGATTGCTAAAAATAACAGTTGTTATTGTCAAAATCAATGGTGGTGTTCATGAAGGGGGAGTTAAATTTCATGTGACAGCCAAATTGACCTCTTTGGGCCTCAAACAGCTATTTAAATAGAACCATCTGAATAGTTCAGACAAGAAATACGTCTTTGTTTGGTAGGGGTCACAAGACACAAGGGTTGGAAACCACCAGGTCGACAATGAATCACATTATAAGCCCATCACCTGTCTATTTTTGTAAAAAATCTGGATCTGAAAGTAACAAATAACTGATAAATAAGGTGGAGTGAAACGTGAATATTTATGGAACTTATGATATCAGAGCAGTGGCGTAAAAGTATGAGGGTACCCAAGTAAAGCACAGCAGAAACATATGCAGTTGTTTTCCGTATTGAAAACAGAGATGCCGTTTAGCACAGAGAGAAAATCAGATTGCATCTATAAACAGTGCTTGTGTCTGCAGACATGTAATGTAGCCTACGTGCAGATCGGAGTGCCACCACAGATGACATGCCATGTCTCCACTCTACCATGTCAGTCACTCACTCTCATTAAAGACCTGGCAGCAGCAGCAGCAGCAGCAGCAGCAGCAGCCCAGTTTTCCTCTCCCTCTCCCTGTCTCTCCCTCTTTTTCTAGTGGTTTGAATGAAACAACCCATGAAAGAGTGCAAAGAGTACACCTTTATCTGCCTGTGTTTCGTTTGCAAAGTGCTCTCTGGCGCTGTTGGCAAAGGGTGGAAGGTTTGGGATCAGCGAGGGCAAACGTAGGATCTTTATTTACTTTGAGGTCACGTTCACAGAGGAGCCCTGGGCCGAGCATGTGCCATCAAAACCCTCTCTATCTCTGCTACTGTCGATGAAGATGGTAAGCAAATGAATGAAAGAGGGTTGGTTTAAAGGAGCAATATGTAAGAATATGCCACCTGTCAAATTCATACTTAAATCAAACGTGGGGCAACATATCCACAGAGTAACTGCATGCTGCTGCTAACCGTAGCAGCTAAGACTGGTAGCTCTGGGAGCTCAGGGCAGGGTTAGTGTTTACACCAATCGGAGTGTAGATTTGTACTGGGACGGGCTGGAGCTAGCTAGTTAGCATGCTAACTTCAGTAGATATCTCTGCAACACAATATGTAGACATTATCACGTCAAATCTGCTACTTGTTCACATTCTGTTGAACATTTTAGTCATTTTATGACTTTTTTTTAACTAAAATTATTACATATTGGGCCTTTAAAGTTAGTTAATGTAAGGGGGAATCAATAGTATTTTTGGAAGCATTTCCCCCTACATAGCTTTTTGGTATGATATGATATGTTTAGGGTCCTGCTGAAAAATCAACATATTGTTATCCTTTAAGTTTGTTTTTTCTTTTATTTGAATTTATTAAACCAAAACTGTAGGAAAATTTGCCTTTGAGACAATACAAATCTGCATTTCATGAAGAAGATAGCCGCATTGTTATTGCACTGAATGTTGTGTTATATGAACTTTGCATGAACAACTGTTCCCTTGGTGTTGAAGTATATACACTGAAACATATAAATATAAAGCGGATAAACAATATTTAAAAAAAAAATGTTTTAGCTGTCAAAGAGGTCAAACACTCCATGAACTGGGCTGCTCGGAAGCGCCAGCCAAATAATGTTTGCAGTGCAGCAGCGACACCCCGCGGCCACATAGCGAACCGCCGCACTGCGCCTCCGCCTGCAGTGAGCGCGCATCGCCAGCGGGCGCCGCTGTCGAGCCGCGCACCGTGCCTGACTGCACAGGCACCAGAAGTCAACCAGTGAATTTCTGCCACAGCTGATTCGGTCGCCATCTTTGTCGCGAACATAAACAACACCAGCGAGTCGCGTTGGCACTCGGGCGCACCGCTGTCAGTTGAAAGGAACGCGGCCCCCAGTGTGTCCGCCGCGGTGTTTCCCCCCCAACGACGATGACGGTCGACTTGGCCCCCTGAGCCTCCGTGTCGGCCGGTAAGAGAGCCTCGGAGCTGCGGCAGCGTCGTCAGCTGATGTTACGCTGCCTCTCGGACGGGTTGTTGTGTGCGAGCACGATGCCATGACAACGGTGCGGCTGTCATTAGCGCACCGCGAGGCCCCTCTCACCTCGATACTGTCCGTCTGTCAGTGAGCCAGTCAGTGACAAAACCCTACGGACGGCGACTTGGTCTTTAAAGCATGTAGCGAGCGTAGACACCATGCTAACCAGGCCGGTCGGTGCGTGCGTTTTGTGCTCTCAATGAAGCTAACGTGTTTTTCCACAGAGATGGGGCTCCAGTGCGGACTTCCCCGCCGGGAGGAGGTTTAAACGGGGGCGGGTGGGGGCGGGGAGGGCAGCACAGCACAGCACAGGGGCCTTTGGTGCCTGTGAGGAGATGGACCAAGAGTACGAGAGACGGCTGCTGAGGCAAATCAACCACCAGAACCTGCCGACTGAGGCCCGCCTGTCAAAGGTGACACACACACACACACACACACACACAAAACATCTGCTCATGTTTGCTGCTGCATGTCTTGTAGATGTGTATGCAGGACTGCAGCCTGAAACCAGTATAATGTTGTTCTCCTGATCTGAGGAACATAGTGAGAAACATAACCTGGAAATTAAAACCCCCTGAGTAATGTTGTCTCTTTTAACCAAACACTGATGTTTCTGCTGTGATGTATTTTGGTTTAACTGTGTGTCTCTTGCCAACCCAGTGTGTGAGTGCAACCTGCAGTCCTGCCAGCGTGAAGTCAGGGGACCGCTTCATCCCCACCCGCGCTGGAAGCAACTGGAGCATCAACTTCCACTATGCCAACGTGAGCGGCCTTTACGCCTGCCAGTCGATTGACCGATTAAGTCGCCAGCTACTTGAATAATCTGTTAATCGTTTCAAGTCATTTTTCAAGCCGAAATGTCAAGAGTCTTTAGGTTTTTGGACAATATAAGCAATTTGAAGGCTCGACTTTGGGCTCTGGGATATTATGATGAGCTTTTTTCACAATTTCTCTGGCAAGGAAACAGATAATGAAAATAATCGTTAGTTGCGGCCGTACCTTTTTGATATTTTACACTGCCCCACACAAACAAATCAATGATAAAATTGACACACCTTACCTTTTCCTCTGCAGGAGAACTGTCGCTCCCCAAATCAGACCCATAAAGCAAAGGATGCCAGTTCAGATTCAAGCAAAGGTCAGACATTTGTTGTTGTTTTTTTTTTATGCTGGTCGTACTTCCTTCAAATCATCAAAATTGTCTTTTCCCCTTTTTTTGAAAGATCCTGAGTTTCATCTCTCCACCTTCTGTGTTTCCATCACCACTCTCTTTGCCTGCCTCCCCGCAGATGCTGTGGCGTACGCTGCCCTGCTGAGGAACGAGCTGCTGGGGGCAGGGATAGAAACTGTGCCGGACCCTCACACAGACGACCGGCGGCATGCAGTCCTCTCTCAGGACTCTCACGGCCTTTTTAGGGTACGAGATAAAAGAAAACGGCCCGTCGGTCTCTGTCTTACATCACATAATATGAATAAAATCATCCCTGAGTGTAATTCTTGCTTTGTTGCTCCTCCGCAGTACACTGTCCACACTAAGAGAGTGCCTTTCGATAGCGATAATGAAGTCTCACCGTACTCCCTGTCTCCACTTAGTAACAAGAGGTACGACTCGTCTCAAGTGCTTGCACACCGAACATGAAATGGCGCTCTGACCTTACCGCTGGCTGACCTTTTCCTTGCAATGTTTCATCCGCAGTCACAAGCTGCTCCGCTCCCCTCGTAAACCAGCCCGGAAGATCTCCAAGATCCCCTTCAAAGTGCTGGACGCTCCGGAGCTGCAGGATGACTTCTACCTCAACCTGGTAGACTGGTCGGCGGGCAACCTGCTCAGCGTCGGCCTGGGAGCCTGCGTCTACCTGTGGAGTGCCTGCACCAGCCAGGTGTGGTGAAGCTACCCAGTTATGGTGGGGGAGTGAATATAACGTGTGTGATCCACTGAAGAGAAAAGTAATATGGTAAATGTTTATCCTTTGTGTTTGTGTAACAGGTGACGAGGTTGTGCGACCTGTCAGTGGACGGGGACTCTGTTACATCAGTTTGTTGGAATGAGAGGGTGAGGCTGATTCTTCGGCTCAGCACAAGAGAAACTCAGCTGAATTGATGTGAAATCAGCAGTGTGATTTGACTTCTTCTCTGGTCCTATCAGGGGAGCCTTGTCGCTGTCGGAACCCACAAGGGTTACGTTCAGATCTGGGATGCGGCGGGAGGGAGGAAGCTGACCAGTCTGGAGGGTCACTCGGCACGCGTAGGTCAGTCATCACCGGCTGGTTACTGTCTGCTTTTAGCAAACAAGAAACATAACAAGGAGAATCTCCGAACAGAAACGGAATAAGAATATAATGTTGTTCTGAACTTGATCATAACATCCGACGTATCCTGTATGTTGTGCCACCAAACATGTGTTACTGTCATATCAAGAAACAGCACATGGATTCTTTGACAGCCACAGTGAAATATGAGCCTTTGTGCCCAAGGTGCCCTGGCGTGGAACGGAGAGCAGCTGTCGTCGGGGAGTCGGGACCGAGTGATCCTCCAGCGGGACGTCAGAACCCCCCCCACCGCCGAGAGGAGGCTGCAAGGTCACAGGCAAGAAGTGTGCGGTCTCAAGTGGTCTCCTGACCACCAGCACCTGGCGTCTGGAGGCAACGACAACAAGGTGAGATGATATGAACTTTTTCTGAGGGACTTCAGATCATCAGAATCAGAATCAGAATACTTCATTAATCTCCGGGGGGAAATTGTTTTTGTCCCAGATGCTCCGTGCAAATTAGGATAGAAATACAGCATGAGTGGAAACAAGAGCTAAAGAAAAAGATATAAATAAACAGTAAAATAGACAATAAAATTAAATAAAATGAAGTATACTATAAAATAATACAATAATAAAGTAGATAATCTGGAAATATATACAATATACCGTGAAATAGTTAGAAATAAGTAAGATAAAGAAAAACGGAAAAAAGTTGAAAACAATGAATGAATGAATGAATCCTGAGACGATGAAATCCTTATGACCCCGTCCCCTTTTCGTCTTCTGCTCTGGCCCAGCTGCTGGTGTGGAACAGCTCCAGCCTTCTCCCCATGCAGCAGTACAGTGATCACCTGGCAGCAGTGAAGGCCATCGCCTGGTCCCCACACCAGCACGGGCTGCTGGCGTCAGGCGGCGGCACCGCCGACCGCTGCCTGCGCTTCTGGAACACGCTGACGGGTCAGGCGCTGCAGAGCACCGACACCGGCTCGCAGGTGTGCAACCTGGCCTGGTCCAAACACGCTAACGAACTGGTGAGGACACACACGCACGCGCACACCCACACACACACACATATACACACACGCATCATCATCATCATCATCATCATCATCATTTCAATGTCATTAAGGAGTAATTGTGGCTTTGTGGCAGATTATTATGACAATGTAATAATCTTCAAGTATTCTTAATCATCTCAGTGTTGACATTAAGACACTATCTAGCCATTAATCAACATTTTGTTTTCATTTTTGTCTTAAGTTGAGTCATATTGAGCATATTTTTGATTATCTGTAACAGTTCATAATCCCAATTATTCTGTACGTACAATCAGATATAATTCCACACAATATCTAACATGCAGGTCAAAGAAATGAGAAATAACATGTAGTTCCCTTGTTTCAGCAGTTCTGATGACTTTTTTTAAATGTAAATAATTTGTCATACATATTTCAGGTAATTTCAAGCTTGAATTTCAAACTTGAATACTGTCCCCTGTTTGTTTTCAGGTGAGCACTCACGGCTACTCTCAGAACCAGATCCTGGTGTGGAAGTATCCGTCACTAACACAGGTGGCCAAGCTGACAGGACACTCCTACAGGGTGCTCTATCTGGTGAGAGCACAGTTTTAAATGACCGGCCGTGCATGTTCAGTGTAACTGGACTGCCTACTCATTGCTGCCTCTCGTTTCTGAAATCCAATGGCCACGTACTCGTGTCCAATGTTTTTTTCATACATCCATCCAGTGGTGGAGGAAGAATTAAAATGCTTGCTTAAGTATAAGGAGCAATCCCACAGTATAGCAATACTCCAGAGTAGTCCAAATGTAGTGAAGTAAAAAGTACAATATTTCCCCCTGAACTGTATCCCTCTGAAGTATCAAGTTGCACAACATGGAAATACTTGAGTACAGGGCTTAGGTAACTTTACTCTGTTGCAGCTCTCCACTGGATTTATCACTGTGCTCACCATTTGACTGCTGTTCTCTCTCCGTCCCTCCCTCTCAGGCTGTGTCACCAGATGGGGAGGCCATCGTCACAGGAGCCGGAGATGAGACACTACGTTTCTGGAACGTCTTCAGTAAGACGCGCTGCACCAAGGTACTGTTTATTTGTCATGATGACGATAATGATGTCGTGATGGCTCTTTTGATCTCTCATTTCAAGTCTGTGCATTTCATAATACACAAAGTTATCATTCTCCTGATAGATACAGGATTTAAGTCAAATCATAAATCAATTAATCAATTGAAAGAAAACTAATTGCCAGCTGTTTTGACACCTGATTATTCATTTCAGTCATTTGTAAGAAAAAATGTCAAACATTTGCATACATTGATATTATATTCATGATAGTAAATGAAGAGTCTTTGTTTTTTGGACTGTTGGTTGAAAAAAAGAAAGCAATGTGAAGACATCACTTCTGAGAAATTGCGATGAACCTTTTTTTTACAGTTCTTTTGACATTTTTGGACCAAACAATCGATCATGAAAATCAGCTGCAGATTAATGGCTGATGAAAATAATGGTGACAGAAAAATGTGAGTAGTTACTGAGGAGCGAATAAGGAATGAATCAGGAACTACTTAATAGTTAATGGATCGTTAATGAGTAGTTCCTGAGGGACTTTGATTTCAGGATGATACAGTAGATAATACTGTATTAATGAATCATTAAATAATGATTAGTCCATAAATACATTTGAATTGACATACTGTCCACTTTCTTCATGGGTTGTTACTGGTAAACTTTGAACCAGACGCTGAGTGGCACGAACTAGTGACAACTCATTAAATCTTAATTAACAAGTCGTTGTTTACTGTTTTTGTTTACCTTCAAGTAAAGTGAAATATAATACTGAGTAGCACAGCCATCGGGGGGGAAAGTAGGCTGGGCACACCAATAGGAGATAATACTCAGTATTATGTTTCACTTTTACTTGACCTTAATGTAAAGTGATACCAAAATGATCATTAGTCACAACTCTTTATTACATAATAAAAGTTCTTAACACCATTTTTTTTCTGTTCCCAGGAATCAAAGTCAGTGCTGAACCTCTTCACGAGGATACGATAGTGAACAGCCAGGACAGTTCAGGACTGCGACGGTCTGCTGAGCCGTGGTTGAAATGCACAGAGAGTCACCAACGACACTCACAGACTAGACCCTTCTCATCTCAGCACCACCTCTCAGTGCACCGACCACCACCACGACCGCACTCCTCAGATCCGCTTTTTCTACACAGGATCCAAACTTCCAACAACTGCCATCCCTCACAGTGATGTCACTGATTAAAAAAAAAAGAACAGTCTGTTGTCAGGACACGTCGCCTGCTTAAAAAAAAGTCGGTCTTGTTTTCTTTTTTCTGTTGTGGAAGTGATGACATTGTTTTATTATATATTAGCAGAAGTATACATGTACAAGAGTTCTAAGCTATATAATGTAACGACTTCACATTTTTAAAAGGCTCTCTTTTTTTAACAGAGAGAAGAAGAAGCCTGGTTTGGGTGGGGATGGGTGGGGTTTCTATATTTTGATAATGTGTGAATATGAGCTACAAGCAGTATACAACAGAAGAGAAACAATAAATAAGAGAACACTCACACACAGTTGCTCACGCAGCTGAAAAGAACAAACTGTTTATTTGTGTGTTTTGTCAGATGGAGCAGAGGTTTGAATCCACGCTCAGAGATAAAAA
>CAEMYA010000024.1:4634557-4646365 GCA_903131615.1 Diplodus sargus
TTGCTGACCTCCATATGCCATTGTTTAAATAAAAACATTTTATTTCCATTACCTTCACTGCCCAGAGCCCCCCCTCCCCCCCAGCTCACTCCAAAGCGTGAGATCACTCCACAACGCGCCCCCCACCCCCACCCTCCGCTCAGTTCACTGCGCCCCCCTCATTTGGATTCAGTTTCAGAAAGGGAGACGATGGCAAGCATGTTGTGGAACAACTGACCGTGATCATTGCAAGCGGCACGGCATGAGAGGACACTGTGGGCGTTTACAACGTGTGAATAGATGTGCTCTGATGGAAGAAACCCGACGGAATCGATGGGATTTGAAACATGAAGCGTGAAGGCATCTGGATGTCAAGTTCCAGGCAGTGGACGCGCGCTGGCTCCAGAACCGACGACAGGATGAACTGAGACATTGCGCGCAAGAGGTTGCCACGGGCGAGCGTTAGGTCAGACCTATTCGGAAATCATTTCTGGGACAAACAACTTGAGGATGTATCAATGAAGTATGTGACTGTGTCTGACTCTCTCCAAACGGGGTGGATGAAGCCCTCGGCGGTGTCATGCGTCTTGCCCCGCAGCCAAGCGCGCAACCCTTGCGGCTCATAGTTCTGTTCCTCCTCGCCACGGGGGTGAACACATCCCCGGTGCTGGCTTCAGGCTGCCCGGACAGGTGTGTGTGTGATGACCAGCTGGTGGTTCAATGCGCTGGGCAGCACCTGACCACCTTCCCGGTCAACCTGCCGCTGGCCACGCGGCAGCTCATCATCTCCAACAACCGCATCGTGGAGCTGCCGCCGCTCGCGCTCAACTACCTCTCCGACCTGGTGTACCTGGACTGCAGCAACAACTCCCTGACGGAGATATCCGAGTCCACCTTTGGGAATCTACGGAAGCTGGCCTACCTGGACCTCTCCTTCAACACCTTGAGCCGGATCGAGGACAGGACGTTCGGCCCCTTGGCGAGCCTGGTGATGCTGAGGATGACCGACAACCCGGGACTCTCGGAGATCCACCAGGACGCATTTGTGGAGAACGCTGCCCTGCAGGTGTTGGATGTGAGTCGGAACAACCTGACGGTCCTAAACATCACCTCCCTGATCGCGCTGCCCTCCCTGCGCTCGGTGGGGCTCAGTGGGAACCCGTGGAGCTGCGAGTGCGACAACGAGGACCTGTGCCTGTGGGTCCACCTGGAGGGCTTCAAGTTCCAAGGTATTATCAACATACATTACCTTTTATTCTAATGTCATATAGGTGACATAACCACAACATGGCCTTTATTGTCGCTCATTCCTTAATATCAAGTGGATAGGCTCCAGAGAGCCAATCACATATCCGCGCTGCTGTGCTCCAGTTATTAATTATTAGATAATGTCTGGTTATGTAAACTATTGGCCTTTTGCTGGTGGCTGCCCTCAATAAACGGCCTGTCTCCCATGAAAAGATGAGGACTTATTTAGCCGGCACCTTCCATCCAACAAATCGGCTTGAAGTGTTTTATATTAATTGGGAACAGTCTAAATAGATCAAGGAATCATAGGCAAAAATAGCAGATAAAATGAAATGGTACCACTTTCTGATAAGATACCAATAAAGCCTTTATAAGTTGTAACTAATTGTGTTATGGATAGTAAAGAAATAATTGGCTAATTATTCATAATTAAAAACTAGTAATTATCCATGAATAAGACTAATTTTTCTGATGCCAGGCTGTGAAAAGTCCTTCTTATGTAAACTGTTACGGCTGGAGCTAAAGTGACCTACTAGGCCCCCATTGACCCCCTGTTCCTCCCACTCTCTGTGAAATGTGTGCAGTTGCGTGATCATTTGATCAAGCACTTTCAGAATATGAAACAAATAAGAGCAAAACTGAAATAGTGAAGCTCGTTCAAACTACATTTGGCACAGGGTCCCTTTCAAGACAGGGCACGGTCACAAAACAAAGCAGGACCCACCTCAAGGGTTCATGACATCAAATTACTTGCTGTGACAACACTGCAATTTCTAACTTAAATGTAAAAACTTGAATAATATCGACATTTGACACTTTTTTGATGTTCATATTTAACCACAGGGAATAATTGACACTACATTAAAGACTTTAAGGAAGCAATAAATATAACAAGAGTTGTGTACTGTGTGTTAAGAGCAGCAGCATCTAAGTGAATTTACTTCTGGAGGTGGTGTGGTGATGCAGGGACTGCAGACGCAACTAGTTCAGGTATATTGAAGCTGCAAAAATGAGTACTGCGCTGGTTTCAAATATACAGGATTGATTTGTATCGATATATCAATATTTTACAGTTGATATAGTACTTACTGTACTTACTATGTACTGCTACATATTTCCCATTACATTTTCAAAGAAAACTAGCAATAAAGCAACATTAGGTAACTTTTAAATTAACCAATAAAATAACTGCTCAAAAATCACGTATCCTCTACCTTCAGTGAGAGGGTAGGATTACAGCGCTACATACATGTTTACTTCAACATACACATTTTAAACGTATAACATTGTTATGATGTCATCAGTTTTGTTTGTAGTTAGCGTCTATCTGATAAATTGTTACAGACCTGAGATTTGTATTCATGTCAGTGGTGTTATACTCACAAATCGCACAAAAAGTCAATTTCTACATAATATCGCTTTAACCAGTTATGATACACTAAGACTGGAACTACCAGGCCCCTGGAGCTGCAGCGGTCCTGGGCAGCTTGCCTGGTTGGTGATGCAACCTTGCCAGTGTTCTTCCTCCAGCATGAAAGACACAAGAGTGATTTTTCATAACCGAGCAATGTGAAAATTGTTGTCTTTAATGGCTGACGACAGATTTATATTAACCATTGATAAAACCTATACATCCGTAAAGGATAACTCCGGAATTGCACACATCAAAGTGTGTTTACAGGTCTTTGGGATTACTCCTGCATATGTGAAAAAGTGAAACAAAACTATGCAGCCTTTTGTGGCTCTAGAGGAAGCTGCATGTAACCCAATAATTGACCTCCAGTAATGCAACTCACAGGATAAGTTGCACTGTAGGTAATGTAGAAGCCTTTAATCAAGGGTGCCAGATTGCAAAGATGCAATGCACCGAGAGAAAGGGGAGTACTTGAAAACACAGAGGAACGACAGCAAACGTGATTCCTACCAAAATGACAGCAAAAGTCTCCCTCAGACCCCTTCGAGGAAGGAACGACTCCATGCCGACCCCCTCCTCAGACACAAGCAGAGCCCCCACTGCTGGATTTCCCTCACATCATGTTAGTAAAAAAAACTTCCCTGTCAAGTCTTGCACCTCTGAGCGCCCACGACAGATGAAATCACATCGTAATCTCCCACAGTTCTATTATGTTGGTTCGGTAGACACAGTGTGTCGAGCAAAATATGCTCTCGTATGAGGACCATATGTGTGCGCATATTTGAGGAAGCCTGCAAAGTTCAGCCCTCTCTCAGCTTTCAGCGGGATGGGACGCAGGTGATGGCAGTGGAGCGTGACAGCATTCAGACTATCAAATAACAAAGAGGGTGAAAGAAGATCTGCGGCACGGAGCCGTTGGATTTCTTCTCTCGCAACTGTTTATTAATTCAGCTGCTGCAGTTCAGGAGGAAAACTTTCATCAGGAAAAGGCTAATCAATCCCAGTTTTATCCGGCTACTGGGATACTGTGCTGCAGATGTGATTAATGAATCATAGTTGCGCCATCAAATATCGATCCCCTCTCTTTGTTTTAGCTCTGCCGAGCTGATAGATGTGTCCGATACCCGACGATCTGTCTTACTTTGAGTTAATCAGCTCGTGCTTTGGTGTGGATGTGTCACTATGCAAAAGGGCATCTGCTATTTATAGTGTGTTTAACTGAGCAAGAAGCCAGTCATAATTCTAACACCATAGCTATAATGCACCCGCCACACTTACTAAAAAGGCATCCCCTGCTTCCTCCCCCCCCTCCACACACACACACACACACACACACAACCACACAACAGTTCACCATGGTCCCTGTGCAGCTTAGGCCGAATCCAAATGAGTCCTGCAAGAGCTGTCCTATTTTCTAGCTGCTCACTGCCTTTTGTCTAGCTTAATTTGGAGTGGAGCCTCTTCCAGTGACAGCTGCCAGGAAGAGAAGAGGCAGACACTCACATGTACACACATCCTCTACCTCGGTTATGTATATACACACAGTCTGTCCATCGCTTTCACAGCAGACAGCACAGGCTCCTTCTCTCTCAAACTGAGTCTCCTGAAGCATGTGGGAAGTTAAACACACTGAAATAAATGGACACACACACACACACACACACACACACACACACACATATATGCATACAAATGTACAAAAACAGAGATTCATGCATTTAGACAGACGGACACAGATTAAGCGCACTTTTAGCGCTCGAGGGAGGATGGCACAAGGATAACATTTTGGAGACAACTGTGTTTCAGCTGCGAGGTCTGTCTCGGAAGCCTTGTTATCTCTAGTCTGGGTCTCACCTGGTTCATGCAACATGGCTCGCTTGTCTCCTTGGTTTAGGAAACGCATCAATAGCAAGCGCGCGCACGCGTGCGAGAGAGGGAGAGAGAGAGGGAGAGAGAGAGAAAGCTTGAGGAAGGAACCAACAGATTCTCCTCTGTCTCGCCTTCCCGGCGAGATTAGCACTCTCCCAGCTGTTATATAAGGAGAGCGCCTAGAAATAGAGCACAGTGTGGATGGGGGAAGGAGGGAGGGAAAGCCCTCTTCTTTGATGCCAGTCCCTTTGGGTGGGTGGATGGGTGGGTGGAGGGGGGTGAAGCCAGAAGGGTTTCCTTCCTAGCTGTCAGGCACACTCACACATGAACACGTGCAAACACACACACACACACACACACACACACACACACACTAGCAGACTCTGCAAGGACAGAGATAGAACATGGAAAAGTTAAGTCTTGTGGAGGGGGCTTGTGCATGTATATATGCGGGTGTGCACGTGTGTGCTGGTGTGTGCATGCATGGATGTGTCTGTTTATTATAGTCAGAGTCTTCCAGCATGAGAGCACGGCGCGCAGCAGCCGCCTCTGAGAGGATCAGAGCACGCTTTGAATTCTCGGTGGTAGATGGAGCTTAGAGAAGCTGAATGTCCTCGTACTCCTCGGCTGCACATTAGTTTTCAGATCTGTGAGCCACAGAAGAGCTTCTTTGAGGATAAGAATGGAGATTTATGCACCGAGTGAGTACAATGTTAGGAAAGCGTACTCTTCAGTCGCCCTATGAAATTAACTTGTCAAGCGATTTGATTGAAAGCTTCAGTATGATCCCTCTCACCCTCTGTCAAATCACACCTCCCACCAACCTGAGTCAGTAATAACACCAACACCTTGCATTGCTACTGAGGGTGCATGAAGTAGTTGGCAAGCTAGCAGAGTGGAAATATGTATGTAGAATGGAATCGGTGAATAAATAGCTGATAGAATTATCCAAAAGTAATGAATAATCAGTTATAATTGCCTTAAATCAATGAATAAACAAGCGAAATAGGCTAAGTACTTAAATTATTTGATGATTTTTGGTTTTATTGAAATAATAGCCTGAAACAGATAAACGGTTAAAGCAAATAGGCTGCCTAAAAATCTTTTGATAAACAGGTAAAATAGTTAGCGAAAAGTAATAGATAGAAGGTTAAACAGTTGGTTTACCTTAAATTATTGGTTAAAAAAGTCAAATAGCTAAAGGTAGAATCGTGGATAAATAGTGTAAACATTTAGGCTAACAAACATTCAAAACAATTAGCCAAGACTATTGATTAGAAAGTTGAAATAACAAGCAAAAATGAATGGAAACACAAATAGTGTAAACATCATGGTTTAGATAGTTAGTCACTTCATGTAATGGTTAGATTTTTTAAATAAGGAGAAGCCAAACAGGTGTAAGCTAACATGATACAGATGGTTAAAATGATTGGGTATACATGGCTGAAACAGTGCCACTGCAATTGTCAGTAGTAGAAATCCAAACTTGATCAAACCAAGACATTGACCTGACAAAAACGAAACAATAGGCCGATTCACTTTTTATTGTGTTACTTCAAGTTACACATTTCTGCACTGAAATGTTTGAAAATTATTCAACCTTTATCAGATATTTGTCGAGTTCTTTTTACGTTATCACAAATGTCCAAACCAAAAGAAATCTGTCATTTTATTGAAGGGAGAGTCAGAAATTGAGGAAGGCGTTTGGCGAACGTGACTAAACATAACCACTATGTGTTATAATGCGTTACGACGTTACCTCCTCCATTAACATTTCTGTCTGAGTCACGTCAGATAGATTCTCATCAGCAACGCTGATGGTTTGACAACGAAGACAACAACTCCCACGATCCCACACTACTTATGTCTTTTGTTTTGTTTTAAATGAGAGACCCCTAGGGGCAGAAACAACACAGGCCTACTGTGGGTTTATTATCCACTTTGAAATAAATTGAAATGAACACATTTGGAACATGACGGGTGGTCAGTAATGGCCTCGTGGAGTTCATGTGATAGTTGGGCTAAAAACGTGTGGGAGCCACTGATCTAAAGGATGATTTTGTGTGCAATGAGAGTGTGTGTGCCTCTACTGTCACTGCACTAGACAAGAATCATTGTAAGTAACAGTTCTACACCAGTAACATCGAACACCGAGGTGTGAAAAACAAGAACATATAACAGCATTACAACATTTTTGAGTTATTTGTAGTTCCCATATTCATTAGGTGTACAAAAACCGCATTTTTACAGCAAAATATGTGACCAAATTAGAATGTGTATAGTAAGACTGTTGTTGGAGTAATAGGGTTACTGAAAGCTTCTCAGTGTGCAGAAAAACTTCCAAGTCTTTTGATCTCTCCCGGTGGGAATCCCCCCCGAGCACAAAAGCTTTGAAAAAACAGAAGCCAATTAAAAACAGTGGCCGTATGGAGATGGCAGCGCTCTGTTGTGTTGTAGCTGTTCTTCAGCACACAGTTACAAAAGACCCTGCCAGGCTTCCAGATTATTTCTCCGCAAAATGCTTCTCTTGACAGGCATCACGCGGCGTATTTAATTTTGACTGATGGGCCTTTTTAAAATTTGTTTCCCTCCGCTGTAGTAGAAGGAACTCAACGTTTTCATTTGGATTCGTGAGTTTCTCAGCGAGGTCTTAGTCGCAGTCGTACCCGGTGCCTGACGAGAATGACAAACCTTATTATCTGTGGTTTCAGGCATACAACAAAGGGCCCAAGTCACTCTCTAATCCTGTAGGTTAGAAAGGAGTTTGAATAATTCATCCATGATATTCTTATTCTTTCTTTTTTGGTAATTTAATGCTGCATCAAGTCAAGACGGGAGGCTCCCTGAGCGCTGCTGTTTTTCTGATTCAGAAGGCAGCATTGTTACGTTGGTGCAGTTTTTCTACATTTGAGTCTTTTAGCTGTGAGATCCTGAATATATTATGGATATATTCAGCTCAGTAAGCTGCCACTTAAAATGTTTGGAGAAAAAAAAAAATGAAGTAATGTGCTTGAATTATTTAACAGGCTGCTCCGTTTAATGTCTTGTGTATAATATATTTCTATCCTAAGCTACCTCAAACATCAAAGGATCTTTTAACTCATATGGTATTTTTTACGTTAAAGCTGTCTTTGTGTTTGCTGTGTTTAAGTAAAGTTACTTGATATTTGCAGAGAAGATCAGCTGTTAAAGGCGCTTAAAAGACCCTGACAATATTTTCTCTCTCCCAGCTTCTGAGTGCCAGGGTCCTAACTTAACACGAAATTAAAACAGTTTCATTCATTTCACACGAAAGATTTCTGTATTTGTGTTCCGTCCTTGGGTTTGTCACCGGTTTGAGGTGGACGGGGCTCAGCTGGAGCAAGGTGGTGTCTCGTACCTCTGTGCACCAATCAGTTTGTCAGCATTTGAGTCATGATACGATGCCAGCTGTGGCGTCATATCATGACTTTTTCCCCTCTCCTCTCTGCGTTGTCACATTTATGAAGTAAAGTACGTTTATCACAGCAGTGGCGGTCACCTCTGTGGAACACTGCTGCAGTCGGGTTAATAAACCGGAGTGAAGATAAGCCCACTTTTAAATTCCACACGCTGCAGTGTTTGACACAAGAAGGCTGTTTTGCACATTCGTTGCTTAAAGTGTGAATTTTGTTTGTACTGATTGAAAAACGTGAATTTCAGAGGTGGGGCTATGAACATGATTTGTGACCTCGCAAATAGCTCGGATGCCGGTCCTGGTTTAGTGTTCAACAAACACAATTGTGATATTGAAACTTGAAGCCTCTGGTGCAGAAACACTGAGACTGGACATAACAATGGAGTAGAAGTATGAAACATCTTGTGTCCAGCAGTCAATTTAATTAAGTGAAATGAAAAATATTTGCATTTTCATACATTTGGGAAATTTTACTGAGGGGGAAGGAATAAATGTTGGAATTGTACCTTTTCTTCTCCCTTTACACTCTTTAGGGGCTTTAAAATGATGTTAACTGAATGTTGCCCTACTCGACACACTCAATATTTATAGACAAATAAATGCAGCTCTGTTTGGTATTGTTACAGGATAATAATCTTTATTAAACATGTCAGTGTCCTGGATTGATGTGATGAGGAAATGCAGACCTGGCACATTACTGTAAGTCCAAAATAAGATGACTCAATTGTTGGAATAATGCCAGTCAGTCCAGGACAGCCGACCTGGTTATTGTATGCCGACTGTTATCGCACCAACAGCCTGTAAAGTTTTGTCTCCAGTTCACTTCAGTGTTACAGTTTGAACATTATATGTTCTTCCCGAATGTGTTGATGTTTTGTATTCTGTTGTTATATGATTTATCCTTAATCATTCCTTCTTGGTGTGTGTCTGTGTGACAGATGAGGGCCAGACGGTGTGTGGCTCACCCGCAGACATGCAGGGCCGCCGTCTGGGCGAGGTGGGCATCCAGCTACGGACGTTATGTCACCAGACTCTGGGCTCCTGGGACTACCTGTTCTTTGTCGTCATCGGCTTTGTCATCTTTGCTGCAGGCACCGTGTCGGCATGGGTGATGGGCGTCATTATGGTGCTCTATGAGCGCTACATCAAGAAGAAGGACGAACAGCTGGATGTGGACGACGAGGAAGAAACCACTGAGACGGGTCATAGCTCCCGGGCGAGGAATGACCATGGCAACGGGAATTTGAAAACGTCACACACTGTTTAAAAGATTTAATTCCACTCTGCCCGCCGTGGATTCCCACAGTGCCTCCTGTCAGCTTCCAGGACTGTCTGAGAAGTCTAATGAGTCATAATGAGTCAATTTAACAGGCTCAGCTCTGAAAGAGAAGAGATGAGGATTCAACAGAATTGACGATTTTCATTGTTCACATTAGTAGTGTGCTTTTAGGTGATGTAACACACTCTGTCGCTGCCATTGTGGAGGTCTGCAGCCCTCGAGTATTATTGACCATGTATGCAAATGTATGACTTTGCTATATAATTTATTACCTTGTAATATTTGGCTGGGATGTGGTCATAGCGGCAAACAATGGAGCCTATATCAGCTGAGCTACTTGTCTTGTTAGCAGCTTGCTGGTCTGACTGTAACAAGATGTTTCAGGAGGGTAATTAGCATGATATGAGAACATGCTAATTTTGGCCTGCACACCTGTATCAATCAATCAATTACAATTACCAGCTTAACATACAGTGTCACATTTTGGGAATTTTGAAACCACTCTAATATATGTCCCCTGAATATCAAGCAATAGCCAGAGACCAGTCGCTTTAGTATAAAACCTGGACATGGGAAGCAGCATACCTGGTTTTGTCGAAAGGATGGATTTAACAATTAAAATCTGGAGACACCTGTTGTGTCAATTACCCAGATCCTCCGACGTTGTTGGACCCACAGAGCACCACATAACTTCCCATTTAGCACTTGGCTAACACAATTGGGAATAGAACCATTTAATTGTGCGGCTCTTCTAGAATTTCCAAATGTTATTGCACTAAATGGCTCACATAATGACTGTTGTCAGTGGTTTCCAGCAGCTGCTTTCGCAGTGCAAGCTTATGGGAAAAGTCTTTTTTGCCCCAGTGTGTCACGAGACATTGTAATTAGATCGAAAATGAGCAAATCTGCCCACTAGATTTGATCTATTAACGTGTTTATGTTTGTTCTGTCAGGCAACAATGCTCCTGTCACCTGGGAACTGTTCCAGCTAAAAACTAGACAGGAATATGACCTCCCCAATACATCGGCACATTGGCATTTTAGTGTTTGTGTGAATTAAATAAACATGATAATTGTTATTTTGTGAAATTTAGAGGTGCTGGTTGGTGGATTTTTTTACCTTTGGACAGAGCCGAGCCAGTTGTTGTCCTATTTGCAGTATTTATGCTAAGCCAAAGGCCTGCTGGCTGTCGATAAATATTCAGTTATATGAGTGGTATCATTCAAATTTTGACAAGAAAGCGAACAAGATAAGGCTGCATCTCAAAACAAACTGTTCCTTCAACCACAATATGGTTCCAGCGAGGGGACGGCAGTTCTCATTAAAGACCATCGGACAGCTTGAGCTGGGGTAAACTGCTTGTTTTTCAAATAAATTGCCAGTAGGTAAAACATTTAGTTGACATTATCTTTCGCATCATGCATAATGCCTGTTTGTTGACACACTAATTTGAGCATTAGCCTCTATATCCAGAAGAAACCCATTGTTACCTTTTGTTAGTCCAGTGCAGATATTAGCTCAAAGTCAAAAGAACTAAAGACGAAGGCTGTTTCATCAATAAACCAAAAATATTCATGGCATGTTATTCAGTTTGTTTGCACCTCCAGTGTTACAACTTGGATAGATACGCCTGCTACTCATTAATACGACAATCTGTTTTGAGACCTGAGTTTAATGGCATTGTTTGCACACACAAGATTCCCCAGTGGACCTCCACGATGGCAACAAACATAGCAGGATAACGGTGAATCAGCTTCAAAGCCTCCATGTGATACTTGGCGTGTGGTCATTCTCCTCATAGGTACTGTATGAGACGAGAGGACCAAATGCGTCGACATAATGCATTCATGCCAGTGTAGATGAATACACGCGTGCTCATGCATGTACGCATCAGTGTACCATGTAGCTGTATGTGTGATCGAGCTTCTGCAGACGTGAGCGTGCACGGTCCAGCGGTGTGTGTGGCAGTTTTTGCGGCGATGGTTAATTCCCCTCATCTGTTCGCCCAGAATCATTCTGAAGTCAAGGTTTTTGTGTCGACGAACTATTTGTTAAGTTAAGGGCCGACATGTGCCAACTGCTGAGGTCCGTTTTGGCAGTGGGCCCTGCAGGGTGGCAAGTAAACAGGAGGGTGTGATAACTGATTGCTGCATCATCCTCTCTTTGTTGGGTAACTGTACCTGTCTGTTTCTGCATGCACTGCTGATGCACCGAAAAGCCTTATGAGGTGTGTACAAGCTTTGACGGCGAAGGAAACAGCTGACAAAATATCCTCAATATAACGATTTGGGATTCTTTCTTTGTAAAATCCATCCTCCTAATTTTTAGTAAGTAAGTGAATCACACTTTTTTTTATTTACACCTTGATTTGAGTGAATTTACAGTGGATTTACTCCAGCCCTGGTGTTTAATGAATCCAGTTTTACAGCAATAAGACAGCTGATGCTATCAGACAAAACAGGATCATTTTGGCTGACTACAGTAAATAACAGCTGCTTTGCGTGTGTTTTTTCTCAACATTCTCCACCATGTCAGCTCATACTTATCAGTATATATATATATATATATATATATATATATAT
>CAEMYA010000024.1:4650001-4689245 GCA_903131615.1 Diplodus sargus
TCTTTTTTTTTCTGCACCATTATGTGCATCTACTGAGCTGAAGGCAAAGCGGCCACTGTTAAAAGCGCCCGCAGACGGGAGATGTGACATCAAGCAAGATTGGCTCTAACCGACCGTAATAGCCCTGTGACACATCTACTTACAAACGCGCTCACTCACACACAACGCACACAAAATAGGAAGAAAATGCTTTGGTCGCGGAGCAGGAGGATGACTTCCGCCAAAGTTAGAAAAAGTGGGGGATACGTTTCCAGGGACCTGTGCTTGGAAACTGTTTGCCTGTGTTTCAGTTATTTCTACACAATTTCATCATTAATCACCTCCACACGAGGATGACAGCATCACATCACTGTCAGACAAACCTACCCATAGTGCCGTGCTGAACGGGGAACGTAACGCGCTCCGGAGCTGGAACATGAAGGAGCTGCTGCAACTTATATTAAGTTAACCATATTTCTTATGCTTACAATTGTAAACATGCAGACGGTGCATGAAGAGTGCCCCCCCCCCGCCTTTTTTTCTACTTTCTTTTGCTTGAATTATTTGTCAGTTCTTGTTTTCATCATGCTGAAAGCTCAGAAAGACGGTCAGGAATGAGCAAAAACAAAAAAGAAAAAGAAAAGAAAAGCCTGGTCGTCGTTACAGGCCAACAATGACTATTCCAGAGTTTTCCCCGGCTTCACTTCCCTCACTTTCTCTGTCATTACCCCATCACATCGCATCATAATCAGACATGATTTCCCAGCTGGGATTTATTTCAACTAGATGAAAGTATTGTGTTTGACCCAGTGTTGCAGACTGTATGTTTTTCTATTGGAGTTGATATAACCAAACTCTACTCAGTCCTCCTCTGCGAGCGTGTCCATTGATTGACGGTCAAGAGTGAAACCTCTGCCTCCACTTGGCAGAGGGGAGGGGGGTCCTGCTGCTGTTACATATCTGCACACAGGCTCAGGGGCCTGCCAACTCTGTATCCTTCCCCAGCAATAAAAGGTCATTCGAGAGGAGATGGTGTGTCCTTTTGTGCGTCACAGTTCTGCCTGGAGAAGTGTTTCTTTATATATATATTTTTTGGATTTGTCTTGTTGTTCGACCTCTTCCTGCTCTTTCCATGTACTGTTGCTCTCTGGGTATTTTTTCGAAGGTTGGCGCCCGTGTCTCGAGTCAAAAACCTCAACGTCGTCCCCTTTGGGTGGCTCGCCAGCTCGCTGAAATAGCTGCACAAACACACACATGTTCTGCACGTGAACTAGCACATGCATGCACACTCGCAGCTGGAGACATTGTGCGTTTTGTGTGTTCTAGGTGCCCAGACTGGTTCACAATTATACTAATCCAACGGAGCTGGCTGCAAAAGTGAGATAACCAGATGCTTACTCACACTAAGCTCCAACTCAAAAGCAGCACAGTGATATTTCAAACTGAGACAGGGAATCTGCAAATTGGTCTGTGGTATTTTTTTTTTGAGCACCAGCAGTCCGCGGAGCATGAAAGGCTCTTTAATTTCCTTTGACTAACTCGTCTCCAGCGCGCCTCTCTTTATCCCTCTTGTGCTTTATTTATCTCTTCCAAAGATATTTTTGGTCACGAAGCCTATTTTTGCACCTGTCACCTTCCCCGCAGACGTACCTCTTCCTTATCTTTTTGTCGGCGCTTATCTTTATGTCGTCTTTGGGGAAATGTGCTTATTTGCCTCCTCGCCTAAAGTTAGATGAGCAGATTGGTACCAGTCTCTTGTCCGTGCAGTAAATATGAAGCCGCAGCCAGCAGATTAGCTTGGCATAAAGACTGGAAACGCGGGGAAACAGCTTGCTTGTTTGGCTCCATTCAAGGGGAACAAAAATTCTAGTCTACTAAAGCTGACTGATTCTCACATTTTGTTTGTTTGATCCGTACAAAAACCCAAGTGTAAAAACAGCTATTTGGCCTTTTATCAGCGTGTGTGTGTGTGTGCCAGAGTCTCCACAACTTGGCATTTTTATACTGAAGTTTTTACATCAATCAAAATACACACAAGATCTCACTGTTGACTAATGAGTAATAGAGTCAATGGGTTTTTTGAATGAGGTTAGCCTGAAAGCATAAGAGATTTTCATCTTTTGTGTCGATTTGTGAAATGAGTTATTGTGTCTTTAAAAAGGTAAGAAGTGGCTCAGTGAGACTACAGAAATGTTATGTCATCACACTGATCACAGAGACCGATCTACCCATTAGACCGCCTTTACAAATGATTTCAACTCTGACTTTAAAGCTGCAATATGTAAGAATTTGAGAAAACGTTAAAACATGAACTGGTGTTATCCACAGATTCGAAAGAAATAACAGATTTGACATTATGCCATCTGTTGTAATGCAAAGAAACCTGCTAAAGTTAGCATGCTAACCAGCTTGCCCTGGCTCGTACCAGAGACGTTCTACTATTGTAGAGACAGATCACTCTGATCATTTTGAATGGGGAAATCTGCGACGCCAAAGATGGGGCATATCCCGCCCCTTTCACCAACAGCCAATCACCTGCGTTGTCACAGCCGAACTGGGAAAATTATAGCCCAATCATGTTGTTTCACCAGCGCATGTGCACAAGTAGTTTTTACAACAGAGACCAAAAACATTTACTGCTTTCAAATCTTTATCTAATTTATAGAGTGAATGATAAGAAATGATGTATTAGACATTATCTGGTCCATACATCAGTGGTCAGGTAGAGTAGAGCCAGAGCACCGCAGCCGGCACAGATTCAGCCGTACGTTGGACGCCGGTTTACGTAAATCCATGCGCATGCGCAGTGGAGTTCTCCTTGTAGGAAAAGAGCATTTTAAACATAATTTCTACGGTAAAGTCGATGTTTTTTGGTTTTTATTTGTATCTTATTTCACTAGCGAGCATGTCTGTATGTATATCCCGACCTGCTATCACGTTAAAGGGTGGATTTGACCATGCCTCCATTCATTTAGATAGGGGTCTGGTCTCTTTGGGCTTTTCGAGGCGTCGCCAAGATGGCCGCTGAGTGGCATGACTTGCCTAGAAGGACTTTGCTCGTACCAGTCCAAAGCTCCGGTGTTAGTGGTGTAAACGCCAACACTCCCCTGGTGAACTTCTGGTCTGAACTGCTAGCTGCACAGCTAAATGAACTAATGCGCTAACTGTAGCTGCGGACCGCAATGTAGTTAGTGTTCATTAACATTAGGGTTTTACTTCTGGGGATAACACCTACGCATACAAACCATGGCCGATGTTAAACTGCTAGGCTGTCCTGCAAAAATACGCTTTTTCCACTTTGCTTACGGCCTTTATTTTAAGCTAACCTGCAGCTGGACAAAAAGATATCTTGTTTAGTCCGTCAAGTTCTTTTTCTTTCATACTATTTCTGGGCTGTTAGCAGTTGCTAGCAACCAGCAGCTGTGACGTAGTGACAAGACACAGTCCGGCAAATAACCTCTCCAGTTATGGTTTTAAGAACTTTACACGTTTTTTGCACCAGTTAACCGTGTTGATTAGTGAGCTTCCAACGTGCTGGTAGGCAGATTTGGTCACGGCTCAACAGAGCTTGGCTAGCTGTTTCACCATGTCTTCCAGTCTTTGTCAAGCTAAGCGAACTGGCTGCAGGCTGTAACCTCATATGCAGTGCACAAACATGAAAGTGGTGTTATTCTTACATTCTGACCCTCGGAAGGAAAGTAAAGAGGCACTTTTCCTTCTGTTACCTTCCTGTTTTTCCTTCTCTGTTTAATTGACACAGTCTTTCTGTCTTGTGTGTCACTTTAATATTGATGGACTGTTTGAGCCACGACCTGATTAAGGCAATGCACACCACTATTACCCTTTGGCTCTTCTGTTACTCGTAACCTTACCTCCTCACATGGCACATTTTCCACACACACACACACACACACACACACACAAACTGAAACTAGCGCAGACTCACCATGCACGCTATAGAATAACCTACAGCCTGGAGCCTGGAAAGCGGTGGCATTTTCCCACACTTCTTTATGACCTGAACGCAGCACCATGTTCACTATAGGGCCCTTGACCTTTGATTGCACATGCCTGCCACTTTCAGATTAATGTTCAGGGGTTAAAAAGCTGACCCTGAATCAGCATGCGCAGCTCTTTTTCCAACATATAGCCTACCACTGGCAAGAAGATGACTCACCTGGCTGAATCACAAGCACGCAAAGCCATATCCTATTTAGTAGAGCCCTTCTGAATTCCTTTGGGGGATTTAAAAATGTGAATCAAGGGGATTTGACACTTAAAAGTTGAACATAGTGGTATAACTCAAATATTCATGCGAGGCTGTTAATCCACTTTTCAAAAGGAATTATTAATAGAGCAACTTAGAATAGACTCCGCTGATGCCTACGAGCAGTTCTGTCTTCCAGCTGTGTTACATAAAATATAATGAATTCAGAATCTAGGATACCAGGGGAGAGAGGAAGACAGAAAGAGAAGAACAGGGGAGAGATAACTTGTTTTAAAGCCCGACTACTTTGTAATCAAGACCTCGATATGGACAGAAACATGGAAGATTCAGGCTGCTTTGGTATTTTGCTATTCATCATGTTTGTTCTTTAAATACAAACATCCAATGGCTGAATGTTTTACACAAACAGATCTTCAGGGCAACGCAACCCTGAAGCTACAGTACCAAAGCACCCTCTAGTGACAAGTTTTGGTGCCATGCATGATTCACAACACAAGATTTGCTCTCAGACTTCAGTTGATTTGAAACACTTTTATTAAGGTTGACATTTTCAACTTTAACAACTCCTCGGAGTGGTTCAAATTGTAGCTTTAAGACAAACACATTCAACAGTTTAATGACATGAATAATGTTTCACAACCAGTGATCATACTCTTTACATGAAATATACAGCACATCATTTATTCTAGTACAATTTCATTCCAAGAGGACTGACATGAGGTGTCTGTGCTTTTAATATCTGCAACCTCGAATCTACCGCATTTGAAGCGCAGCACAAGGACAGTAAATCAATACATTCTTTGCTCTTTCGTCAAGAGTTTCGAGGCCCCGTGTGACCCCCGTGTCGCTCCACCATACGCAGGATGCTGTCTGACAGTCCTTTAATGTCGCTGTGTGTGTCGGGATGTGCAGCCAAAGCCTTCAGAAGTTCAGTTACGCCCTCCTTCTCCAGCATGCTGCTGTAATGTGAAGCTGGAGGATAGAGAAAAGACGGGATAAGAGCAGAACACAGAGGAATGGGAGCTTACAGTGATCGACCCCATCGCCACTTGAATTTCCATATTCTGGAGAGCCCTATATGAATCTATTTTATTTCACATATGATGCAGTGTTTGCATCACATGTAAAATGCTTAAAAAAATAACCATCATTTTACATTAAAACGGGCTCTGTGGAGGGCAACTAATCATTCATTTCATTATTGGTTAATCTGCAGATTAGTAAATTAACCATTTAGTCTAAAAAATGTTGGTCAATCCCAGTTTCTCCAAGTCCACGGTAATGTCTCTAAGTGTCTTGTTTTTTCCAATTAGCAGTTCAAAATCAAACAATATTCATTTTAATGTGATATAAAATGGAGAAAATCAAGAATCCCCACATCTGAGTCTGACAACATGTATGCATGAAAAATTACTTTACCAACTCACTGATGACAGGGGTGGGAAGTACTAATGCTTAGTTAGCATTGGTAAGTAGATTTTAGAGCCTGTACGAACTTACCTCTACCTCTTGATTATCAAAATTGCCTACTTACAGAGGTTTAATATTTAAGAATTGTCCAGCTCAGAGCACCAGGGCACTGTCGGTGTTTACAACCGATGTTTTCGGTTTTTACTAAAATTCTTACATATCGCATATATGCAAAGCAATAGTTCCACTTTTTGAAAAACATGCTTATTTACTTTTTTTCCCCCAAGAGATAAATGAAAAGATAGCTACACTTACACAACTAAATGAACATTATAAAGCATGTTTTCCTTCCGATTTACTGATAACTTATTAGCTCTGGTATTGTATTACGCACAGTACTGTCTGACAAATTGATCTAAATATGCAGCCCTCTGTAAACCCATCCATGTGCTCCCCACAGTTGTGTCTTACCGTTTTGACTGCAGACCAGATGAATGGCCCAGACTGCCCACAGCTGCACTCCTGCCGGCTGACCAGTCTGAAGCAGAGGGTAAAATGGATGGAATGACCTGAAATGGGGACACGAGAAGACAGTATACTGAGATTAAAAACTATTTTTCTGTCAAGTTTTTGGTTTGTTTTGTACTTAAAAGCATCAATGAAATCCAGGGAATTTAAACTTAGGTATTGCTTTCTTGTAATTGGCTGAGCTTACTTTAGCAATCATTATATCCAAATAAAAATAAACCTATGAGGCAGTTACAACTGAATCTAAATGGTGTTTCAACCCATGCAGACATTGTATACATCAAATCTAAAACAGCTTGGCAGAACGTTATGTAAGGGAGAATGTAGGATGCCTCATTGATGGGGAACAATTGGAATAAAGTGTTATGCAACATGTACTGTAGCTTATATTAAAGATACTCCTCTACAAAGCTCTCTCTCTGGTTTGGCCAGTTCCTCTCACCTGTAGGAGACCATTTCTCTCTCCAGTTGTGTCCACGTCATTATGGAAGCATGCTGCAAAGACAGAAAGACACTTTGAAAAGACCCAAAGGGGAATTGTTAAATGCAAACCTTCACCTCGCTCTCTCACACAGGCTCAAACACACACACAGGCTCACACACACACACACACACACACACACACACACCAGTTGCTTCAGTATGGCGGTGAGGAGCTCGTCTCCCAGCGTCCAGGCCTCAGGTCTGGAGGCGAGCTGTGCCAGGATCCCCCCTGCAAAGTATCGGACCCCCACCTCCACCTGGGAGTCCTGCAGCAGGCTGAGGATGTGCTCCAGCAGGTCCTCCTCCAACAGGTCAGCCTGCAGCGCCTCCACCTCTGCTATGTTGTTCTACAACACAAATGATAAAAACAGTTTCATTTTATTCCTATTGGTCAAACAATGGGGACAATATGAAAATATTTAACAGAACTCCCAAATTCAGATGGTGCCTGATGTCACAGAACTGAGCTATGAATGTGGGAACGATTGCAAAAAGAAAATGAGCATAAGCTGTAAACACTGCAATCACTTTTTGGTTACACAAGCTGTAAACATGCAGCGTACTGTGTCATACATGGCACCTACTCAAATAACACAGTCTGACCTAATACGAGCACATATACAAACACATAATGAACTCACCAGCAGGCCAAGAAGTTTCTGCTGAACGGAAGGTTCACCATAGTAGGACTGCAATGCAGAAAAAAGGGGGACAGCAGCAAAGAAAAAAAGTGTCTGTGTATTAGATTTTACAGACATGGACAGCTGTATGTACAGGTGTGAACACCTCCAAGATGCTTTGAGGAAAAATCTGAAACCGATCCCTCGGACCAGGAGCTCTGGGATGCATGAGACCACATTCTTTTAGCAGCGTTGTGGACTCGTGTCCCGGGCCGCATCGGAGGACCACCTACTAAACTGACGTCTTCCCAGAACAACATGAAAAAGCTTCAACAACAATCAAAGAGGATTAGATGCTCTCTGATTTCAAACTAGTTCATGTGAATAACGTGTTTGGGGTCTCTTAACAAGCTGATGGTAGAAGAAGAACACACCATATGTTTCAACCAACCATTGAACCAGTAACAACAGCAACAAAAAACACAAATGATTATAAGAGTTGTTGCATAAGAGGAAACTTACAAACTTTGTGAAACGGCTAAAACAAATTCAAAGAAGAAACGAAGAAGTTTCTTTCCCTGCCAGAAGTGTCTGTTTGCCACTCCTTCGCTGTAGCATCCTGTCTGTCTTTAATGTGCCGTCTGCTTCCATGTCTGAAGTGCGTTGTGCCGCCCGACAGCTGTTTCAACTGATTTCACCATTTACACCAAACATATTAAAGACTATAACATAATGACAGTAAACTGGTGTCAACTTTTACAAATACGGTAACTAACAAAAACTCCTGCTTTGACGCACGTGGAGAAAGTTGTCAGACTCCCCTAAAAAAATGCTGTCTGCAGGACATTCTTAACTCTTTGGGCCTTCTTATTATTGCGCGAACATTACACTTGAAGATACTTCCTGCTGTGTCTAATAAAACATTTCGATTTGTTCCAGTGACGTAGGTGTATATTTGCATATAGAGTGGGGGAATTGAGATCTAATCACAAGTGACCACTCGAGACTCATTAAATGCCAGGTGTGAACTGACGGAGCCAAAGCTTTCTACTTGTGCTCCGATCACTCAGAATGCATGTTGATAACAAATGTGAACAGCCTCTATGTGAGCCTTCGAGTGGGTGTATTCTGTGTCAAGGTGTCTATCAGAGTATTTTTCAGGGACTCTTCTACCTCCAGAACCTCCTCGTACAGCTCCAGGCCCTGGCACTCGATGAAATTGCGAGCGGCGCTGGGCATTTCATCTGTCAGGTTCCACAGGGCGCTCAGGGCGAACTTCAGAGTGGAGTCCACCACCCCACCCATGGCTTTCTGCTGCACGATAGCCAGCAGCTGCTGTGAGACACAAGAGGATAATAGACGGAATGTCAAAGACAAGACGGCCAAAAGTGAAAAAGAATGTAAACTGTTGTAAATACATTCAGACATTCTTCACAAGTATTCAACTTGTTGGATTCAGTTGTTTATGTATCATAAGCGGCACCAGACATAGAATATCTGAAGCTTGGAGAGAAGCCTGATTACAAACACAAAGAGAGAACGAGAGCGGTGATTGAATAAGGGAGTAACAGTAAGCGGAGAAGGACGAGTGCGGGGGGGCAATGAGGCGACAGAGTGTAAAGTGTATACAGTGGGTGGGTGATAGAAAGCATAGCAGGTGAGAAAGACAGAGAGAACCGGAAATACACTCATGCCTATCTGGTGCTAAGCCGGGGACGTTGGGTAAGTTGGAAACTTAATACTGAGCGTGAATGCACCTTCATAATGAAGACGTCCTCGCCGAGCTGTGCAGTCTCCTCAGTCGACAGCTGTAAATAAAACAAAAAGATGAGAGCTTCTTTGAATTCTAAAGGTCAAACTAGAACAAATAGTGCCATTATCGCGGGAAAAAAAATTGGCCCACTTAACTGGACTCAATTCAAGCATAAAGCTTCAACTAGTGTCACAGAGGTGCAGGGGGGGATGGAGGTGCGGGGCGACTAACAGGTGCCATACTATTTCCTTGCAGCACGCTAATGCACAGTAAGCGAGCAGTGTCTTGACCTTGGCCACCAGAATGGAGATGACAGCCACAGCCATCCTCTGAAGGGTCGGATCCTCGTGGCTGCTCAGCCAGTTAATCACCAGCATGGCTGCTAAATACCTGAACCATGATCACAGCGTGGATATAAGGAAGACAGTATTATGAAAAAATATGCCAGCGGTGTACAGACAAGCCTTGGGAAAATGTGCGTTCAGGTCTGCGCTTAGACATCTGGAAGGACTATTTCTTTTGGCGCTTACATTTCGGGAGAAAACCATTTTAGCTGGATCACAATTTGCTGGAAAAACATCGCAGTGCCACTCGATGAGTGCATTGATTATCTTGGCTAATGCATAGCCGCCGGCTCATACATCATATTGGAACTGTGAGAAAGTAAACTAACTTGTCAAAAGGGACATCCTGAAGGATGTAGTCACTGCAGAGTGCCAGCAGGCAGTTCTTTTGCACCTGGAGAGATGGAAAAAAGGATTAAAGAACTGGAGAAGGAAATGAGTGGGTTAATGCATGTATGAGGTAATATAGAGTGACTATGGATACAGTCTGAAAGGAACCAAATGGAACAAATTTGAGGTCAGAATTTGAATGACGAGCCAGCTGGTAGCAGCAGAACCGCTCTGTGCCACATTCTGCTGTTGTGTAACTACATGATATCATTATGGATCTGTAATCGGAGACGCTGAGAATGTCGCCTGACCTGCTGGTGGCTGGGGAAGGTCTTCATGGCGTACAGCAGCTGGGTGACAGTGGAGCTGAGCAGGCTGACGGGCATTGCCTCCGCCAGGTCCTGAGTGGTCAGGTTGAACACACACGCTGTGGCCACCAGGTGGACGTGCAGGGAGGTGGGGTGGCTCTGCATCCCGCTCAGCACCAGCTACAGGAGACAACAGGTTCACGTCAGAGTCATGTGTGTTTCAGGGTAAAAAAAACTGACTGTTGTCGGGATTGTCCAGAGAAGGATGGATGTCTCCACCTACCATCCGGGTGTCTTGTTTACCAATCAGCCGCTTCACTGAAACTCCATCAGTAGAGGACAGTGACGGGACAGGGAATCTCCCACATATTATTAGTGTGTAATCCTCCCGCCTCCTAAGACTACACACCAAGCCAGCTGTGAGGTTGCATTGTACTATTCATCTGTAAGGCTCAGCTAGAAACTGCCTCCTTACCTCCTCGTTCTGATCACGTCTAAATACTGTTATTAAAATGTCAGGTTGAAGGACACTGTAACGTTGGCTGCAGAGGGAATGGGCAACAGGCACTACTAAACTCAAATATCTCATTTATTCCAGTTATCTCTTTCCTCTTTTAGACTTTAACATTCAACACAGCTGATCATTTTGATTGCTACTTCAAAGTGTGTAAATGACAACCTTTAAAACAGAAACGTACATTTCTGTGCGTTTTTCTGCCTGCGAGCTGTGTGTGTTTATCCATTTGAAAATCTTGATCTCAGTGAGATCACACTTAAAAAGCTGCAATCAGATAATCTAGACTTTTGTTTCCTGAAAAAATAACTCTGATTCATAGATCATCAAAATAGTTGGCGTACACCAGATTGATGCTACAAAGAGCAAACGCAATGCTAACGGTAGTACCTTTAGCATATCAGGTCGTGGCTTGTCAATGTCGGTGATGAGATTGTAGAGATGGATGAGGGCCTCTCGCATGAAACACTCGCGGTCTCTGTACCTTCTCAGGGCCTCACACACCTGGTTCTCATTAGCCTCTCCAGTTACCTAAACACACACACATCACATCAGCACCATCGGAGAGACAGGAAATGCAGCGGGCACATTCAGTATATATAGAAACAGAGCCTCAAGTCACAGACAAATGAGAAACGTATGTTAGAGTCAAGCTCATGTATCTACCCATAATGCTCTCTCTGATGTCCTGACATGTCACAAACTATAGAATGACATCAACTCTGTCGTAGGTCCTTACTTTTAGAGTTTTCTGTGAGGTAAGGACATCACTGGAGCTAGCCCCGGTGGCTAGCAGGCCCATGAAGACCAGTCCAGCTCTGGCCTCCACGAACGCTCTGACCGCTGCTTCGGATATTCTCTTCCGTCCAGAGATATCTAGAGAAACGAGCGAAGGGAGGACCTGGGTACTCCCCTCCAGAAGCTGCCGCACTGTCTCGTCCCCATCTCTCCCATCACTGTCATCCACAGTTATATGGTCATCTGAAAAGTCTAGATGCCTGAGAGCATGAAGCTGGCTGAAAACAAAGAACAACCTGGCTGGCGACATATCCAGCTGTCGCAGCCGGTGGGCGATCAGGGATTTCAGGGTGCTCTTGCAATCAAGGAGTGCGGTAAGCTTGGAGACGGCACTGCAGGAGATATCCAGGCTCTCCAGCTGAGGGAGGGAGCAGATGTCCTCAAGGGCAGCATCGGTCAGGTCTGTGCTGGCCAGGTTGAGTGTCCTCAAGCCCTGCAGGGAGCTGAAGCCCACATGGGTCCCACCATCCTCCACCAGAGACTCCCAGTCCAGATGGAGCCCATTGACGGAGAGCCTCTGCAGGCTGGATCTGCACTCGAGGTTGGATGCCAGGCCTGAGACGATGTCAGCCCCAGTGAGGCCCCCAGAGACCCAGGAGGCATCTAGCTCCTGGAGCCGGTGAGGGCAGAGGGCCAGGCGAAAGGCTTCTGCAGACACTGGACAGAAGCGGATGGAGGCTCGGCGCAGGCGGAGCTCTTCGCAGTTGCGGAAAATCCCAACAGTTGTGTCATTCAGGATGCCTTGTAGAGAGAAGCAGACAGAGGGACGTTGTAGGAAAAGTAGCATCAGTTTAGCCACATTGATGTTTGTGGAATAGACTTTTCCCACCGTGTGAGCCAGGCAAAGTATACTGTGAACTCATAAATCATATGATGACAGGGTGAGTTGAGGATAATTCTGACCTCATAGTTAACTTTTAGTTTACACAGGCAGTTGCGTGCTTTAAGAATCATAACTAAGTGAAGATCATGGGTGAGTCACATTCATCGCGGTGCGATAACTCGCATCAGAACTGCCGTCGCTTGGGAGATGTTTATGTTGTCCGTGCTTTGCCTGTCCTCCTGACCCACCTTTAGTGCCCATCTTACGCAGTAGCTGGTCGACCATCTCCTGTGGGAAGAGCGGGGCCCAGCTGAGGCACATGGAGCCGTCTGCTCGCCTGCTGCACAGGGCGTCCAGGCTGCAGCACACCTGAGTCAAGCAGAGGTCACTCAGGGCCTCCGGGCCCTCGGCATCCTGTAGCACATTAACAGGTAATGAGAATAGTCATGCAACTAGATAATAACACAACATAGTGAAGGCATGTTAAAGGATCGGTTCACCCAAATCATAAGAGAAAACCTTACATTGAGTATATTGTACCTGAACTAACTTGGATGTTAAGAACATTAGCATAATGAATAATAATACAGTTTAATAAATAATAATTCTGTGTTGGACATGATGTCATATATCTATCAAGTGACATCCAACACACGTGTTAGTGGTTTTTGTTTATCTTTTAATGCTCACATTGAAGACATATGTGCAAAATACAGAATATGCCCTGACGTTTGTCTCGCAGGCTCCTTTCTCAGGGGCTCGTGAGACCCACAGTGACACAGGATCTCTGGTCTAATTTTATCCGCAACAGATGAGGCACTGCTCACAAGTAAAGCCCGTTTAAATCACCTAATCCGACCTGTCTCCGCAGGCCAGCGTGGGCAAAAGCGACTCCTAAGCAGCACGGCGCGGTGGGTGTAACGCTGACAAACGCGTCCATTAACACAAAGTTCACGACAGCAAAACACCAGCAACATGTAACAGAAGGGGGACGGGGTCACACTCACCATGCTTAAAAAAGTAAACAGTCGACGGGACTGTGAATAAATAACAGTGACGCGAAGCTCAGAAAATGTCTAAACTAAAATACGCCATTGTTTCAAATCCTTTATCTTCCCACAAAGCCAAATAAAAGTTAGGAAATCTTCTGTTTGGATAAACTGTCGCTGCTGACGACCGTCGAATATCAACTGTCACCGACCGACCGCCTCCTATTGGTCAGTCCGCATGACGTCAGAGGGTTTGTTTGGAGGTATGTTTGCTTGTTTATTCATGCTACATGCTATAGCTTTAGCCTCCATTCATCAGACTTATGACCATATCTATCTATCTATCTATCTATCTATCTATCTATCTATCTATCTATCTATCTATCTACCATTCCGTCTGTCTGTCTATACATCTGTACTTTCAATGAACTTTTTGTACTTAAAATTCATTTGATTTGTTGCCAAGCATAATTACAATTATAAAAAAGGAAATTACCCGAAATATGTAAATAGCATACTTACATATACATACTGTATATAGAATGAATCAAGATAGTCAATGAATAAATAAGAAATAGGTAATCGAAGTTATCTTGTACGAAGGTGTAAATAAAATGGGGCTGATACAAAAAGCCATTAGTCTATAAATGATAACAACGATAACAAAAAGAGGATGGGGATAAGTATGTTATGGTACAAGTACACTTGAATGTCTTTGTATCTAGCTGCTATCTAGGCTAGATTTCTCTTTCGTGCACATTCATGTTGGTAGTGTCCAAGACAAAATCAATGGACCTGCAACAACTGTGAAGGTGGAGGTGGTAATAAACTTGTTTAGCCACAAGGAGGGGCTCACACAGAGAGCCAGATTTTTAACATTTAACCAGCTCATGTCATAGTGATATGTGGAACTGCACTACTAAACAATTAATCCTTAAATGCAACACAAAATCCTTTTTGCACACAAGAACATTTACATTATCTGCAGTGATGTAAAGGAACTTTCAAAGGGGCGGGGGCCAAAATGAAAAGGGGGCACCTCATCCGGTTTTTAAAAAAGACACAATCACCTCCTACAACAGAGAAAAGTCTAGAGTATTCTACACTATCCCCTAGTGTGTACATGCGTTATGAGTTCATTTTAAGATGGCTGTAGAGGTGAAAGTGTCTGTGTCACAAGTCAGAAAATGAAACTTTTTTTGTCTTTCTCATCCCTCTCTCCCCTCAGGTTTATCTTGGGACCCCTAAGCTGTGCCTGACCCCACAGTTGGGTAACGCTGGTCTATACTGGGTCTTGTTAAAATGTGGTGCAGATTAAGATTTTTCAAGGCATGGGTTGAATTAGCACAAAATGTGTTCGGCTTCCTCCGAACACATGGTCTTCTATATATAATTTATTTAAATTGGATGACCTGTATTATATACAACCAACCCCCCAGGAGACACATACACTCTCATACATATGCAGGTCACACACATGCACACACACACATTTCGGCTCCTTCATTATGAATGTCCTGCCTCAATTGCTCATAAGCAAATTCTGTCCTCCCACATGCCAAAGTATTTCTCCCCACGCAGAGAATCCCCATGCATCAAAGCCTGTGCTTCCTCTTCAATCCAAAACATTTAGCCGAGGGGCGTTCTTTTTTGTCTGCAAAGCCCTCTGCATATTGTCCTCATAACCAAATAAACACAGCTGCCAATGGCTCTTGGATCGCCGCAAGAGACACACTCGCATCCCATATACGGAGCAAACACAAGAAGAACACTCACATAAAAAAAAAACAGACCCTCTATTTGGTACGCTAAAGCTACTGGATCACCGGAATCACTTAGTCATTAGATTAGAGCTGATGGGAAGCAGCTTTGTGAGGAAGAATAAGTCGACTATGATGAATTAACAGTTAAAAAGATGAAGCTGACAGACTGTGTGGGAGAAAGAAACGAAGAGTTTATGAGCATGTCATCAGTTTCCACAAGACAGATAGTGCATGTGTGTAAGGAGACAGTATAACGTTGTAAACAAGACCTAAAGGGAGTTAAATGTTGACAGCTTGATTGATTTTGAGTGTCTCCACCGCTCCTGCTGACTCCCAGCCCGGTCCGATTCAGCACTTAGTTTTTCATTCGTGGTGAAACCTTATATCAGGAGGAGCCTCACTTTTTTCTTTCTCAAGCTGTACAGAGGGAGGAAGGCAGGGCCGAGCCTCCCCTCTGCTCGAGCAACTACAGGGAAATCACACCATCGGCCTCCCTCTTTTCTCTAGATGGACCACCCTCCACTGTTCTCCTAGCGGACGGTGTTGGCCTGTGCCACAGCTGTATGCAGGAGGCCCGCGCTCTCAATGAGAGCAGAGACAGAGGGAGACTGAGAGCGAGAGGAGGAGAATGGAGAGCATGAACCTGTGGGGGAAACACGACTGAGACATCAAGCCGGGTCTTACCTGCACCTCCTGGACCGCTGACACACTCACACAGGTAAGATCAGCATTCTCAGGTTCATCAGGTTATTTATGATCAAATCAAAATGTGTATTATTTTCATGCTTTGGAAAAGTTTCATACCGGTGAAACTTTGACGTCATTGTGCTAAATAAGTGAAGATGATATAGAACAGCGAAAAGTCAGATTGGGGTTCCTCTGGACATCTGAGACTTTGTATAAATAACAATGGAGTTACATTAAAAGTAGCCATTTGACTATTTTAAAGAAATGTATATAATTATGTACATCTGGTTTAAATCCCCTGATCATATTCACCACATAGGCTACAAAGCTTATGCGTCCTATCATCCCCTTCAGCAGACAGACATAATCAGCGGCACCATCAGAATAACTTGTGGGCTAATTGGCCGAGTCCTAGAAGTCTGCTGGCTCAGAGCAAAAAGCCACAACAAAGATTAACTGGAAAAAGTTTCTGACTGGCAATACGTTCATGCTGTATGTTGAAATAAAGTTGGAGAGAAAAGTAGGTGACGTGACTGTGGCTGCAGAGGGTTTTGATGTAAATCGAAATCTTTAAATTGGGGAGCTTACCAGAGGACGGCATGAGCTCAGTGGCACCACTTAGAGTCAGTGGGCCGATTGGCAGCTGCCTCATGTTCCCCTGAGCTGGGAGAACCAGCCACCGCAAAGTTTGACCTGAATGGTTTGCAGGGGACTGCATTAATATAGATGAGGCGGTCGGGATTTGGTCAGGCCTGGCTCTGAGGGGAGGAGAGGGGAAAATAAGTCAACAAAAAAACACGGCTGCTATGGCTGACTTGACGAAGACCAGCAGGGTGTGAACGACGGAGAGGAACCTGGCGGTAATAACTGCCGATGGGATTCACAGCCCTGGCTGAGGAGCCTCTGTGTAAACACTGTCACTGCTGTCAGGGCCGGGGCCTGTGAGATTCATATTGTGGTGTTGGAGACGTGCAGACGGGCCAATTGCTGAGACCGAGCTATTGAAGGGGGGATGACCTGTGATTACGGAAAGATGGGGGGGGGAAAAATCCTCTCCGTGTAATAATAACTAACTGACAGAGCCGAGGTGTTTCTGAGCTTTGACACATGGCCCAGTTTCCTTAAAGTGCCTTTTTTCTTTGCCGTCAGATGGTTCATGATCAGCGACAGCTCCAGCTTGACATGCTGAAGCTAAGATGAAGGCTTTGTGGCATTCTGCCGTGTCGCTGAACTTTTAAGTCAGTTATTAAAAACTAATGTTGGCTCAGACACTTTCTTCCTTTCTTCAATAAGTCATTGTGCCTCATGAGAAGACAAAAACTTGTTGTAATATATTTCCCCTGAGTCAAGCATGTTTTTTTCCCCCCTTCAACAAAGATAAAGGGGTAGTATTCTGCTACAGCAGCAGTTTGAGCCTAGGTAATGCCCTGGGATCTGTCCCATTAGCTGTGGTCAGGGCTCTCCAGTGCGACTAAACATCAAGAGGAGACCACAGAAATGAATCAAAGCACCCGCTGACTCTGTCTTGGAGTAATTTAATTTCTGCTTCCTTGGCATGTGTTGAAATCCTCCTCAGATTTGTTTTGATGAGCTCCGTCGTGAAGCGGAGCCCTGTCAGAAGTGTTCGATGAAGGTTGCTTAGCCTTCCTTGGCCCCATCCACCAGACTTCTGCCTTCTGGTTGGGTTTGGCCCGGTTGCCGAAATTTGGCTCAACAACGACTCCGCTTCCAGATCCAAGCCTCGCTACTGAATATGGAGGGAGGGTTCTTTCACTTAGCATGCATTTCTGAACGTCACCCACCACTGTTCCATTCCCTGTGCTGTCACAACCAGTAAGCTCAAAACACAATCCAAAAATAGACTCCAGAATACATTACTTACAAATCAGGGATTCCTGCTCCCCCTGCTGCTCCCCAAACACATCAGTTTCTTTTATTCCCCACCAAAATTCAAATGTATCTGCTTGTTCCAGCCAGGCAGAAATGGCAGAAGTTAAAATGAGTCAGCGAGGCTCGATGCTAACCACCTGCTGACTTCTACCATTCTGCTCATTACTGATACGCGCTGTTCTACGCCTCACGATTCCATCAATGACTGGCAGTGAATGCAATCCCATTAGAGAAATATTTACAATCCCATCAATGGCGACATAAAACTCAGTTCTTTAACCAAAAATTTTCATTTTCAGCGATTTTTACAAATCCTGCGCATGAGGTAGACTGAGAGGCTGTGGGCGAGGCTCATGGAAGGTCTGAGACTAGAGATCTAAAGAAATACGAAAAAAACAGATTCCGGCACACACCCAGACACCTGATACAGATGTGGTAAGGGCGGTGAGCCCATGAGGTCAGGTATTGAAAATATGAGTTACGATAACAGAATTGTGGCGGGTAGGTGGGTGGCACCGCTCTTACTCCACCACAGGCGCACCAGAAGGTGCTGCACATCTTGCCAAGGGCAGGGCTGTCTGCAGGACTGGATGTGTGAAAGCAGCTGTGCCGTTGCCACAGTCTGTTCGCTCTCACTTTACATTCTAATACTCATTTACTTCACAATTAAGCAGGGCTCCGGCATTAAGCCTTGACTGGAGGCTCTCCTCTGTACCATGCCAACAGATGCTCCTTGGCTATGGGAGATTTGCAGGCACAGCAGTTGTAATGGATTATATTGGATTAGAGGAGTTGAGAAAACATATGGCAGGAAATCGAACCAGAAGTACAAAATGAGTGGTAACAGAGAGGAAACATCTTTATGAATACTCGGACCAATTTAAACAGCAAGCCCGGTGACCTTGAGTGTTTTCCCTCTTGTCAACAAAGCCAAAGTTAACAAGCATTGTCTGTGTAGCCAAGACTTGATATAGAATTTCATGCTTCAGGCCAGACGGCAGAACTGTGCTGCTGTCCAAGAACTACTGAAAACCCACTGACTTACACTGTTGCACTGGGTCACATCTTCCATTGTTATCTGGAACATGTAGTTTATATTGAATCCATTCCATGCTGCACAGCCTGCCTCTATTTGTAATCTTTCCTAAGACCTACATCGTTCAGCTGTTTTAAGATATTACAGGACTAAGTGTCTACAGCCAAGCTCACAGCTCAGAGAGGTTTGACTTTCTGCACAGAGGTGCTTTAAGCTCAGGCTACAAACTACGCTTCTAAAATCAGCAGGCTAACATGGGCACAGTGGCCATGCTGACATGGTGATATCTAGGAGGCATAAAGTTTGACATGTTCACCAACATATTTGCATGCTAACATTTGATGATTACACGTGGCGAGGGCACCAACTGTATGTGGTGGGCACCAGTGTGGAAAGGGCATTGGAAGGGTGCTTTATTCTGTTTTATCCGCCATTGGGGCATCTAAAAGGACACTTTCGCAGTTTTGTTTTCAAACATGGTGACCAAAGTGGTGAAACCATTGATTGACGGATCGACACTCAAGTCGCTTGCCTGACTAAAACTCAAATCATCTAATATGCATGACTCATTTTCAAATGCCGAATTCTCAGGAAGAAGCTATGAATTTGGGACTGAGTGCCAAATACAGGATAGGGAAAGTGAGACACCCTAATACATTGTTGATTTTGCTATTCTTATGAGATCATTAACATCTACCTTTGGTAAAACAGTCTGCACTTCTCTTTCCTTTATATAGATCTTTAGCTTTTTTGGTGATAAAGAGAGGAGGAACCATGGGACCTGGAGCCTGGCGCCTGTTTATTCTGTTTGGCCTGTCCTTGTGGAGCAACAGCCAAGCCCTCACCAAGCATCCTATCCTCTCCCGCATCCGAAGAGCTCCAGAGGCCAACGGTGAAGCCAAGAAGTGCTCCTACACCTTCCTGGTCCCTGAGCAAAAGATCACGGGACCCATCTGTGCCGCCCGTGGCTATTCAACCGACAAGGACCGAGTGACGCGCCTGGACGTGGCTGCCGTGCGAGACCTCCTTTCAAAGCAGCGTCGGGAGATGGAGACCTTGAGGCTGGTGGTGGATGTTGACGGCAACTTGGTGAACGAGATGAAGCTGTTGAGGAAAGAGAGCAGGAACATGAACTCCCGAGTGACCCAGCTCTACATGCAGTTGCTGCACGAAATTATCAGAAAGAGGGACAACTCACTGGAGCTAGCGCAACTGGAGACACGCGTCCTCAACGCCACCACCGAGTCATTGCGCTTGGCCTCCAGGTACAGGGAACTGGAGGCCAAATACGCAGCCCTGTCTGCGGTAGTGAACAACCAGTCAGTCCTGATTGGGGCTCTGGAGGAGCGTTGCATGCAGGTCTACAGTCGAAGGCATGAGCAGCCACCCTTGGGACCTCCACTTGTGCAGGTGGTGCCTGAGAACATCCCTGTCAATGTGCCACGTTTCACCAATGAGATCCAGAGGGACAACACCCGGGCCTTTGGGAGGGGCTCTCGCTCTGGGCCATCACCCACAGGTGGCACCCTGGAAGTTCAGAAACCTCCACAGAGAAACTTCAGTGCTGAAGGTGAGTGACAGATTGGGTTATGGCTCACATGCTCCATTTACTTCTGAAAATAGATCCGTCCACTACATTTTTAAAACGTCTTGCTCTTGTCCTGTGGTCATGTCCCAATTGAACGACTGGCTACACTGCCACACTGCCCACTAGGACTACCGGAAGTACTTATCCGTTGGCCTGTACGGATGTTCCATCCGTCACGAATCAGTCGCGCTAAAATTCCTAGCAGTCAAGACTTTGCAGGCCAACCATAACAAAATAACAATCACCGAATGAACAGAGCTGCAGGTGGGCCGTCAAAGGTGAAAGATTTGCAAATTCAGCTGGAACTCTGCTCCGCGCTCAACCGAAAGAACACAAACCAGGATGGAAATAAAAATGTTGTAACGTCTCAACCGAGGCAGGGGACTTAAAGTAAAGCAAAGAAAGACCTAACCAGCGCGATTCTGCTCATCAACAGAAATTCCTGACACATTAAGATCGCCCTCGCCCAAGAATAATAAAGTGTGCTGGATTTCGGCGCAGCTGTGTATGAAAATGATCCTTTACAAGACTGTTCCATCGCATGGGAGACGTAGACAAAACCCAGGCCGGCGTGATAGGCTCCTGCTAAACCACAAAGTAGAGGCACTTCTGGTATACTTCATGGGATGAATGGACTATATCTTTACATCATCATCATTATTATTATTATTATTATATTATCGGCCTTGAGAGGGTTACTCACTCTTTAAATAAACTCACTGCCACATATGTTTTTAATTATCAAACTCATGAGAATGTCAAATTACACTGAAAAAAGGCAAATAAAGAGAGGGTTAACAACATCTATTTTTGGTTTTTTGACCTCAAAAGCACTTTCGTATTAAAGTTGCTTAATTCGCCTCATTTTTCTGTGCAGTCCTGGGAGGACACAATAAACACATATATCTTTGCAGACCTAGATAAATGTGTTTTATATTACTCTGTCTGCTTGTGTGTGTGTGTGTGTGTGTGTGTGTGTATGTGAGTGTGTGTGTGTGTGTGTTTCTCCCTGTTTACTGGTTTTTCCTACTTGTTTTTTCCTTCTCTCAGACAGTGACTTCAGTGTTCCTCATCGTGTAAACTCAAGGCGCTTACATTATTGTCTCGGGGCTCTTCTTTCACATATGCAGCAGTTCTCCCCAAGACATGTAAACACGCTTTAATGTGTAAAATGGATGGCGACCAAAATCAGACTTTCTGTCGTATGTTTAATCAAATACATATTTTTATGCCGTAGAGAAGGGTAGAGTACAATAAAAAAAAGCCCTAACATGATATGTCAACATGACAACAGTAGTGGCTGCACTCAGGCCCGCCGGAGGGCCACTAAAGCTAGCCTTAGCTAAAGCTCATTTACAGACTATTTCTATAATAAAAAAAAATACTTGTGATGCTCCAGAAACGTATAATTTAGATTGCCACAAAGGAGGTCCCCTCTGTTTGTTTTGGTCTGCGTTCCCACCACAGTTTAAGACAAAGATTAGGTAGATACGACCGCTGAAGTCAATTTTGTGCATGACGACAAGAATAAAGACTCTATAGTCTGTTGTTTGCTGTTGATGGACAACGAACATTTGTGGCTGCAGATTGTTAAAAAAAGATGGCTTAAATAAAAATACTGAAAGGACTCAAACAATGAGAAATATTCAGCATTCCCCAGCTTCAAAGTTCCTTAACTTTTGGAAAGTACCATCGATCAAGCACAGACTTTTTGTTGGTTAAAACAATGTCCCGGGAACTTCATTCGGACCCTGGTCCCTGCGATGGCAACATCCTCCAAAGGATCCTAGTCTTTGGAGAAAAATGGGTTTCAGAATATCTCAGTATTTGGGATATGTCCCATTTTGCTTTTAAAACATCTGCACTCCTGCTGGCATGGACTGCAAAACCTGATGATTCATGTCATCCCAGCGTGATTTGACAGTGTCAAAATCATTTGACGAGCTTCTTGTGACGTCACAAAATGTTTGACTGTCTCCGTCTTTAAGTGTTCCAATATAAAGCTCACTGGGGTTGAGATCGGGTGACTGTGGAGGAAAGTCCATGACAGTCAGAACTTCTTGTTCTTTCTTGGTCCTTCAGTATTTCTTGCAAAGCTGTGAGGTGTGTTTGGGCTCATTAACCTGCTGGTCTCAGACTTTTTTGTTGACGCTGTTGTACCTTGTCACGCACTTTCTCTGTCTTTTTTTACCATCTCCATCTCTTATTGTTCTTTCCTTCAGGCCCGTTCAGAGACTGTCTCGACGCGCAGGAAGCCGGCCAAAGCACCAGCGGCATGTACCTGATCAAGCCAGATGAAACAGAGAGGCCGGTGCAGGTCTGGTGTGAACAGGATATAGACAACGGGGGCTGGACCGTGATCCAGAGCAGGAAAGACGGATCCGTTAACTTCTTCAGGAATTGGGATAACTACAAGGTGATGACAATGGCACTTCCCCTGCCCTGTCCGTCTTAGTTTTCTCTCTCTCCTCCTGAGCCAACCTGAACATTTGGGTCATCCAGAGACAACAGGGGTGCCGTTATATGACCCATCTAGAGGAACCATCTGGGGTTTCTGGGCCAGAATCCTTGTGTTTTTACTTACTGTAGATTATAACGCCCTGTCAGCAGCACTATTTGTCCAAGGTTATTTGGTTTTGAGATTCCCATTACGAAATATTAGATGGCCTACTAGGAAGGTATGTTCCACAGCTCAATCTGCAGGCGTTTCTTTCCAAAACCACTGCCACTATGGTGCCTTCCTGGATGGATGGCTGGTTGGCTTACTCCACCACACCATATAGACCCTCTCATCAAAGCTCTGTGAGAATGAGACGGAGTATATCGCTGCTGGCAGCCCCGCCGATCCAGTGTTCCATTCAGCCCGGCCAGGCTTGTGCATGTGTAACTGGAAGCTAAATTGCCCTCTTCAACATCGATTTGCCTCTGGGCTCTCCCACAAAGCCACCACATGTACACACACACACACACACACACAGCACCAAGGAGGGGGCCACGGACTGAAACTCTACATCATTCATCATCTGCTGGCTCACACAGCTAATCCACATTCGCAAACCTCAACCCTCCTCTACCAAGTGAAGTGTTCTGGAGGCACATGGCCAGACGTAGATTGCTTGCGGTTCCCCCGACACAAGCGCCCAGGCCAGTCTGGCCATTAGCCGTGATCCAAGAGATCTGTGGGGGTTTGAGCGATGAACCAGCATTCTGGAGATGGATGCTTATATTCCTACGTAAACTCTACAACGTGTCCTACGCAGGAATTTCAAAGACGGCGTGGCACTCTTTTGACACAGTGGTTTCTCTTTTGAAGGTTCACAGTTTATCTTAACTACTGAACCGTGACCGAAAACGTCATCAGAAAGGAAAATTGCCATTTGTTGTGTCAGAATACCACAGCCTCAGTCACGAGGAGGTTTTATGTTCCTAAACAATCCTCGTGTTTCTAAACTCCTCAGGCTGCCACATTAAAAACAATGCGCATTACTTTCTGTAAATCTTTCGGTAACCTTCCTTTTAATCTTCCTTTGACTCAGGGCGGCTTTGGCAACATAGACGGGGAATACTGGCTCGGTCTGGAAAGCATCTACAAGCTGGGGAGGCAGGGGGATTACAAGCTGCTTGTGGAGCTGGAAGACTGGATGGGCAAGAAGGTCTACGCTCAGTACAGCAGCTTCCATCTGGAGCCCGAGAGCGAGAGTTACCGCCTGCGGCTGGGAACCTACCAGGGCAACGCCGGGGACTCCCTGACAAGTCACAACGGCAAACAGTTCACCACTCTGGATCGCGACAAGGACGCCTTCTCAGGTAGAGGAACACAGGGTCGCCTTTCAAGTGCATCATGATATTTTATTGCTTCTCTTCTAACACTGTAACCTTGGTATTATATGATTATGATATGAGGGTTTGAAGTTTTTACATCCTATGTAACTAAACAAGGTTCTGCTCTATTGGTCAAAACATTATCAACTTCATGCAAGTCAAGGCAGAGGTGTTGGTAGTAAATGGAAAGCTGTGGCTCACAGACTTTGAGGCATGTTTCCGGTAAGTCTGTGAGGGCTTAGAGCGGTCTCAGTCATCATCATCAAATCAGTGCACGAGGGCTCTCTCACAGACCTGTTGAGCCCTTAGAGCACACTTCCACGCAAGTCTGCATGTCTGCGGACTTTGCAGGATTTACCCACACTGCATAATTTTGTAAATTTTATACACATGCTCTCATGGCGAAGCCTGAAAACATTCAAAAAAATGTATGATAATCCAGATGATGGTATTCTTCCTCTCTACGTATATCACTCACTTTATTAAAGGTCCACTTTGTTACGAAGTTAATTTTGAGTCTCTTGAGTTTGTCATATACTGATGCTTTTGGATAGCGACCGGCCCGACTTACAATCCTACAATCAGTATTTGACATGTTTTGATTCAGACTCGAAGTCAGCCTCACAAAGTGGCCCTTCAGAGGGGACACTGGAGTTTGGTCAGTGACTCTGAAAAAATTCGCCATGTCTGAAGACACCATCAAAAGTGTGTCTTTGTCTAATCCTGTTTGTGAAAAGGACCCCTCCCCACGCAGATAATCATTCTTGTTTCCCCATGACAGGTAACTGTGCCCATTTCCATAAAGGAGGTTGGTGGTACAACGCTTGCGGCCAAGCCAATCTTAACGGTGTCTGGTACACCGGAGGTGTCTACCGCAGCAAATTCCAAGATGGCATATTCTGGGCCGACTACGGTGGGGGCTTCTACTCTATGAAGACTGTCCGTATGCTGATCAGGCCCATAGACTGAGGAGATACTTTAAGTCAGGTTGGTCCACGGGCGACTGTGGAGGCCAGGGCAAACTTGAACCTCATTCCTAATTGTGACCGGACAGTACATCAGCAACTGGTTGATCCAACATAACAGAACTGCACCAGTGGAGATTACCAACCATCAGTAGTGACTTGTGCTGCCTCCTGTAACAGACATGGACTCTGAACTTTGCTCTCTTTATATTGTAATAGATGCACACATAGAGGGAATCAGAGGACATTACTATTTATAGTAAGCCATACAGCTCCTTTAACCAGCAAATACATGTGACGGTGGAGGGAAATTAAAGAATCGCTGCCAAAACTATGCAGCTAAATGATGCAAGCTTTCTATCTGATTAAGAGACCGCAATGTTTTCCTCATTAATAGGTCACCCCATGGAGAGGAGGCGCCACGTCCTTACAGAACTTTTGGTATCGATTACACTTATAAGCTACAGCGTCATGGATCCTGAATGCAGCTCCTACCTCGCCAAGATAAACATGTGGGGAAACATTCATACATGGTATTTAACTTGTGCTGTTGGAAGCTGGAAAACACGTTTCATTACGACCTATATAGTTGTATTTAGACTCTGTATGCACATCTAGATCTGAAAAGACCTTAATGAAGTGGAAAGAGTGAGTATGTCTTATGTACATTTGATTATACAAAAACCGTACCGATATTATTATTGCTCCCTACACTTAAAATGACCTGTACTGCATGTTAAACTACTTTGTCCGCGTGCAGATGACCAGAAACGATAATTTATGTGCACAATTAACTTATCATAACAGTGAAAAGGGCCAGGTGTCCTGAGGGAGCAGTAAATGATCCGACAGAAAATAGAGCTTAATTTCCTCCACTGTGTATATGACAATCATTCCTGAAAGTGTGCTTGCACGTATGGAAATTGCTGTTATATGTTTTTCTCATTTATCTGTTGATTAAATTTCAGTATGACTCGCTCTCTCTCTCTCTCTCGAAAAAAGAATTGTTGGGAGAGAGAGAGAGAGAGAGAGAGAGAGAGAGAGAGAGAGAGAAAAAAAAAGATGGAATTACGTTTTGTTTTGAGTGGTTTCCGAGCATGAAAAATATGCCGACCAAGCGTGTTGAGAGTTCGAGGCAATGGCACAGTCAACGAGAAACACATTGCTGAAAGCCAGACAGGATGGAGAAAGAAAGACAGAGGAGAGAGGAGGGGATGAACCGGGCTGGAAGCGTTCCAAATTTCCAAGTTATTTTCTTCCCCTTTTCCTTTTAAATCAGAGAAATTTACATTCTTTCCAAACAAAAAGTGCTCGAACTGTATGTTTTCATTAAAAAGATCTTTCATTGACAGAGTCACGGCTGCCTCCACTCTGTAATCACCGGTATGGAAGGAAAGCAGCATCTTTTTTAGGGGGGGGGAAACCAACGCAGAGGAAAGGGGAGCCGGGGGGTTGAAGTGGTGGGTCTGCTTTCAACAACAGTGCTGTGTCCAAAAGCCGTTTGGTCTCCGAGCCCAAAAATAGACTCTCATATTGTGCTGTATTTTCTCGCTGACCACAATGGCCCTCACACCCATCTCTTTAACCAACTTTTATACAGCAACCGAACACAAAGCCGGATCACGGTCCGGCTGGACATGGAGACATGTTTATGAACATGTAAAGACAGCGGCGTCTAATAAAAAATGGGCATTATAACGTTAAAATGAAACAGCAGTTAAGGCTGAAACAGAATGAGTCACCATGCTTGACAGAACAATATTGCACAACTAAGAGTCAATAAACTGAGAACATTTAAGGTCACGTCAGGAAGACAGCTCCTCCATTCAGATTCAAAGGAACTCATCTCTTTCATTTGCCATGCGGATTTATACTGTTTACCGAGACATAAATAGAACATGGCTTGTTAGTTTTTTGGCTTTGTTGGGATTACAAGCACATTCCAAACTTATCTTTTTCTGCGCGTCCTCCAGATGAAATGTTGTTGTTTGATTCAAAACGGATACAGTAAGTCTTTTTGGGAGGACACGCCAGAGAACATTTTCCGACTGAAGTTATCAAGCACAAATCCATTTAAGGGTAATGAGAGTTCTCCAGAATGGACGTGACAGCGTGTGCTCTGCGTCGGCATGAAACGGTCACGCAGAGACGGATGAATACACTGCGGAGACATCTCGTTTTCAAGTGGTAAAACATTTCTGTAGATGAGTCGGTACGGGCACGTCATCAGTTCACAGTCTGGCTCGCGACCTGAACTGCGTGACTCCTTTTCACTGTCTATTCTTTGTGTTCCAACCAAGCACATCCTCATGTGTCTGTTTCCTGAAGGTAAACCCTTCCGTAATACAGATTGTGTCTACATGCAAATCTGTGTTTGATCGTAAAGAAGTTGTTTGACATTTTGGCGAGTTCACTTTGGCACTCAAGAAATTCAAACTCAGAAACGTAATATTTACAATGTTAATGAGGTAATAATGCAAACTCACAAATGTTTATCATATTTTCAATAAACAAGCTGTTCTTGGAGGAGAATAAGGTTCCCAGAGCACTGTTTGAAGCTAGGAAGGTGGTAGGGTCCGCCACATATAAACAAAGTAAAACAGTGTGAAATTGTGTTGCTCTTTAAGGTCAGTTTGTTTATTTAATTCATTCTGTCATGAAAACAGTGTGTGTGTTCAGTTTGTTTAAGCACAAACAAATCAGTCGGTTAAAAATGTTCTCTTCTGGTTAAAATGTCTTCCCCTAAACTAGAGAGTGCTCCTTAAAACCTTTTTTGGTTAAGGGAAAAGAAGATCCATACTCATCTGACGTTTGTGCCGTAAGACATAAAGCTACAGCAAAGATTGGATTTGTGTTTAATATTCCTTTAAATATATACAAATAGGAGACAGATAAATTGTTAAATCAATGAAAGATACCGCTCTTATGTCTGTATGATAAAGCGAGCAGCTTACGTTAGCACAGGGGTCTCATACTGCCCCCTCCCCCAATCCGGCCCCCGACCTGATGCTGGTATAACACAGTCTTTGTTTTCTTTTTACTTTTATTTTGAAGTAGACTCGTCACAGGAAATGCAATGTCTTCAGTTAGCGCTGCTGCTGTTTATCAAAAATGAGTCTACAGAGCAAACCAGCGGCTGTTTTCGACATTTGCAGACAGCCAATCAATTTTCCCTCCCTTGGACGTGGGAATTAAAGGAACTGGAGACGACACTCGGATTAGTTTGATTTACGTTACGCCCAAAACACAACCATGACACACAGATTATCCGCAGTTTATTCGACAAATGGACTTGGACTAGCCCTTAATGTTCTTGCATCGTCTGCTTTAGACCATGCACTGTAGACCGTCTAAATAGGACCCAAAGTGTAATTTTGCAACACCTTTGTTGTTCTCATCAGTCTGGCCCGGACTGATACATGAGCCTTCAGCACTTCCCGTTTCCTCTCTGCAACTCTGCTTTGATGAGGCACCTCTGTCAGTTTGAAATTGCAGTGTCGGCCTCTGGACTGTTTATTTTTTTTACCAGAGCAACGTTAGGAGCGATAGGCAAGTAATTCAATTGGTGCATGCCCGACCAGCATGTAACAACGAGAACGCATCCCCCAACACGGGGTCAGCCCTATGGTCCCACATTTCTAGGACATTTTCAAAATTAGGTTTTGTGTTCCTACATTCCCCTTCAATTTAAGCCTTATCCTCCCACACGATTTTTTGGAAGCACGTTATAGTAAATAAATTAATGAATGAATAAGCAATTGGTTAGGGTTAGGGTAAATTTATGAAAAAGGAAACATCTGAACATACCTAAGTTTGAAAGAAAAAACTTAGAAATGTGGGAACTGTGGGAATATAGGCACGCTCCCACTAACACAGCAAGCCTAGTGCAAAGTTTAAAGAACCTTTTTTGGATGGAAAAAAGATTTGCACTGCGAAAACTGTGCAAACATATGTGTACTTATGTCTGCATTCATTTTGTTAAATATGAAGAAAATATGAGCAGAAGTGCTGCCAGGTGTCTGACAAAAAAGTTAAAGTGTAAATCATTTGCTAGCTCAGTGCAAGGTTTCAATTTGTTATTTAACAGTAAGGAAACAAGCTCTGCACTGTAAACAACTAATAATGTAAAAATGTATACGTATGTATACATTTTTGTATGATCACACTAATAAGTGAAATAAAAGCAAAGTTTTCAGAAATATTGCGTTGTCTTGTTGTACTTGAAGGCTGTGGTGGCCCTCCTGTGAGATGACAATCCCAACAGTGGCCCCCAAGAAAAGTTAGGTTTGAGACCCTTGGGTTAGCATAAGACCAGAAATAGCGCTGGCAAATCTGGCGCCATCTGTTTTCTATTTTAAACATGTCCCGACCAGCACCTTTCGCTCCCATTTTGACATCTCTGATTTGTTTTATCTGGAGACCAAACAGCATAAAAACACCAAGCAGGAGAGTAGGCTAACACTGTCCCAACTAAAATACTCCCAACACAAAGAAGCCCTTAAGGCCACAGCTTCTAATTTGTGAGTTGAGTTCTTGTGTTGATTAACTAAATGAGATATAACATGTTAAATATTGATCTTTGGAGGCAGAAGTTAGTGAAACCTAGTTCTGCTTCCTTGTTTTCGGTCTAAGTGCCTGCTGGTGCTAGCTTCATATTTAGAGTGGCTACAGGCGCGAGAGTGGTACTTGGCAAGAAAACAAATAAGATAATTTTCCAAAATTGGAAACTACTCATTGTATCACAATCTACTTGTATAGATAATTGTGTCCCATCGAACCACACAAGCCCTTTGACACCACTGAAAATGTCAAGTGCAGGCTCCGGCACCCTCTTCCAAGAGATTTATTTAATAGCTAGCCTTCTGAGCACACTTGTTCTATAAGTCCGACACTGTTTTACGACAGGGCCACTTTCCTGTCACAAGCTTACCTCTCAAACGTCGAGCCCAACCACCCCACAGACTGCCAGTGTGGGACGAGCTGCAACTGAAGTCTTCCAATAACTCAGCTGACCACACACTGAAACCTCACATTTTATACAGCCTCATGAGGCTATGGAAATGCATGATTAGACCACAAAAACCAAACCCCTGCGCAGTCAGTCGTTGGAACAGAGAAGGTGACATCGTTGGCTCCGGTCAGGGGACCACACTCATGCCTGCACCACCCCGAGTGCCTGGCCAGCAGACTGGGGATGGCCGACGGCTGCTGCAGTGTGGTCCTCTGAGAGCCGCTGCAGGTTTCACAAGTGAAAGCCCTCTTTGTCACGGAGCGAAGCTTCGCTGTCTGCAAATGTCAGCACCAAAGTGGCACCAGGCTCGGAAGATTTCTGGAAGAAGCTGGCTGTACCGCTGTTTGCTGAAAGACATCTGCTGTTTGGGGAATGTCCGTGAGAGTGACTCATTAGCCCTCAAAAGCTCTGTTAGTGTCAACCAGCAAATCAACAGACAGGATGTGGGGCTGTTTTCTTTGAAAATAAGCACCATGGGTAATTTCTGCCCAAACTGGGACAGTCAAACAGCTCCATAAGTAAGTCCGTTCCTAAGTGGCCTTTTGATTTAAAGCTTAACAGACACTTGTTTAAGATGGATCATCATTTGGAGGGATCTGGGAAGGCTCACTGAGCTGCAGACATCCACAGTTTCCACTCTGCCTTATTAGTCTAAAACATACGGTAGAGCGATATTTCATTTAGCTGCGAAGCACACAAGCGAGTGCTGAGATTGGGAAAATAAGATTTATTTTAATGAGTTTTCTTTTCTTTTTTTTTTACAGAAAGAGGTCAATCCAAGCACCAATCGCAACCCAAAGATAACAAACAAAGGACCAGCTGAGCCATGAGAAATGTCCTCCCTGAGTTTCAGCTGCCTGCCAACAGATATGCCTGTTAAACACATCTATAAGGGACCTGAAACTCAGATGGTTTTCATTGTTCATGTGGTTGGCATGAAAAGCGTGTGTTTATCCTAGACTCAAACCTTTAAGCCCCTTTTATCAAATGGATCTCCTTTGTAAAGACGTCCGACCTCCAAACACTGTGGAGTCAGCATTAGTCACTGAACTGGAGGCCGCGCTAACAGTCAGTGTGACTGTTAACGGTATGTTTTCTGGATATACGATTTCACTTATTGTGATGAATGGCGTGAGTCACAGAGGTCTGTTTAAGGCTTTATGACCGCCTGGAGAGACGGAGCCAAAGGAGCGATCGCCCTGACTACTCAACTGTTTTTACACCATAGTTAAAACAGTGAAAAACAAAAGGGCCTCCCAGCCTAAACCTGCCCCAGAGAGGTATGAGCCAAAAAGCCACAAAGGACAACAGAACAAACCACAGAAATGTTTTACTTCCAGTATTAAAAAAAAATTAGACTTACAGCAGTAGCAACAATTCTGGTATTTTCTTTCAGCTGCTAATAATAAATTATACATTTACCGAAGAAAAATAACAAAGAAAATAGTGTGCAGCATCAGTTTTATTAATTTCCTTGAGGAGAAAGAAGAAAGAAAAAGAACAGAAAAAAGATAAGGAAGATAACAGACTAAATTAAGCCTACACCAAGGAGTAGTCAAATGAAATTAACGCGCTGCTATAGCCGACCCTGTGTGTGCTTTAAATGTGATTAGTACACTTTTTCCACCCGTTCTGAATTTGACTGGTATGACGCTGATAGAACAGGAAATTTCCTGTCTGATCTCTTCATTTAGCAGTAGTTCACATTTCAGCTGCTGCATTATAAAGTAGCTGCAGATGTGAGGGACTTTTGAATCGGGGAAGGAATTTCAGTGGTTAAAGTGGGATGCGATACAATTTTCTTTTAAATACAGCTTTCTCCAGTTTTATTAAAACTACTCTGATTCTGGCAGCTGATGTTGTTTTGGTGGAAGGTTATTGAGATCATTAAAAGAAGTATTTCTGGAGTTACGGGACCAAAAAACACTTACTCAAAAAAAAAACTTTACTCAGCAATAAAAGGTTGGGAGATTATTTTAATACATTCCTGCAGGGCAGTGGGACAAAAAACAAATTTAGATTTACTCTTACCTGTTCTAGAGTCCAAAGTCCATGAGATAATCTGTTTTTCTCAGGTGACGTTCTTGGCAGTGATCAGATCTGCATATTTACCCTACAGCCATGTACAGATCAGACTCCAGTGAGCCCTGCTGCTGTCTCAGATCACATCATGTTCAACTCAACATGCTCAATTGTAAAAAATAATGAGCGACATTCTAAGTGGCTTAGAGTGGGACCTTCTGCATACATCTTCACCTTGCTGCAGTAATGTGTGTAGATGCTTTAATAAAGTATGTCATTACATTTTTTTGATACACTGATCTATATTCTCTTTTTCCTCGGCCCTCCATCAGCCAGATGTAAGAGGACTGGGCTTGGCAGGATTCAAATCATGCTATGATGCCATCTAGAGGTGGAATAGCTTTACTACCATGGCCATTACTGTACAGATGAGAGGACAGGTAAAACAGCCAGATGTGCTTGATATTAAAGCTTTGTCACTGATTTGCACACATCACTTCTAAACATGTCACTCTCGGTGCTCTGACGTAGACAAAGGAAAGATGAACCAGCGATATTCTTTAATAAGACATCTCGAAATGGATCCAACCAAAATTAAAAAGCATGTTTTTATTCATAAGTACAAGCATCCATATGTCTTGTATCTGTGTGAAATTGTATGAACGTGTTTTCTGGAAAAATAAAAACATTGTTTGGGTTTAACAGCGCCCCCTAACTATTACTTATCTATCATTCTGTTTTAAATGTATTCTCTTATTGAATACGTATTATTTAAGTATTGTCATATTGATACAACGATGGCATTGATGTCCATCTAATAATCACTGCATAAAGTCATATTCATATGGTTAATTAAAACTTACTCGCTACAATAAAGTTCCGGCACAAAAAAAAGGAGAAATAACTTGTTGTCGCCGGATGATGACGTCACTGTAGGACTTCATGAACGCCATGGCGGCTCATGCTAGCGAGCTTGAGATTGCAAAGAAGAACTTGACAGACGCGATTGGCGATAATGTCAAGCAGTGAGTAACATGCTGTTCGCGTGTGTCTTCTGTCTGCGGTGTTGATTTTTTTCTCTGTTTCTCGGTTTGCCGCCGAAATGCAAAGCAATTCTTCTGTTAGCTAGCTACGTGCATATTAGCAGCTTGCTAGCACACAAGCTAATGTTTGCGGCGTCCGTCGTTGGCAACGGTTTTCAATGAGCTAGTATTTATTCAGTTATTCGGTATTTATGATGTGCTTCCAAGATGACGCGAGACAAACTGCAAACCGGACGTATTAACATTTTATCAACGAATTCCATCAGCTAACCAAAGCTATATCAATTTAAACATGTTTGTCGGATTGTGTGAAAATATTTGTGTAGCTTGTGTTAATGTCCAGTTGAGGGAAACAGGGATGGGAGATGTAAAAAAAAAAAAAAAGAAACAAAGTTTGTTTTAAGCAGTTCATGCTCTAATATAAACTCTTTAAGACATTCATAAGGATACAATGTACATTTAGACTTGTTCATGAAATGAACAGAGTTGTAAATGCACAGTGAGGTTTGTCCTGTACCGATGCTTCCTGTGTGTTGTCTCTCTGTGCAGTTACTGGGCAAACCTGAAGCTGTGGTTCAAACAGAAGATCAGCAAGGAGGAGTTTGACGTTGAGGCTCGTCGCCTGTTGGCACAGGAGAATGGTTAGTGAGCAAGAATAAACACTTTTTGTTGTTTAAGCCTAATAACTGTATCCTAACTTACCTGAAAAACTGTTGCTCATTTTCTGTTTCCCTCCTTTGTCCTCTGCAGTCCACGTTCACAATGATTTCCTCCTGGCCATTCTGACACGCTGCCAGATCATCGTCTCCACACCAGGTATGGTATATTTTCTGACACTGCATATGAGTTCATGTTCAATCTATCTGTACATACTAAGATGTATTTGTTACATTGATTTTATTGTCCCATGAATACGATAGGGATTTGATTCAAGAACTCGTTCCAAATTGTTCAGTTGTTGCTTGAAGCAGTTGCAGAAAACTGATCAGTAATCAATTAGGAAATTGACAAAGATAATTAGTTCCATCTCTAGTACTGGAGCAGGACTACTTTCAGATAGATGTAACACAATTACATTTAATCCTAAATGTATTTTGGAATTGTGTATGTGACAAAGCACAACAAGTACAGTGCTTGTGATAAATGACTTAAATGATCACTGACTCTATTTAAGCATGTGTTTAATTTCTCATGAGCCAGCTAGAGATATTCAATGATGAATGTTTTTATTATTTGTCTTTATATCCCATCTCCATTTTTGTGTCTTCGATTCATTCTCTGCTGTGTGTTCTTTTATCGTCCACTAGAGGGCGCTGGGCCATTACAGTGGCAAGCTGGTTCTGCATCAAAGCCTGGCAAACCAAAGGGGAAGAAGAAATGTTCGTCCAGACAGAAATTTGATGTAAGTATTTTTTCTGACATCCAACCCAGCAGAGGCTGTGTACATCTCGGTTAGCAGCAGCTCTGCTAATATTTTAGAATAAACTAGTTGCCTAAATATTGCGATGTTAGTGCCCGGTAAGTAATCACCAGATGCTGAAACAGTCATCATTTGGATATTTACATGTCTTGTTTGCACCCTCAGCATCGTTTCCAGCCTCAGAACCCTCTGAGCGCTGCCCAACCTTTCAGCCCGCGGGAGGTGGGAGGTGAGGAGGAGGAGCTGCGTCTCAGCGCCCACACTCTGCTGCTGCCCACACGGGGCCAGCTGGAGGCCCGCATGATGGTGACGGCCTTTGAGCTGGGCCTGGACAACATCACGGACGATGCCGTCAGCAGCATGATCTATGCTATTGAGGTTTGTAGCAATTTTCCATCAGTATTAAGTAGAGTTTGGTTTATTTATTCACCACAAAGTCACAGATGACAATTTTGTCTCAAAGGGATTTACTTACTCTCTATGTGGCGTATGTTGCCATCAGAGAGGAAGAGTATGGCAATATGACAAATTACACAAACTTCACATAGAGAAAAAAGTAAACTGACACTCTCTTTCCCAACACTGGAAACAAGTATCCATGTTTCATTTTTATGTCAGGTTGATCTCCCATACAGGTTTATACTGCATCCTTACAGAGAAATTACTCAACAAAATGGTGGTCTTAAGTTTTCATTGACAATCTGCGTTTTAACATCTACACAGAGAGAGCGTGACTGACAGCCTGTTACCATGGAGATCGAGCCTTGCTTGACTTACTGTCCTGATTCATTTCAGCACCACTTAAAAGACGTCCTGACTGCTGTAATCACCCGGAGGAAGGCGTATCGTTTACGAGATGGTCACTTCCCGTATGCCTTTGGAAGTGATGTCACGCCCCAGCCTTATCTGAAGAACAGCCTCGCTGCTTATCACAGTGTTACAGAATGGTATGGACAACTGTTACACTTCCCAGTAGCTGATAATCACTGTACAGGGTTAATGTAAAAGAAGTGAGTTGAGGTAGACATTGATACTGTTGCTGCGCTGTCTCTCTATAGACTATCTGTACAGTCAATCATTGATTCTTTGCTGTCATTGAAGGGAAGTAGTAACACTGACAATATTTTTCAATCCATAATGATATTCACATTGTCTTTCTCTCAGCCCCCCTCCAAGTGCTTCCCTCCCTGCTGGCCCACCACCTCAGGTGTCGCCTGATGAAGCAGAACAACAAGCTGTTCACTTATTGGCCTGTTCTGCTGACATGCTCCCCGCACCCCTCCCTCCGATCAACATGTTTGATCTCCTGGAGGCTTTACAGGTGAGAGAAATGTACTCATGTGTCTTCCCCGTCCAAGGACTTTTAACATAACCAATCGATAAAAAAAAGCAGGTCAGGCCCATTTCTCAAGTGCAGTAATACACCCACGACTGCATTGTGCCACCATGGTCAGATTTGGTGAACAAACTGTGACCTTATAAAACCCATGTGACATTATGTGCTTTGGAATTGGTGCATACGTTTTTTTCTCTTCTGTTAAAAGAAAACAGGCTATCTGAGCTTTATGAAGTTGTAACAGACAAATCTTTCCATGCAGCAGCCATCTCGGCAAAGGCCCAGGTATTAGAGCCATAACTTAACCACATGTGTAGAATCACCAGCAATCAGTACATAAAATACAGAATTTTGTGACTCTGCCCCAAAATAATGCTGAAAAGGTCCCCCCCCCTTTGTGTCGTAGGTTATACTTACAAAGACACAAAGTTTCACAACACCAGCTTCTTTAATGGCTCATTACAGAGTGCTGTGACATGACGCCATCGGCTGATCACTTGAACAAATGAGAGTAATATTTTCATGAGTCACAGTGGTGAACTGTGCTTCTGGACCTGTGTGTTTGCTCTGTATCACAGAATTTGCTCACATTAGTCCATCTGGGCTTCCATAACTTATCCAAAATAGCTTTAAATGATTGAATGTCTTTCTGAAACGTGTGTGTGCTTTAGGTTCACCGCGGTGTAATGCCCTCCCACACGATGTATGCCCTGAACATGGAGCGCATCCTGTCCCGGCTCTGGCACCCCAGCCACGAAGAACTAGAGCAGGACCACGTACACCGGCAGCGCCTTGCTGCAAAAGACGGCGTGCTCGTCAGCTGAGACCCACTGACACAGGACTGAATATAAACAGTGGCAACCATCAGGAGCTAGATGCAAAAATAAACCCTGCATGGAATTGGATGGGGAACAGTGTGTGAGTGGAGCGGGATGAAACTAAGCAGTTGGACAGTGGACACAGAGTGGGCAGTGCACTCCAGCCACCAGCCAATAGCTGGCAGATTAGCACTGTAGCTGTTTTATTGGCGTCTGTTCCATCAACCACTTTGGCAGTCAACACACAGTAATTCGGAACTTCTGTTATCAAGTGAGAATCTGATTTGGTGGTAAAATATTGAAAGTTTTGAGGATTTATCAGCAGCTCGTGAGCTCTGGACAGGAAAATAAGTCACACTGTTAATATTTAAACGTGTCATGTTTGTTGGTAAGGAGCTTGTTCGGGTTGTCGAGTATCGAAAACATCCTGAGAATACAGATGTCGATATCTGATCCTGTAGCAGTGTGTACATGACCAGGTCGCAGCATATTTAAACAGTCTTAAAGGCTCTGCGCGTGACACACAGGTGTTTTCATTTAATCTGATTAGACCTCGTCTCAGGTGAAAGTTCAACGCCGATGGAAACGTCCCGCCTTTTACAGGTGCAACAGAAATGTCAATCAGTGACTCTGGTCTAATCAGGCTGTAAGTGAAGACACCTGTGGGTTTACTGTGGCTGTGCAGGCTCTTTAAAATGTGCCCCACAGCTGCCTCCTGTGGCACCACGCCCCTCATAAATACGTCTCAACATTCTCTCCATAGTGTTCCAGCCTGCTTTAAAGCCAGTGAGTGCCCATCAGTGTTGGTGGTCCACAGTGTGAGTGTGTACAGATGAAGCTGAATTTTTAATGTGCACTTGAATATCTGTTTGCCATGTATGTGTGCAGCATCTAATTCAGGTTGAAATATGTATAGATTTATACCTTTTTTTTTTCTACACAAAACACGTTTTGTAATTTATATCACAGACAGTAGTTGAGAGAATAAATAAATAACTTGTTTTTGTACATGCTGTTCACTAGTCTAAAGTTTGGGAATAACTCTTCAAGGTTATATACTACCAGAAAATAGAGTAAAATCTATAACTAATATCACCATGACTCTTCCCCAGTAAATTACTTGGATCAAGACAATTTTCTGTATGACAGCTTTTCTGAAATGGGATGTCTTGATGTGAAAATGAGACATTGTCTAGTTTAATGTTCACTAAATGTTGCAGACTATTCCAGAACAGAATTCTAAATGTAAGATAGAGCCAGGTTCAAAATGCTTATTTCATTTTGTTGACACATCAGAGTCAAAGAATTTTACAGTGGGAATTTTGGACAATCAGAATATATTGTCAGCCATGTAAAAAAAAAAAAAAAGGTTTAATGTTTCCAACTGAATCGGTCTATGAATGATATATGAACAAACCCATCTGTGATAACCTTCAGAATACAGAGGAATAAAACTGGGTAGTTTTCTTTAGTTGAAATGAAGAAAAATGAACTAGACTCATCAACAGAATGTGAAGGAATGGCAGTTTCTACATCATGTATTGAGTTGCAGATATCTACTAACCAGCTAGTCTTGGACCACCCTGGTCTAAAGCTCCTTTTGTTCATGGTGTTGACCCCAACACTCCTGACTCTCCAAGTTCCTGGTGGGACCACTAGATGCACAGCAAACTGAGCTAACAGCTACTGCAGTTGGCTGTTACTCTGGTGACAATGCTGACGTCTTATTTGATTGGAGTATGACAACAGCTGGCTATTTTCCAACAGATGCACCTTTAAGACAATAATATAATAGATATATTTATGTTTGAATATTAATAAGACCCCCCTAATTTGCATAATGTACAGGGCAGAAATCTGAGCTAAAATAATATTTATTTTCCCACTATTGTGAAATAAGATGTAAAATATCCCCAAATCCTGAAACCTGGTGTTTCCACCTGTAGTGTCTGCCCTCGATCAAAACATTTCCTTTGTCCCTCGACACACTCCTGACGTGTGTAAACAGATCTGCCTATGCCTCATAGGCTTCTTCCAGGAGTCACCAGCTGTAATGGGAAGACGGTGATTCACACACACGCCCGTCCCAGTGCGCATTGGAGGGCCTCCTCGCCATATATGGAAGCGTGCGCCTCACTTCCGACACCTCTCCGTCCAATGGGCGGCCGCGCAGCCTCACCGACCATTACGAGCGCCACACACACACGCACGCACTGCGCCGGTGACTCAGTGTCCCGTCCGCCCCTGCTCCTCCAATAACAAACACTCGGAGTAATAAGCTGTGACATTATTCAGAAAAGGTACAAAACACATCGACGCGTGTCCAACATTTTTATTTTTTTGTCGTATTTACAGTTCGGAAGTGCTCAAAAATACAGCGTACAAATATTATTACAAAGTGTTATTTCAGGTCTAACATTAGTTACACCTATTATCACAAAACTTGTATGAACAGAAGGGTTAAGAAAGTAAGGCAGGTTCTGTCAGTAAACGCTACACACACACCTAGAAGAGTCCTTGCGTAAAAAGGTGTGAAACCTGTATTTATTTTTAATGTTAGTGTTACTCTGTACATACTGTATAGTCGCTGGTGGGATGCTCAGTGCTTGACTCAAGTCTATACGCATGAACTGCTAGTTGACGTGGTGAGAAGACGGGCCTGTGTTTCTGTCAGTCTGCAATCTGATCCGCACAGGCTCCGGCTGTCCTGGCTACGTGAGAGTTACTTAAAAAAAA
>CAEMYA010000024.1:4699286-4736565 GCA_903131615.1 Diplodus sargus
AATCTAAAGGAAAGCTGCTGGAACAAAGCCGCTCACTTCTTTGACCTTCCAGACTTCCTGTCTTGGAAGGCAACGGGTTCTTTGACACGGTGAGCTTTGCTTAACCGTGATCACTGGGACTGTGTGAGGAGGGGTAATTCCCAGAAATGTGTCTTATCATGGACAAACTGTTTCTGATGCTGTGGCCTTCAGTTACCGTTTATGTGACATCATGCTGTGCTTGATATACATCATGTACTTGATATTTTGTGAAACATGTTACAATGCTGTTCTGCAATGTCACAGATCTTTATGTACTCTGGTTTGTAAATGGACGTATTGCCCTCCAGAGGGATGGGATGCCACTTTCTTGACTAGCATTGGACTGGAGGATCTTCTGGAAAACAACTTCTCCAAAATAGGTACAAGAAATTACAAACAGGCCTCCAAGATGCTTAACAAATGTTGTTTAGAAACTTCAGAACGTTTGTGTTATGACACCTCATCTGTAAAAGATGCTGTGCTGTTTTCCCACATCCAGGCAGTGTGACGTGTCCTCCGGGGAGCCCGCTGGGAGACGGCCTCACCCGGGAGGCGGCAGCAGATTTGGGTTTGGACCCAGGAACTGCAGTCGGTGCTTCCCTCATCGATGCTCACGCTGGAGGCCTCGGTATTACAGCATTTGCTTATGAAAAATCCTTTATTTTCTGGATTTTCTTTTGCCGTTTTTGCCTTGTCAGATAGCTAACAGTAGTCAGGGTACACAGGGGGGATGAAGTATGAGAAACATCCCTGACTAGAACTGACGCATGAGCCCACCAAAGCTCTCCCAGCTTTAATACTTAGGGCAACAAACAGGTGCCTGTTTTAGAGGTGACTTATTAATGCTGCTGTATCTGTGAGCACCTTTTTAGCTTCAGGGCAGCAGCAGATCTGTCCTCTGGCTCAGACATCCTGACCATCTGGTTTTGTTCTTGGAGACAAACTGCTCGTGAACCTTCACCTCCGGCCCCTGGCTGTGACCTCTGCCCATCACACATTGTTGCACCGGTCAGAGGTTAAAACGCTCTGCACTTTTAGTTGTCGTTCATGTCACAGTGATGTACACCAGCTATGGATGGACCTTCCAGCTCAAACTGAAACCAGCTTGACAAACATTTTTCCAGCAGTTAGTGTCACTGCCGAATCTCATGTGAAGGTTAGAGAAGCACATCAGAAGGATTTAAAGCTTTTGATCCGCAAATCATTGTGATCGGTCCCTGACAGGGTTCGAAGAGGAGTTTTGTTAACTCAGTATTATGTAACACCCAAAAATAGTCCGGTGTTTTCTCCCCTGCAAAATAAAAATGCTGATCTAGATCAAATCTGATTTAAAATCTGTAATTTACCAGGTGTGATCGGTGCAGACGTAAAAGGCTTTCACTTGCCCTGTGAGGACCAGCCAATCACCACGCGCATGGCGATGATCTGTGGGACATCAACCTGTCACATGGCGGTGAGTGGTTTACGCTTCCTGTTGTACACTTAAGGGAAGTTTTATGTTAAGCAAATGTTATTCTTATGCGCTAAAAGATGGATCCTTTGTGAGCTCCTGATACAAAGCCTCCTACAATGAATTACATGCTCACCACCTCTGCTGCGTTAACTGAGACACCTCTGAGGGGATTGAAACATAGCGAACACTTAGACGCAGCTGTGCAGTCGATTAAAGTAGTCTCATAAATGATCTGTCCCTTTAGTTCAATGACAGGGCCACAGTAACGGCTAATGGTGACGCTTATTGGGCCACCCCATTTCTCCTTGTTAATGTGATATATATATATATATATATATATATATATATATAACGCTAACTAAAGCATCACATTTTTTACCTTCACGTGCATCAGATCAGCGAGCAGGCTCTGTTTGTGCCCGGAGTGTGGGGGCCCTACCTGTCTGCCATGGTGCCCGGCATGTGGCTCAACGAGGGAGGACAGAGTGCGACAGGAAGGCTGGTGAGTCCGCTATCAAGCTCTTCAGATGCCTGTGTGCAAGTAGACCAGAGCTGCAATGATTATTTGATTAATAGATTAAAAGAAAATGAGTTTCCAACTATTTGAGATCTTGTTGATAGTGTATTTATCAGTCATATTTTAAGCAAAAATGTCAAACATCCGCAGCGTCTTTGTAATTTATGATAGTACATAAAGTGTCTTTGACTGTTGGTTGGATAAAGCAGCTTGAAGACGTGATGCTATTGCTCTGTTGGGTTGAAATACATTTGATTTGTTTGGATATGCTCTGCTTACATTTACTTGTCGTTTCTTTTTAATGGAATAAACAAGATGGATGAATGATGAGAGATATTAAAGAGGCCCAATAACAAAACCATTTCATTACAGTCAATTCAGTTTTTTGGCTAATTAAGACGTAAATGATTGACAAGTTGACAAACAATTAACAGTCAGTTAAACACACGTTCTTGTTTCTGTCTTGTCATATGTGAAGCAGGGGTGATTTTATGCTTTGTTTCCTGTTTTGCATCCGTGTAAATTTAATACCGGTTGACAGAATGGGTTATTTTATTACATCACTTCATACTATAGTAACTTTACATGGACATTAGTCAAATAGTTTTAACAATTTGTAGATGTAGATTTGTGTTTAACCAATAATTGGACATCATTTATTATGAAAATACTCAGCAGTTATGTCATCAGCTGCATCATCTTTAATCCTCCCAGTTTTAATAATTTCTCTCTGCACTCCCTCAGATCGACCACATGGTGAAGGGCCACGCTGCATACGCCCAGCTCCAGGAACAGGCACGTCAGAGGTCAGCTGATGCATTTAGTGCTGCACTTCCCAAAAACTGTTTTCTCACAGATGTCCCCCCCCGTTCAGCTGATGATTAATAATGTTCAGTAAGCTTTTGGAAGATTACGTTCTTATTGAGGTTGTGTGTGCAACCAACTCTTCTGTGGAGGTTACAAATAAAGTGTTTTTTTTAATCCTTTGATTTTCTTTACATTTACTAAGATTTTATCAAAAATGCCCAGCTATATTGTTAATGTTTCACTGGAACATGCTATTAGTGACGCCTGTGCTTTTCCTGCTATGACTTAAATGTGTTATGAGAAAATGCATACAACATGTTATTTCATCAGACTGGGCTCTTCATTTGCATACTGTTATTGTTCCCAGTCTTCCTTTCACTGGCGGGAACATCTACTGCTACCTGAACAGCCACCTGAGTTCAATGGTTAATGATAGCTCCGCTGTGGACCTGCTGGGCTCCAGTCTGCACGTCTGGCCGGACTTCCATGGGAACAGGTCACCCCTGGCTGACCCCACCTTGAAGGGCATGGTGAGGGAACATTATTCGAAGCTTCAACTGATAAGATTACATATTATTTGTTTTAAGATTGTTTACCGCTGTAACCTAGAGAAGTGAAGTGGTCATTGCAGACCCTCACTTTTAAGTATATTAAATACATGGTCGATTTGAGTTATTTCTTAACATTTTGGTAAAATGATGATGATGCTGATAATGATAATGATGATGCTGCTGCTGCTGCTGATGATGATGATAATAATAATGATAAAAAATAAGTCAAGTACATAAATAATGTGAATTGACTTGTATGCTTCCAAAGAAAGTGCTTGTTGACTGTTATGACTTACTGTACTCAACATTTTGATCAATGGGAGGGGAGACGATTAGCCTAGCTTAGCATAGAACCTGGACAAAGGGGGGGACAGTTAGCCAAGCTATACCACTGTCCTCTAAAACCTAGAAATGCAGGATATGTTTTGTTTTCAGCCGACACTGATAACCAATAATTACCTACTTCTCATGGCCAATATCGATAAGATAACCAATAGTTTAAAAAAGGTTTTAGAAGTTCTTAACCTGTGTTTTTCTACTTCACATAGTGTTTCTTGACTTCATTTGACTTGTTGATAAGTGGGCTTATTAGATTTATTTTGGACAGAGACAGACTTCTATCTGTTGTCCTCTGCCTCCACTTGCTAAACTAATATAAAATAAGATAAGATGAGCTTATCTCAGAAACAACCAGAATAACTGTCTTTTACAAAATGCTAAACTATTGTGGTAAACAAAATCAATTCATAATACAGTTAGCTTGCAGCTAATTGACGCAGCACGAGAGTCAGGCCCAGGGTCAGTTCTTATTGCATATCAAAATATCAAATCATTTCAGATCTTTCAGTTTTGTATTATTGCACAGACAGCAGTTCTTACTAGCCTCATCAGTGCCAAGAAGAGTCAATTAAAATGCACCCCTGAATTGATTTCTGTGTTCAGAAAGCAAATTATTGTTGGGCCATATCTGCAGTTCCAGGAAGCCAGAGAGCGGAGAAACTGATGAATATTGTTTTCATCTGATTCACTGATGATTTAAGATACCGGATCCTCAATGTGAGGTGACTCTTACAATTCTGCCCTTGAGACACTTCTGAATGAATGATTCATTACTGTTTTGCAGATGATCGGACTATCACTCTCCCAAACCTTGGATGACTTGGCCCTGCTCTATTTGGCCACTGTGCAAGCCCTTGCTGTGAGTCTGCTGTTTTATTCGTCTCTAAGTCTCAAATGACTTCCTCTGAGTCTCTGTCTGACATCCAAGTACCTTTTGGTACAAATGAAGGTTGCTTTTGTTTACTTGTAAGCTGATTCCTCTTGTGTCCTCTTCTCTGGTTTCAGCTTGGTACGCTTCATATTCTGGACGCTATGAGAGAAGCAGGACATGACATCAGAACCCTCTTCCTTTGTGGTGGGTTGAGCAAAAACGCCCTGTTTGTACAGATTCACGCCAACGCTACAGGTATACAATACTTAGAACGGATGGTTGTAATGACAGTTTGATTTCACCCAAAAATATGAAATAATGCTTACAGGAAGCTTTAAGTTTCTGATAAACTGTACACATTGTTATGAAACAGTGTTGTTTAACAGTATCTCCTGTGGAGGCCAGTTTAACTTTTTCCATTATTGTTCTTTTCAGGATTGCCTGTGGTGTTGCCTGACCAGATGGAGGCTGTGTTGATAGGAGCAGCAGTCCTGGGTGCATGTGCATCACAGGACTATAGCAGTATTCAGGTAGAGTGACACACATACGGTATGTACACTGGGTCATAAAGCTGATAGTGGCTCAGACAGAAAACGCTTCATGAAGTGATTCTGGGGTTGAAATTGCCCCTGATAATTAGCAGAGTTATCAGTACTATTCAGCAGTACTATCTGAATACGATTACAGCTGCTCATGGTGTCACATGATGGTGATGTAGAGATCTGGTGTACATGTACAGTTGTAGTATTCCAGTGAAAATAGTCAAATGGAACAGTCGTGTGGGAATGAAATGTTTGTTCACAGTTACTTCCGGGTAGAAAACCCCTGCATCGCACACTAGCTTACAGACAGTCCGTCTTTTTTCTTGATGTTATTTGTGTTTGTGTTAGTGTTTATATCTCAATCATATAAAATGTCTGTGTGAAGCTTTCATATCTCAGGCCTGATTGACCTGTTGGGTGAAAGATTAAATAAAATGTTTAGACGTATATCTTTAAATGTTACGGTTACAGCTAAAAATAGAAATAAAATAATGAAAAGTTTCCCAATTTCACAAATCTCCAAAATGCAAATGAACTGCAGGTTGTTTACCAGAAAGTGAATGCTATTATTAGCATAATTGGAAAATTGGAGGGAGAGATTTGAAGATTAAATGTCATCATATCATATCACATCATATCATAACATTAGACCTTGTATTTCCTGACAGGATAGCGTCTTCAATCAGACTGCCCCTGTCTTATTAATGCCTTCTTTTTCCAAACCACACACCTCTCGTTTGTAAGCAGGCTTACTGTCTGAAGTCCCAAGCTGAATCAAAAATGATAATAATGATAATGATGAACTCAAAAGCTCCCATCTGAGCCACAGAGGACATTCTGTATTTGTTTCCACAGGCCGAATAGTGCTCCTCATGAAGAGTGAACTTAGTAAAACTGGTGGCATGCCCCTTTAAACAAACTCTATTTTGCAACCTATTTAGCATTTCGCAATCCAAACTTCTTGTTTTATAGTCCAATAAAATTTACCTCAAAAACTTTATATGCCATACGCACACAGCACAGAGCTTATCATCACTGACTCAATGCCTCCATCTGCTGGTGGCAGATGTAATTATAAAGAACATGGCTCTGACTGCTTCAGTCTCAATGCATTTAAAGACATAAAGCGATGATTAATCTTTTGCTGGGTCGAGCTCTCATCCCTTGGGGTCTGAGCAGCAGAGCTCATAGCACAAGAGAGCGGCAAGCCTTTAATCCCGATCTACTAAAAATAAGACGTTATTGTTTGGACTCGGCTGCACCTGTCAACCCATTTTCAGCCATAACTACAGGCGGCAGTTGTTGTGTCTGATCCTCTGAGCTGCACACAGTCAACTGGCTGGATTTTGTAGGTTTAGACAGCAGAGAGGCCCTGCACTGCATTAGTCACAAAGACAGCTACACCGAAACTGCTGCACTTGGCTTGTGTTAATACCATAAGTAGGTCACCGCAGGCCTGAAACTGAATGTGTGTTACATGATTTATTAAATGGTATTTGTCTTTGCAATCTGTGTTTTTAGGAGGCGATGGAGAAAATGGCAAAAGTGGGGAAAGTTGTTCAGCCTGACCGTGAACTCAAGAGGTGAGAGGAACAGAATTTAATTTTAAACATTTTGGTGAATTGAATGTCTCATAGTTATAAAGCATTTAATGAATCCATGACTAATTGTACAATCACAATACGCATACATGATTTTTTTTTTACAAATTGATGAACTGATACATAGTTGGACTAAATTCCATTTTTGGGGGATGATTATAAGAGGAATTCTAAAAGAAATTACAAATGATGGTCCGCCGTAAAGATGAAGCAAATTGCATTGCTTGTAAATTTCTTGAAAACGATCCTGCACACCGCTCTTGCTCGGCATCACAATGTATTCACTTTTAAATTAAAACCCAGCAGGTTTGTTCTTTTCTCAAGACTGAAGTGACACTTTCCAACACATCTGCATTTGAGTCGGTTGGATGTGAGACAAATATAATTGAAATGCACGTCTGATTTGTAAAGTGACCCATTCGCTTAAGGTGCAACCACAATTTCCAACAATAAACCGGTTTCTTCGAGATCAAGGTCCGGTTATTGAAAAACCTCATGAAGTCTGCATGTTATTACAATTAAAACTGAAATGTGCAGTACTGTGCATCAGTTTGGGTCTTAATTTCCTGCATTTTTAATGTTTTTTGCAGCCTCTATGAGAGAAAGTACAAGGTGTTCCTGCGACTGTTCGCCCACCAGAGGGAGTACCAGGCCATCATGAACCAGAGGTGACTCTTGGGTGGGAGACGGCCTGCTGGACCTGACTCTCTCTGAAGTAATAGTGATGAAGAATCCACACACTGGAAACAAGAGCACAGGTCTTAGTCGCGCTGCCTTTCCTGTTATTAATTCCAGTTTTTAAATCTTCTCAGTTACTTGAAGGACAACAGCGCTCTGAGGAGTGATTGTCTCTCAGGCAGTGAAGTTGGTTCTGAACGCATGACTGCTGGCATAGATAAGACTTCAAACCACCTGACAGAGCGTCCCTTGGCTGCTTGTCTCGTAGATCCACTGCTGCTCTGCTCAAATTGAAATCATTACGCAGGAGAGAATCTGGGGACATTAACAGATTTCGGGGATTTCCCTGCTCGTGGCTCCTCAGCTCCATCCAAAGTAAAACAGCACTGTAAACTTCATATGTGCTCATAATAAATAATTAAAATACATGAATTGTGCTCATGCCTTTCACTGTCACTGCAGCCTAATGTGTTTTCATATATAATTTAACCCGCTGCAACTCGGTAGTGACATTCGTACATTTTTAAACGCTTTGTCCTTTGTTCTCTCCTCACTGGATTTTATCTCATTCTTCCATTTCCTATCGGTGATACCGGCCTCTGCTGTCCTTAAATTCTCCTGTGCGCCGGTCACAGAGAGAAGCCAGCAGCTCCCAGGATCAAAGTTGATAAGCTCTTCACTGATGCTGCCGACCCGGTGAGGCGGGGGGGAACACACCAAATCCTACACAGCTGAGTTAACAGCCGCCTCCAAAAAGAACCAACAGAAGTCATGACAGAGCGAATTCACTGCTGGAGTTCATCGTTTGCTAGACACCTTTCTTCAATCAAAAAATGATGGGACAAAATGAGCAACCTTTATGTTTTTATTGTCTCGCACAATTGCAACTCGTCCATCAAATAATCCACACCCCATTACAGTACACATTTTAAGTGAAATTAAATAATTTGGCTTAGAAAAGCTACGGCAAACATCGTAATCACTCATGTAAAATTACACACAAGTACAGTTTTTTAAAAGAAAATGTGTGGCTAACTGTTTAATGGCATAAACCAGTCAGATAAAATGAGTATACAGGCATGACAATAGTATTATCCACTCTCACTACATCATCCTTTGTGGCCAAGGCACCATTAAACCACTTCCTCTTGCACTGTCCTACAAATAAGAGCTACACTGCTAAACAATTAACAGAGTATGATCCAAATGTGTTAAACCCAACAGTATTACGGCTGCAAAGTAGAAAACTTTTTCAGCCTTTCTGCATATATTAAATGTTTTAAATATCATTAAGTAAGAAAAAATATGCTCTCATCTCATTTGCAAAAACAATCCCCCCTTTTAGAAAAAGCAGGCCGAACAATTAATTCTGTCTCAGTGTTGAATATCAGTGCTGGCCCTGCCCGTGCTCATGGCGGGGGCGTGTAGCGCAGGTACTTCTTCCCAGAGGGCAGCTCTTTGGAGTAGACGCCAGCTGGGAACAGAGAGGCAGCCTCCTCCTCGGACATGCTGGGAGGGACCATCACACACTCTCCAGGCTGGAAAGAAAACAAGGTTATTCTATGTGGGGAGCAGGTCCGTTCACGTTTCTATGCTGGGTGACTGTCGCCAACATGTGACGTACCTTCCAGTCGGCAGGTGTGGCCAGTCGTTTCCCAGCTGTGAGCTGGAGGGAGTCCACCACTCGCAAGATCTCGTCAAAGTTGCGTCCTGTAGTGGCCGGGTAGAGGAGCGACAGTTTGAGCCTTTTGTCGGGGCCGATGATAAACACCTGAAGACACAGACACACACACACACACACACACACACACACACACACACACACACACACACACACACACAGAGGTGGAGTCTGAGAGGGATGATAGTTGCTCTCTGTGGGCATGAGAGTAGATAAGATATTAAGTCCCTTGAAAAAGAGAATTAGATTTTTACTGTGAAGACTTACACAGCGGGCAGTGAGCGGCATGCCATCTTTGTCCTTCTCATCAGGGTCCAGCATGCCCAGAGCCACTGCCAGCTCCCGTTTACAGTCAGCTATGATGGGAAAAGGCAGCGAGGAGGAGGCGGGGTCCTCACAGTTGTATGCCAGGATGTCCTGTTAGAGCAGATACACAAGCCCAGATTTAGAATGGTGTCCGTATCAATTCAGATGTGAGGCCTTAAAAGTTCATGAAATGGACTTAAAACTGAATCTGTGAGCTCTTAATTGACACAAGCATTTTATCGAATGTCATTTATCCATCTATTTGGGTCTAAATGAGTAAAGATCTTTTCAAGTCATCATGTGGGAATCAGACACCTATCAATGTCATGCTCTCGGCAAATACGAGGCAGCACATCACCAGAGTGTAGAGTGTAGCTGCTGTTAGCTAGTTAGCTCACTTAGCCGTGCAGCTTGCGGTCAGGACTGGGAGTTTGGAGTGCCGGCAGGTGTTGGTGACACTTTGACTAAAATTCATACATATTTCATTTTAACTGTGCCTGTGTCTGTAAAATGGTTGTAATATTTCACATTCAGTATTTCTCCGGTTGCCAGTTTTCCTCAGAAGCGATGGAAAGGGTGTCCCATGTTAACACTGTGCTGAATTGAATTTAAGACATCCGTGTCCAGATGTGGAGTCGAGGAAAGCAGACGCCGTCGCACCTTGGTCCAGCCGTGGTGATCCTCCAGGCAGTCCACAGACAGGGCGATCAATTTGACGCCGCGCTCACTGAACTCTGAACTGAGCCTGGCAGCTCGACCCAGCTCCGTGGTGCACACCGGGGTGTAGTCCCTGGGGTGGGAGAAGAGGATTCCCCACCTGCGGTGAGAGCAGAGATTAGTGATGTTCAATCAGTTTCCTCCCTTCTAATATTGTTGTTAGTACTGTTGCGCAAACAGGATGACTCTGAACCTGCAGCTTACATGACACCAAACTGACAGGATGTGACCTCTGTGTCACAGAGATGAACACAGGAGGGGGATTTATTTCACTCGGTCAGCAGTGTGGTTGTGCTCCGTCACCATGGAGGGGTTATAGGTCCATAAATTAATTTTCTGTCTCATCAAGAGCGTTTTAAACAGCCATATCTGACATCTCAGTAAATTAGGTCATTTGTCCACCACATTGTAGATTATTTTTTAATGACATATGCACTTATGGGCCACAGTGGCCCATGTGACAGGTTAAAGGGTTTAGGTGGCAGATAGTCAGAGGTGTAAAGCAGAAGTCAGGAAGCAGGAACTGGGCGCACTTCTCTTTCTGACCCCCTCCTCTCTCTTTGCGTGTGATCTGAATTGTCCATACTCCATAAACCAATAGGCAAAAAACATATAAGAATAAACCACAGCTTGTTCAGTAAGTTCTACTTACGAATCTCCGAGGAATTCGTGGAGTTTAATGTTGCCGGTGGTGCTCTCCGCCTCGAAATCAGGAAATACATCTCCGAGCAGCAGTCCGGGCATATTCAGCGTGACCGCGGAGGTGTCGCGTCTGTTCAGCGGCTGTGAGGACAGAAGAGAGAAGAGAGGAGAGGAGGCGGAAACTTTTTAGTGTGAACGGGCTGCTCTATTTGCATACACATCCACTGTGGCAGTTTATGATGGAGCCGCTCAGGTGGAGCGTTGACTGTCGCAATCCCCCCCCTCCCCCTCCAGATTTCCAAATGGCCATTTTACGCACGGAAGATGGACACATTTTAAACAAAGTGCTACACTTCTTCACTTGTTTATTGAGCCATGTACGCGTTGAGCTTGACGACAGCTATGGGAGCGGGTACACCGCTGATGTAATTGTCAGATCCAGTTTAATTATAAGTTAATGGGGAGGAAAAATGGAGCCACGTGACCAGAGCAGTCCAGTTCTGTACTGGTGACATTTTAACCCCAGTATCCGGACTCTCCAGTCTGCAGGATGTTTTGCGAAGGAGCGCAGCAGGATTAAAGTGTTTACAGGCCACAGGTGGTCCGTGAGGAAAGGCGGGCAGATTACCGAGGACATTCGAGACACATCAAAATGTCCTTACCAGCGTCCAGACGGAATAGCTGCCGCGGAGTGGCGTGCGGAAGCCGGGCATCGTCTGAGTGCAATGCCCGCCGCCGGGCCTCCAGCTGCTCTTACTTCGCCCCCGGAGCGCAAAGTGAGGACTTCTCCGTCAGTCTGAGCCAGCCGATATTCATCATCACGCTGCGGTTCCTGCTGGCCATAGACCTGTGGCTGTCCAAGCGCCTCGGGGTGTGCGCCTGTGAGGAGTCTCCGTGGGGCAGCATACGGCCCCTGGTGCGGCTGGTGGAGTTCTCCGGGCACGTCATCCCCTGGCTCATCGGCGCCGTGTACACTCTGGTCCGGGGAGAGAGTGTGGCGGAGCAGGAGATCATGCTGAATCTGACGCTGGGTGAGAGAATGTGTGGAAACCAGGTTATCAGGAACGACTTCAGTTAGGTTGTAAATGTCAGTATTGGCTGTGATTCCTGCAAAGAAGTGATAATTTCATGTCATGCTTTATTCAGTTAAAACACTGCAATCTATGATGAACAGATAATTATCTATGTATTTATTTGAAAGTGCAATGTGTAGTTTGGGGGAAGACATTTCAGTTAGAAGAGAGAGATCCTCAGTGACTGATTTTTTTAGAATGCCAAATCAAACTCAATAAACAAACTCTCTTTGTTTGCATGACTGAGCACACAAACTGACCTTAAAGGAAAACACAAGTTCATACTGTGTTGCTTTGTTTGTATGTGGCGGACCCTGCCACCTTTCTAGCTTCAAACAGTATTCTGGGGACCTTATTTTACTCTGAGAACAGCTTGTTTATTCAGTTATGGAATTAAACATTTCCGAGTTTGCACTAGTGCCTCATTATAATTTACAGCAAAATTCTTCTCCAAAACTACATAGTGCCCCTTTAATATTCACATTTTGGCTATAACAAAAATCTTTCTTCAAATCAAAAACAGTCTTTATTTGTGAATCTTTCCTGAAACGATCACTCTTATATAAAAATGAAATGAAAGTCAAAAAACACATTTAACACCAACCTGCTGTCATTTACGGTGTGCACGCGCCTTTATATTTATCACGTGCGTTATTGCGCACCTGCGTGCCAGCTGAGCAGTGAGGCCTTTGGCAGCGCGCATGTCTAAGTGCGCCTTTGTGGAGCTGCATAACGTTAACGGCTCCGAAATAGCACAACACAAAGCCGCATCAGTCCGCCCGAGTGTCAAATAATAGTAGAGCTACAGGCTGTTTGTGCGTCCCCGTGACAGGGCGGGAAACAGTCAGCGCTCAGCAGCAGCAGCAGCCATGGAAAGTTTTCTCCTTTGAGCCCAGCTGACGGCATCTATGGCTGATGCTTTATTTGCACGTGCAGATTATATTTGCTGACTGACAGCTCTGAGATCAGGTCCTGTGCTGTTTTAATGTATCGTGCTGTGGTGGAATACCGCGGCTATTTTTGGCACTCAATGGCCTATAGAATGAAAGTGTGGAAATACTGGGGCCACAGTCAAACCCTCGTATATGTTAGAGAGCAGCGAGGAAACAAAGAGGTCAGAGGTCAACATTTGATTTAATGTAATGTCATATAAGAGGACTTTATATATATATGTGTGTGTTCTATTCTGGTTCAAAGTCAAATCTAAAAAGTTCAGAAATAACTTAAAGGATAAGTTCACCTATAAAAGTCAAACTCAGTCATTATCTACTTATAGCTGGTAAGTCAGGGGAATCTTCGTAGTTCACAACACATTTCTGGAGCTTCACAGTAGACAGCGCTGCAGCATTCTACTGAACAATTAAAGTAGATGGGGATTTGTTCTTTAAATATGAAAAACAACAACAAAACAAAAAATTAAATGGCTCCAAACAACCTGTCCACCATAATCTAAGCCCTGGGATCCCAAATTGATCCTCACAGAAGCTGGAGCCATATTGTTTTTTTCCCCACATTTCAAAACAAGCATCTTCCTCAGTTGTTGAGGTGAATGTTGCAAAGTTGTTCTGCTATGAAGCTCCCGGAATATAGCAGACTACAAAATTTCACATGGTTTTCCGTCATCATGGGGGAGAGAAGATAATGACTAAATTTGCATTTTTTTTTGTTTGTTTGGCCTTTTTATGGTTTTATTGGCAGGATAGATTGAGATATGATAGGAAAGAGGATGAGAGAGAGGGGAAGTGACACGCAGCAAAGGGCCCCAGGCCAGAACTCGAGCCCAGGGCTGCTGCAGCGAGGACAAAGCCTCTGTACATGGGATGATCACTCTACCAATGAGCTAAATATGCTGGTCTTGCTGGAACAGCTTATGTTGTGTTTTAGTGCTGGTCTATGCTGTTTATTCCAGCAGGGAGGTGATGTATTAATCGTCAGTGAAGCCAGTAGTTTCCAAAGGGTGCGTGATTAGAGAGTTGTATGCTGAGTCATGGATCAGTGAATCAGAGGGATAAAACTGCTCATTTTCTACCAGTAGAAACAGTGTGCTGTGAGGGGAAATGTTTAACCAGGGAAAGTGAGGCCTCACTGTTGGAGTATATGATAATATTATATAATATTGTGATGCTGTACTCTCTGTTTGCTCCACGCAGCTCTGTTGTTGGACCTGCTGCTGGTCAGGCTGGTGAAGACTCTGGTCCGACGCCGTGTGCCCACCCAGAACCGCTCTGACATCCTCTCCAACTTCTTCGTGGAGCGCTACTCCTTCCCCTCGGGCCACGCCACACGGGCGGCTATGTGCGCCCGCTTTCTTCTCGCCCAGCTGGTGGACACGGCCTCCATGCGGGTCCTGGTGGTGGGCTGGGCTGCCTTGGTGAGCCTGTCCCGGCTGCTGCTCGCCAGGCACTATGTGACAGACGTGGGCTTTGGTTTGGCTATGGGTTACTGCCAGTACAGTCTCGTGGAGAGGTTGTGGGTGACCTGGGACTGCCTGCAGGACCTACTGCTCATGCGACTGAGAGAGAGACTCAGCATGGTTTATAGTGGACTTTGGATGGCAGATTGGAAGCATTAGGTTTGGTCGAACTGTGTGTGTGTGTGTCTGTGTGTGTGTGTGTGTGTGTGTGTGTTGGGGGGGGACATGTGTAGCATGAGTGTGTGTAATTTAGAAATTCCCTGCTGTTATCAAAAAGTAACTTCATTGTTTTTGGATTATATCAAAGTTACTTCAGTATGCTTTCATTTTGTATATCTATTTCTATTCTTATTAGGGTTGCATGATATTTATCCATAAACTAGTGGCCCGATAATGGGAAATTACACCATCGGTTATCAGCAGATAATGAAATTATAGCTGATGAATAGAGCCGATAATACAAATCCAAGTTGCTTTAGTTAGCTTAACAAGTGCAGCATTTACGCAAAGTATGTGGCGGTATGCACCTTTAAAGTTGGTTTGCCAGCTGCCAATAAAAACCAGCGAAGAACAACAACAATGCTGTTGTCGTGCTCACGGCGTAGAGCTGCTGCGCCTGTGTAGAGCCATGCAATGGAGACAGGAGCCACACATGTCGTCGCCGGAGTGGGCACTGGTTCACCACACAACCCTACACTGCAATACGTGTTCTGCAATATGTGTTCTGCAATATGTGTTCTGCAAGTGTTCGGAGAGGAGGGAAAAGTCACAACAAATGTCATTAGAGCTATGAATAATAAATCATTTATCTTTGCCCCGCTACATCTTAACCTTTTTACCCTCAGGGGTGAATAAACGACAGGTTATGAACTTATTTTGAAAATACAAAAATGTGAAAGTTATATCAGTTATCAGTATCAGCCGTGAGAAGCTGGTAATTATCAGTATTGGCTGAAAAAAAAAATCCATGTCATGCATCCCTAGTTCTTATGTGTTCATCTTTATTTTTTCTCTTGAATCTTTTTGAAGAATAAGGAATGTGGTGTCACAATGCCGCCTAAGTGTGGTTTCTAAATGAGCTGAAACAACCCACAGAACCACCACTGTTCACACTCTTATCTGTGTGAACAGTGGTGGTGGTGGTGGTGGTGGTGGTGGTAGTAGGGGGGTCAACTCACACTCCCCCAAGTTTCCGTCAGCTGCTGCTGCTGAGTCTCCTGACTGTCATTATAATACATCCCATCTCCCCTTACAGTGTTTTTAACTGTGCCGCCAACCACCGTCTTTAACATACCACGGCAAATTCCAAACTAAACTATGCAGACAGTTTTTTTTCTCTCTCTTTTTTTTGTTATGGTTTCTGCTGTTAAACTGATAAACCAGCGAGCACACAGGGCCTTTTGCCAGTGCTTGATTAAAGTAGAATAAACTGAACTGTGAACAATGCAGGTGCAAGCAGTCGTCCACAGAGGGCAGTGTACAACAAGAATATAGAGGCCTGTCAAAGCGTGGAAGGTTCATGTGTTTATAACGACAACTAAGGTATACCTGTCAGCCAATACAGGGAGGTTTGCATGTGCGGTTGGTCTGAAGCAGGTAAACATGAAACACAAGCTCAAATACAACCTCAGATGGAAAAAACTGAAGTAACACAACCTCCTAACGCTAACTTCCTTTGATTAACAGGGGCTGAATATCACACATGCTGAAAAAAAGGGTAACACTTTAAAATAAACCCTCAAATGATTGTATTAATATGTTATTAATATGGGGCAATACATTCTGTAAATTACAGTGTATTTACTGTGTTTAACGGGTTTACAACAGACTGCTTAAAGGAAGCAGGTATCAGTACATCCCTCTTCGCATGGATTTCATCATCACTTTTAAAAACATGCACATATTTTATAGCTATAGCTACAGATAGTCGCCCTTCTTCCAAAGTTTAGCCAAAGGTTCTGTTTCCTAGCAGCCAGTATAAAGTGCACTGTGTTAATAATAGAAGGTTGTTGTACATGTGTCCTGACAACAAATTGAATTGAAATATCAACACCACTACCCCATTTTCTTTTCATCAAGCTACCATACACTTGACTTTTGTACTCACAGGGGGACTTAAAAATAACGTAAAAATAATTATTCTCTTAAACTCAAAGCTGTTACTCTCTTTAAAGGTGAAATAAATTATGATTAAAGGCATTCTAATTAACTTAAATTAACTAAAAGTATAAAGAATGTGGAGAATTACCAGCTCTGACAATATGCCACAGACATCTTTGTACAGTGTTGAGGAAATATACTGAAGTTAGCATGCTAACTAGCTAGGCCGAAGCCACTTTGTAATCTGAGAGTAAACCCAACACACTCCCCAATGGTGCATCGAACACCCAGTCCAGGCTTTCAGCATTGCTAGCTGTGCTAACTAGCAAGCAGTTAGCAGCGGGTAGTAGTGATATGCTGCCTCCTATTTGTTTGAATTGCACCTTTAAGCCCTAATCTCCCTCCCTCAGACTTACTTAAAGGTAGGCTTTGCAGTTGTGTAAGTGTTTCAGTGATGCCCCATATAATATTAACACCTTAACTTACGGCTTCAAAGTGTTACGAAACCTCCCATCAACAATATGCTAGCTTGGTATCAAGCTAGCATTCAGCAAGGCCACTGATAATATTCATTTAAGGTGCTAACTTAACACAGACTTTACCTTAACATCAATACAACCACAAAACACTTTACACAACAGTCCATGTACTTATTCATGCATACGTACAGTAGGTGGTGTCGCTCTGAAGAGGTCCTGTCACAATGTCCGACTGCTACATGAGAGAAAGGATTTCTCCCGCCACATTTTGCTGCTAGGTTTTCATTGGTTGTTTTGGGCAGCTGATAACATTGTACAGCCTATGAATTAAGTTTGGTTTAAACTGTATCTCTTGGTGAAAGTTTAACATGATGGTTCCTTGTTCCACGTGTACTGGATTTCAGGACCTCCTGGAGCCAAAATGGAGGAGCACGTGTTTTTGACACTGGGGCCAGTGAATGAATCTGCATTTAAAGCTATGTAAGTGAGCTAAGTACCTCTTCACACACATTGTCTCAAATCTTTTCATTTTTTGGTGGAAAAGGCTTGGCTTGTGATAGGCCACACATGGCCTTCAGTTGAGTGGCTCACTATATTTTTAGTCCGGTACTGTTAGAGACAGTTGCTATCTTTGGTGCCCTCATGCAGCCAATTGAGTAAAAATACTGAAGAACCCTTCATGAGTCACACAAAGCAGACATTTCACATGTATTTTATTTAATATATTCATCGTACCTACAAGCATACAAGAGAAGTTCGCTGCATGAGGATAGGATAAACTATACCCTACATTATTACTATACTACCCTATATTCACACATTTAATGCATCTGTTTGTACAATTACCATCAGTGTGTACAGTGCACACAAATGACTGGATTGTTCTAAAGCCTTAATTGAGATGTCCAAAATGTCCAGTTTTATCAGATAACATAGTTTTTTGGGTTGCATGTGCACAATATATTCTACACTTAATTAATCAGTGACTCAAACTAAGTAAATAAAAAAGCATATTGGAGAATCCTGGAGAAAAAAAAAATATATCTTGGTAACAATCAAATCAACTTTAACAAATGGCAGAATTAGAAACCTGCCTGTGTGTGCCTCTATACAGTTTGCCCTGATACACTTTCCATAAATACTCCAGCTCTCATCAGGACAGTAAAAGGTAGCACTGCATTTCTGCTCATCAGGACAAATCAAGGACAAAGATGTGACTATTTAAAGGGTTATTATTGCCCTTAAAATGATAATACAAACAAGCAAGCGTGTCACTTTATGAATGTTTTATTCAGAAATTAAATAACATGAACATTTTGTGACAGAAGACAAAAATATTTCACAATTCTAAGTAGGGATGTTTCTGATCGATTAACAGCCATAAAGAATCAAACTGCAGAAAAATGTGTTGACCCAAAATGTGTCTTGTTACAAATGACAGATACTTACTAAAGTACATCAAAAATAAAATACAAAATACTGGTATGAGAAAAAATATTTAATTAAAATACCAGAAATTTATAATTTATTTGATACAAGAAGACATTCTATATAAAATGATCGTATTGCAGTTTAGCCATTTAGTACTCTCAATATGGGCAGGATTATTAGAAACTTAACAATAAACTGTATTATTAAGTCTATTATTCCAGTAACTTGGTGTTTATCTGTTACAATAACTCCTGATGTCGCCTGCTCTGATTTTACATGGACCATAGATCATGTCAGTGTTTCAAACAGTTTTCTAATGGAAAAACACTGAACATATTCAAAATGTATTAATGATTAACCAACAATCGATTGTTAAGGCAGACCACTATTGGCTTAACATGTTCTTCCCTAATTCTAAACCATGATTTCTGTCTGTAATGATGACTGAGATCATCAGTGTCTCTACATTAACCTGCTCTATGAATATATGTCTGTTGCCATTATAGATCTTATTTACAATAGGAATAGAAAAAATAGATTTTAATGATGCAAAAATGCATAGATGAGCTCAGTGCAATGCAAATGATTGAATGTTTCATCACACTGCACCAGCACGGTTCTATGAACTGCAGCTTCTCTCTGTCTGTGTCCTCTTTAACTGCTGCCATGTCCGGCCCTGCCCAGTCTGATGTCATAGGTGACCATGTGGAAGTTGTCCCAGGAGTACAGCTTCCTCTGGGCGTGGTTGTAGTCCACCATGCTGTTGTACCGGTACTTGTTCTTGAAGGGCACGGCGACAGCCCGCCCCACGCCGGTGGCCGTGTCAAACATGTAGTTGATGGTGGTGTTGGCCGCGGTGTAGCTGGCCACTGTGTACAGGCGTCCGCACACCATGAAAGCGTTGGCCACCGTGTTCTTCCTGATGTTGGTCTCCCAGCTCTTCATCACCTTCAGGCTCTCGGGGTCCAGCTGGGAGATCACGATTGCGCCCTTGGCCTTGCTCGTGCTGTAGATAGCCCACAGGCCCTGCTCGTCCGCCGCCAGGTCGATGTCGGTGTAGCCGCCCCAGGAGTAAGGGTGCTGGCCGTGGTAGCCGGCGTGAGGCAAGTCGAGGCGCGAGGCAAGGCTCTCTGATGCCAGGTCGTAACGGATCAGGGAACGGCTGCGTTTGCGCTGGTAGTAGAGGGAGCCGCGGTACATGGTGGCCCCCGTGCTCTCCACAGGCTCTGGCAGGACTAGGACTTTCATGGGGAAGCCCTTGGCAAACTGGTCCATATCTTCATACGCGAAGAGCTGACGGACATCTTTACCCACTGTGTCGATGCGCCACACCGTCCTGTTGGTGTAGTTAGGGGTCTGGGGCTCGGGATCCTGCAGCCACACCCCATACTTTCCTGTGATACTGTCGGCCTTCCTGTGCACCACAGGATCTCCCAATGACTGAAGCTCTCCACAACCTGGAGAGGAAAGAGATTCATTCTTCATGGTATTTTGCCAGGGAGAGCAGCTCCATCAGCATCACTAAAACCCCAAACTTTACCTGTGAAGTTGTGATTTCCCTCAGGAAGGAGGTGGGATGCTGGAACCTCTGTAACCTCAGCCTTCATCTCCTGGTACGCACCATTCCCCAAATCATATGCAGGGTCTTCGAGAGAAAAAAACAAAGAACATGTTTGCATATACCACTGGTAAGCTACACACAGACAACATCAAAGTCTAAGTGCCTCATTCACGTGCCTGCGAGCACAGCAGGTTTCTCCTATAACCCTGCCGTCGCGCTCCTGAAAATGGTCACACGTACATAAACAGACGTGCATGAGTGGCGAAGCCGTAAAAGAAGAGTCTGTGTTGTAAATTCCTATCCCCTTACTCAACCTGGGACAGCTAACTGCAACCTGACCTGTTGTCCCGGGAGACTTCTCATAGCCTAAGTCCACCAAAAAGACATTTATCAAAAAAAACTGCAGGAGGGCAGCAAACATTTACAGAAAACTATCTTTATTTTCCTGTCAGCTTCCCCAGATGAGTACTTGTCGAATGCCCCAACGCATTTTTGGTTGGTTGTGATTTGTGTGTGTTTTCCTTCTCACTGATCTACATACCACTGGCAGGTCTATTTTCACGCTGCGTTCCCCCCGAGGTGTGCGCCTGCTTGCAGGGTCTCTGCCTGAGGCTCTCTGCCTCCTGACTCAGCTCGTCCAGCCTCTTCTGCAGCTCCAGGACCTGCCTGTTCAGACTCTCCTTGTCCTGCTGCAGCTGGTTTCTCTCCCCTGTAACCTGCGTGTAAGCCTCCTGGAGAGCCTCTTCACCGTTGACTCCGACGCCAGCCCCGGCTCCTCCGTCCTCTCCCGCCATGAGCCTGCTGACCAAAGCCTCCAGCAGAGTCAGTCGGGACAAGACTCCATCCGTCTCTGGATTCGGGCTGCTTCCGCTGCAGCTGGACTCCTCTGGACTGGCCACGGTGAAGGTGTAGTGGCAGCGCCCGGCGGGGTCATTGGTGCGGCGTAGGGAGGCTTCAGCCTGGCTTTGGCTGGGCACAGTCAAGCACGAGAGACACAAGAAACACACCTGGAGCCACATGTTAGAATCGATTCTGGTTTGTAAAAAATCTGCAGGGATGCAACTGTTTATCCTCTGTGCAGCAGAGAGTGTCTCCACCTGATATATATATATATTCTTTCTCTCTTTCTGTAGCTGGCGTCTTCTCACCCGAGTGTCCCCGGTCAGCACAGGTCAGTTTCTGAATCCCAGCAATGCCGAGAGTAGGATATTTATACAGTTTACTGTCGGAGAGTGGGAGGGGACGAGGAGAGTGGCAGGGAGGGGAATAGCCAGAGGGGTGTGCAGAGTGTGTGTGATGGTCCACGTGTGTCTTCTTCTTGGTGAGGTGAGCTGAAGGCGACAAACAATGTGAAAATCACACAGCATCAGTGGAAAAATACACAATCTAATGTTTGTTTTTTCCTGTCGAACATTCTTTCAGTGTCGTCCCAGCAGTAGGTATGTCTCTGCAGGTTGTTTTGACTGGGCAGCATCTCTTTATGTGTCTGCTGGCTGTGCTGTTTACTTCCTCCGTAACTCATAGTTTTACTATTAAGCCACCATGTGATTAACTGTAATCTCAGTTTATGACCTGGGTACGGGGTGAAATTTAGGCTCGAGAGCGAGGGCTGCGGGAATCTGGGAATCTCACGCCAACATTCACTGAACAGGTTCAACAGCATGGCAGCCTGGTCCGCACACCGCTACCCTTCTCCCTGCTCCACACAGCTGGACAGGATGTCTGGCACAGGAGGACAGGCTTGGCAGTCTGGTTACAGATGGGCACGTGATGTGGTTGCTTTTCCTTTCTTCCTACCAAACCCATATGAACCCCACGTTCGCCACTGGGTGCACTGTGTTGCCGGTCTGCAAATGGATCTCGTACAGATTACAAAAAGCTGTGTCCATGGCGTGCACATTACTTTCTGCTAATCCCACAATGCAATGCATCAAATTTTGTCGTGTGACTCTACAGTCAGTGATGACACATAATGGTGGAGTCACAAGTGTCCAAAACTGCTGGAGTGTTTTGATTGTCTTTATAGGGTGTAAGAATGGAGTGACCAAGAGTGATTTCAGACACAGCAATGCTAGTGGCTAGCACCAGCTCTTTTGGTGCTTTATGGTAAATTCTAACACACAGGGCATCATGATCACAATGCCAATGCCAAGAGCTGATGTTGAGCCAAGGATCTTCCCATATCTCTATATAGTTCTTCCTCGTCACCATCTTGAAGCCATGTTTGCTGTTTATGATTGTTGTGAAAATGTTGATGTTTTCTGACATGTGATACATGAGCTAACGACAGTGTTGGGAAGGTTCACTCTCTACATGAACTAGTTCAAAGTTCAGTTCACAAATTTTAAAATGAACTAGTTCACTTCACTGTCATAATTCAAAATTTTGAACTAAGTTCACAGTTCCAAAAATGAACTAGTTAATAGTTCTTTTTTTTCTCCAAATGTTGCTGCAAGCTATTATTTTTCAAAATTATTGCCACAGCCCATATAGAACCACAGACAGCAATTATTTTATCAGTTTGAACACTGAAACTGCAGCTCTGACAATATACTGCAAAACCAGGTTGTCCAGCTGCGGCTGGGAGATGAAGACAACGGAGCCGCTACTGTACACTGTTAATGTGATTTGGGTGGTAGAGGATCTGTTTTGGCTTGTTGTTGCCATGTCTTTTGATTTTTTATTCACTCGCACATACCTTGAAAGGCTCGATGGGTGCTTTAGTTCAATGTGCTGTTTCAGGTTTGCTGTTGACGTTGTTGATGTACGGAGTTGCTTCTTGAAACCCGGCGGGCAAAGTTTACACCAAAAGGTCAGATTTTTCCCACCTGGATCATCACTGACCTTTTCGTAAAATAGTTATAAGTAATCATACATATCATCATCAATCATAGATGCCATATTAATGGTGGAGGCAGAGTCTGAGGTAGTGCTGCTGCCTTAATTTGTTTTTGCCTCCGTGCTTAGCATATTGATGACACATGCAGCGGTGCGACTCTGTGGTTGCTGGTGCTGCCAGTGTTATGTCCGTTCAGGACGAATTAATCTGTGTTCGTTTGGTCGTTCACAAACGCCAGAATGAACGCGTTCACAATAACGTTCATCCAGCAGAAATACGTACGTTCAGTTCACGTTCGCCCAAAATATGAACGAGTTCATGAACGATTGTTCGCTGGCTAACGATGATAATGATGTGCTGCGTTCATACTACAGAGCCCCTGAGCCAGCAGCTAACTCAAGTAGCACAAAGCACACAGCCCCTGAGCCAAGGGACAGAACTGCTGGGGCAACAACAGATCCACTCAGCAGCTAATGTTAGCGCAAAGCTCACAACTACAGCAGTAATGAGTTACTGTCTCATTGGGTAGCCTTTTAGGACTGTGGCAGTTATTTCGCGCATGTACACTAAAAAAAGCTAGAGATATATGTTGACCATATTTAGCCCTAGCACTTAGCTTAGTGTGTCAGCATGCTAAGATTTGCTAATTTGCACTTAAAACAAAGCACAGCTAAGGCTTGTGGGACAAAGTTGCAAGTATTTAAACATAAACCAAAGTACTGGACAGATATGAAAGGTTACAAGTCATCCTGGGGAGAACATGAACATCTCAACCAAATTTCATGGCAGTCCATGCAGTGTTTTACTCAGTCACACGAATGTAAACCTCATGGTGGCACCGGGATTCATTCTTCGGGCACAATGAAAATCTGTATCATATCATCGCACTTGATCCAACAATATGTCAACCTCATGTTGGCGCTATGGGAAAAGTCAGAGGATCAACACAAAGTCAGCAGGCTTCATCATCTGGCGACCATGAATGTTGCTACAGAGTTTCACAGCAGCTCATCCAGTAGTTGTTGGACCAAAGTGAACAGACAGATAGACAAACACTGCCAACCCCCTGAAGCCATGCTGCAGCATGGCTGAACATAAAAGCCATGGATTTTTATTTGACTGGACACATTATAGTCTATAAACCTTTTTAGTTTTATTGTTGAAACCCTCCCCTCCGGCTTTCTTTTTCTCTCTTTACACTAAGCATGTGGTCCACCTGTGTTCCAACTGTCTCCATGTGATACGTCTGGGACTCGGTCTGATTCTGTGCTGAGCGGAGCGGAGCGGGGAAACAGTTACAGTTAATGTGCAGAAATACATTTTAGGCTCTCGGGGGGTTCATTTGTCCCTTTTCCCTTCCCTCTGTGTGCTGTGACTGCCCTCCGTTACAAAACATTTCATATGAATACCAACAGCACTGAACCGTGTTACCCTGAGGAGCAGCCTGCAGATCACATCTGTGTTTGGTCCCACAAGATCAATCTGCTGCCTAGTTAACCTGTCTCTTTTACAGCCAGTGGAAAGTCAACAACACTCAGTACTGTTTTTTACCACTGAGGTGTGTTCTCTTATGTAACACAACGACTTAGTACTACCTGTAAAAAGAGAACAGGGGATCATAACATGCACACAACCTCTTCCATATGTATTCTGTCTGTATGCTGAAGCAGCTCTACCGAGAGACCGGACAGGACTCGTTGTTCGTCTGCTCATGTGCTCAACATCTTGAAAGTACACTTTCTAATGATGATGATGATTCTTACAGTGTGTTACAGTGTGCCTTCAACGCTCTACATTCTTGTGCAGTACATTGTCTAACTTACATTTTTTTCTTGCCGAACCACATATCTGATGTTCTTTGTTGCTTTATTCCACACTGTTCGATGGTTTCATACACTGCCTGGCCAAAAAAAAAAAAGTAACCTCCAAAACAAAGGTCACACACTCTAATATGACCGCCTTTAGCTTTGATTACGGCACGCATTTGCTGTGGCATTGTTTCAATAAGCTTCTGCAATGTAGCAAGATTTATTTCCGCCCAGTGTTGCATTAATTTGTCACGAAGATCTTGTATTGATGATGGGAGAGTCGGACCACTGCGCAAAGCCATGATGTCTCAATTTGAGCCCGATGAATCCTGGCATTGTCATCTTGGAAAATGCCCGTGCCATCAGGGAAGAAAAAATCCATTGATGGAATAACCTGGTCATTCAGTATATTCAGGTACTCAGCTGACCTCATTTTTTGTGCACATAATGTTGCTGAACCTAGACCTGACCAACTGCAGCAACCCCAGATTAGAGCACTGCCCCCACAGGCTTGTACAGTAGGTACTAGGCATGATGGGTGCATCACTTCATCTGCCTCTGTTCTAACCCTGATGCGCCCATCACTCTGGAACAGGGTAAATCTGGACTCATCAGACCACATGACCTTTCTTTCATTGCTCCAGAGTCAAATCTTTATGCTACCTAGCAAATTGAAGCCTTTTTCTCCGATTAGCCTCACTGATTAGTGGTTTTCTTAAGGCTACAAAGCTTTTCATTCCCAATCCATTGAGTTCCCTTCACATTGTGCGTGTGGAAATGCTCTTACTTTCACTATTAAACATAGCACTGAGCTCTGCTGTTGTTTTTCTACAAAAGATTTTTCCAACCACGCTTCTTCCTCAAAGACGATGGTTCCCCACTATCCTTCCCGTTTTTAATAATGTGTTGGACAGTTCTTAACCCAATTTTAGTAGTTTCTGCAATCTCCTTAGATGTTTTCTCTGCTTGATGCATGCCAGTGACTTGACCCTTCTCAAACAGACTAACATCTTTTCCACGACCACGGGATGTGTCTTTTGACATGGTTGTTTAAGAAATGAGAAGCTACTCATTGCATCAGTTGGGGTTAAATAACTTGCCATCTGAAAGATAATCACCCATGCAGTAATTATCCAATATAAGGCTCATACCTATTTGCTTTGTTATATCCAGGTGGCAACTTTTTTTTGGCCAGGCAGTGTATTTGGATCACTGAATAAAATATTCATAACGAGACATAATTTCATGGCATGACTACATCATTCCATCATATTGAACTATTCTACCTGTCTTGTACATCAAATGATGTACAATTGATGGTATCACTGAAAACTTTGGGATACTCCCTACAATTTTGAGTAAGTTTCTTTAAGTTTGAAACAATGTTTGGCTGCACAAACATAGTAAGTAAGTAAGTAAGTAAGCTTTATTTGTACAGCGCCTTTTGCAGACCAGGGTCACGTGGTCTCATGGTCTCATGACTTTGTGATGAACAGCCACCATCCAGAAGTATTTCCTTAACCCTGGTTACAAAGTAATTTGTTGATGTCATGAAGTAGCGTTGGAGTTATGCAGATGAAAATCTATCTGGTGTCACCTTTTACTCCATGGAAGTTACAGCGACAGGCGACCAAATAAAACACAGGGGTGAAAATTGTTGGAAACAGTTTGTAGATACACAGCTCAACAAAATATAGAACAAAGGTCTGGTCAAGACATTTTAATGTGGAAATGTTACATATTATATCTTTGACTTGTTATGGCAAATTTTGCCTATTTACATCCTGCAGGGGTTTAGTCTCTGGCCACTTGAAGAACTTTAAACCAATATTCCCTTTCGTTTGGCTTGCTTTTTATGTCCTACTGTCTCCTGAGGGAAACATCTGGTTCGTCAGCTGCTAAATGAACGACTAACACTATGTTCTGTCTGCTGTTTGCTGCCATGCTGTGGCTTTTTCGAGCTTTGTGTAACAGCTGCCTGCTGCAGTCAAAAACGATGCTGAGAGTGATGAGAGTGCACCGAAACGGTAAAGTTGTGGGCCCGGGCAGCCAAACAATGACGAAACAGTGAAGGTCTATTAAGCTGAAGAAGGGAGCTGCACATTCAGAATTCTCTCCCAAGTTCAATATAGAATATCAATTATAGTTGCTTTACAGTTACAATTTGAAATACAATAGTTTTGACATTAAGACTTCTACGGACTGCATTGAAGTGATATCTACTGAAGCTAACATGCTAACCAGCTAGACCGTCTAGGTGCATGGCTAAATGGGCTAATTGAAGCTTCAGTTAGCAGTTCCTTTGATGATATGCAGCCCCCCATTTGTTTTGAGTTTGAATTTAAGAGTTTGCAAATTCTTATATATTGCCCCTCTAAGCAGTGGACCATGGCCTTTTTGGCCTCTAACCTCGAAACATGGACATGCAACCGCTAATCGCAGCTTGTGATCTTAATTTTGATTGCATCTTTGGGGTTTTAAAAGGCCTGAAAAGATGAAAGTATTTCAAAAAAGCAAGCGAAAGCAAACATTTTAAAGAGGTAAGTAAAAACATATATATATTCCTTTTCTTTCTCATCTCTCAGGTCTTGATTGTGACCCTTAGGATTCGTCGCGGGATCCCCCTCGATTGGGAACCACTGTCTTAAACAAAGCAAAATGGATACCTAAGCTACACTAGTGTGCATGAAATGTAAAGAAAAATAAGAGGGAGAGAGCGTTTCAGCTGTGAGTTAATAAGAATGATCAGCAGAACAATCACATGGAGGACAGAGTGGAAAAATAGCCGACATCGTGGTTATTTTGGCAGTCGCTTAAAAAAAAAAACCCATTCAAAGCACAATCCCAGAATTCTTGGCAGTGCGGGATTTCCACTGTTTAATCCTGAAGGGACATTTCACTGCTGCATTTGTTTGAAAATGAATTACATAATATTACGCAACAGGAAACGGAGGGGAGGGCTGTTGGGGACACTGGCACCACGGAATAAAAACAAAACAGATGAGGGAAACAGTGTTGACTGCTGAAAATCAGGACTGACATGTGGAAAAATGAAATATTCACCATCGGAGTTGTTTACACAGCAGCCACTGTGCAATCTGATTGGTGACTGAGAGGAATTAAGGCATGCGGGAGTTTATAGAGCAGGAAAGTGGCATACAGACATCATTTTCCAGCAAACTTTAACCAGCACCCTCGCAGGACAATCTCTGACTCTCTGGACGTGCATTTGCAGGTGTGAAGTGTTGCGTAACGTGCATTTACATGGGTGCCAGTCTGACTTGTTGATGTGCAATGCAATGCAGACATGATGCGTTCCCTCTCAAGAGGAGCGTCCAGCACTCAGTGGTTTAACACCTTGAAACACATCCTCCCACCTCAGCGTCTAGGCGACATCTATGGTGAGCGGAGTTTGAGCCTGAGCCGCGTTTCTCCAAATGTCTGTGTGTGAGGCGGTCTCGACGTTGCGTGCGTGTTGTGACGTCAGCTACAGAAGTTCAGATGAGTCATGTTTGATTCATAGTGATCCATCGATGACGCAGCCCTGATGATCAGCGTTTGTAGTCCCAGGGAGCTCAGTTAATGGGTCTGCGTGAGTGGTTTCTGGGGAAAGCATTATAAATGTCCCGCTGTCTGCTGTGTCTGTGAGGGTATAATCACACTGGATCGCAAACGCCCACACACACGAAACCTCAGCCTCACAGCAGCACAGTAGGTGTTGTTTGGTCTTTGTCAGCTCAGTGCAGGTGTTACACCAGAGGTTCTCATTACTGATGCAGACACGGCACCAGAGTGTCCTTTGTGAAAACACAGACAGCCACACATAGGAACAGATAACACAGCAGTGACGCAAACTGTTGAACACGCGGTGTCTTCTGCGGGTCTTTCCATCGAGTGAACATCCCTTCCTTAATCTGATGTATTTTCCAACATGTGAAGACAGTGAAAAGTCGTCGGCACAAACCAATCGGCTGTCAGTTATGGAGTGGATATCAATTTGTTTTGCTTTGATGTGCAGAAATATGGTTTATAGAGGAATGGTTCAGGATTATGGGAAATACCATTATTTGTTTTCTTGCCAAGAGTAAGACAAGAAAATTGACGGAGGAAAAGCTGGCAAGGCTCTAATTTTCACTCGTTAAAGGTGCAATATGTAAGAATTGACTACCTGTCGAATTCAAAACAAACAGGATTCAGCATATTGCTGAACCACTATCTGCTGCTAGCGGTAGCTGCGGTCAGCTAGTTAGCTCAGCTAATGCAGCGATGCAGCTGACATACTGCACCTCTAATGTGTTTGTTTGACACATTACCAATATAAAGGTCCAGTTTGTAAGATAGTTGATTGTTGAGTATTTGATGAGTTGGGAACAGGACTCACCAATCAACTATATTACAAATGGATTTTGGACCATTAAAACAGTAACTCACCCTTTTTACAGTTTGTTTTCGTATAGACTGAACAAACAGTTTTATTGAGTCTGAGGTCCAGAAAGTTCAACTGCCTGTTCATGGTATTTTCAAAACATGTCAATAGCAAAACATAAATGCTAAGCATGCTAACAATGCATGATAACCTTTTGCTAAATAGCACTAAACACAAAGTACAGCAGAGATTGATGGGAAAATCAGTTTTTTTCTAACTCTAACTTTACATCTTGACCATTGGTCAATTTAGAGTAAGGCATGGGAGGAAGCCGAGTGGTGAAATGTTGTGTCATACAATCACAGTGTAGTTTGGTTATAGCCGAACTTTAGCTGTTTACTTCTGGCAATTTCATAAACGCTCAAACAAATCATAAAGATGGTTTTAATTTGTGAGGATTATTTTGCTGAACAAAAAACAGTTTGCCACTGATCTTACTTTCACAATCTGAAGAGGACACCAGGGTGATGCTAACTTCCAGGTTAGCCTTCAAAAATATGTCATCCCTACAGCACACTATAGTGGTAGAGCGCTAGTATGAATAGCATTGACGACTGATCGGTCTGACTACAGTGACATAGGCAGAAAGTGTAGCCACCATTAGAGGATTAAGATCCAAACTGTCACAACAATAACTGACGTTCGACTGAGAAGGCTAATATTTTCAGCATCTATGTCTCAATATGGCCTCGTGACTCGTCCATAGCTATCGTTCGTGTCTGTCTTTTTGTGACATTACATCATCTAAACACACAGTCCAGAGCTAATGGAATTTCTGCTCGTTGCTCATTCCAGTAATGTCTCAGCGGAGCCTCCCCCTCCAGGCACGTTGTTTTTATAAGTATGGGTTTACAGGATTCCACGGGTTCTAATACGCACATTTAACAGATTCGGTAAATTCCTCTTTTCCAACACAAACTGTCATTCCGTGTGTGTGCTGTGTGACTGGGCTCTTTAAAGGTGCGCGTTACGTAATGGGGCCACTGTTTTTTCCCCAATTGATGACAGTTTAACAACGGCGCCCTTCCACTGCGATCCAAAGTGGGCAAGCCACCAAACAAGCTGAAAGGGAGGAAAATGAACAAAAACGTGAGTCCTTTAAGTAAAATATTTTCCTCTAACAGTTGAGCCAGGAATAGTTTGTGACTTTCCACAACTCAAACACTCCTCCGGTTTCATCTTGAAGTGACAGGAGCTCACATTTTTCTTCTTAGCTCAGCTCAGTGGCCTTGCAGTCTCATCTGAAAAGAGGGAGAAAGGGCGAGTGAGCTGAATTCCTCTCCCCGTAAACAGATTTAGATCTGAGGCTGTATCAAATTCAGCACCTGTGCCTTCGGTACTGCCTGTGACTTCTTGTATTGGGCTCTGTAGAAAAGGAAACACCGGCCTTTACCTCTTACACCGCTCAAACCGGACACAATGAGTTCATTCGATGGACACAGACAGCACCACGTTGTCCAAACACAGCGCTGCAGGGAGCATGGGTAATGCATGATTCAGGGCGATGATGAAGCGGCGCATGGAGACCAACATGTTGATTACTCTCCCTGGTCTCCCTCTGGCCTGAAGCCAATAATTTGTTTTCCACCAGCGCTCCACCATCTGTCTCTTATTCAAAACATTGGTAGAATCTCAAACATACTCACATACACACACACACACACACAAGCACAACGTCCGGTATTTCGTTTAAACGGAACGCGCACGCTTCTGGTGGATGTTCGTTTTACAACTCTATCTGTCCTCCTGATGAAACTTACTGTAAACATCTGTACATCTGTGGGACGTACTGTTCTGTACACGGGACAAAGTAGACAAAATAATAAAAACGCCTCATGTAAAGGACTTTAAGCAGCCTGAGACAACGAACAGCATGTTATCATCATTTGTGTATGTGAGTCCACAGTGAAAGACGCACCAGTCAAAACAACAGCTATTTCATTTCACATTCCAATGTGAACAAACATGTATTAATGTAATACTGGTAGAGGCAGAGGGAAACTAAGCACATGTACTCAAGTACTGTAATTAAGAACATTTTTTTTTTAGGTACTTAAGATTTCCTTGGATACCAGCGAGCAGAATATTGTGATGTAGGTCTGTTTATAGTGACAAGACGTCACATCACCACATTTTTCTCTACTGGAAAGGCATTTAATCATGTTTCATCTGCCACAAGGGCACTTTGTGGTGTTTATCTCGAACATGGGGGCACAAGGAGAGTTTGATTGTCCCCCCCTGTAGCTCGCTGTAAGTGAGTATTTATGTGTGTGTGTGTGTGTGTGTGTGTGTGTGTGTGTGTGTGTGTGCAAGAAAGAGGGAGCGAGAGAGAGAGACAGAGAGAAAGGGAGAGAGGGGTTATGGCGGATGTGGTCAGCAGAGTTATTGTCTGTTCCTGTCTGTTCACATCTGTCCTTTCTGCGGCCTCGACACACGCTTGAGTTCACCTTCTGACAGGGCGCTCAGCAGCTACTGTGAAGACTTCAGCTCTAAAAAACATGTGTATGTGTAAACTGTATCTTTTCAAATCAATGTGGGATGCTGGTAGCACCTGGAGATGGTTTTATGGTTTCATACGGAGTGGTTTTATATTCTTTTTTTTCTTTTCTTTTTTTTACATTTGAAGCCTCCACGTACTTCAGTTGCTTAGGAGAATTCTGAAGCGCCGTCTCGCTGCAAAAGTCCAGAAACATTCCATGGACTATGAAACTTTACCCGACTACTACATTTTCTTTCAAAATTTCACTTATTCTGTATGTAGAAAAAACAAACAATCAAACAAAATAACCAAGTCACACAAGTAAAATTGAGAAACTAAGACATCATTTACAAAAGATTATGCATCAAGTATAACAAAAATGAAGTATGTTTTTAAATATAATATTGTGGTGGACTGGTGTACAGCAGTGATGAAAACTAATAAAAGACAGTTTGAGCAGTAATGAAGCAAATGTATCATCTTAATGGTTTAACAGCATGTGAACACCACTATAATAATTATAGGGAATGTATACTGCAATGTGTGTATACAGGTGTATACACATGTATGTGCATGTTGTGCATGATATATAAGATGATAACAATAATGCCATTCTGTCATTTAATCGGCATTCCTATCAGTGAACAAACTCCACTGTTATGAATGTGATCCTTGTGCAGGTGCGGCGGCTTCCCTCCAATATTTACCACCTGAGAACACCAACAGTTCCGACGCAATAAATAAGTGTAGCTCCTGGAATAACCCGGAGACCCTGTTCAGCTCCGAGCCCCCCTCGAATCATCCAGGGCCTCACTTTACACGGTGTCCCTGCTGCGGTGACTGCTGGATCCTGGTCTAAAAACAGGCCAACCTATATCTTTAAGCCTTAAATACTGACCTGGAGACCAAGTCTCCTTGTCAGCCCAGATACCTCAGGAAACAGGATCTTTGGCAGGGGATGAAAGGGACGGTTCGGACGGTTCGGACGGAGGACGGAGGGAGAGGTGTTGGATTGATGTTGATGTTACCGGATACCCCTGCTCACACATCCTGTCTCTGGTAGGTAAGGTCACAGGAGGTCAGCCTGGGATGAGCCACGACACTTCAGTCGGCCGGTGAGTTTTTATGTTGGTTTAGCTCATTACTCATGATGCACCAACAACAGACTCAGTTGCCTCTGCGCCTGCTTTTTCGAAAAACACCGGAAATGTAAACGCAGCAAACATTGTGACTTTATTTATACATTCCTTTTTTTTGCCAGCACTGATCTTAGTCCTTTAATGATTTCTTGCAAATGTCAAACACAGGGCTGCAGTCGTCAGGTCTTTACTGCCACCTTGTGACACCACGGCTCACTGCAGCGTGGTGTGACTACAGAGCCATCTCAAGAGGCCTGACCATAATGAAAAGGGCAAATACTGACTCAATCGATGAGATTCTACTGTCACAGGCAGATGGAGGGGGGGGTGCACTAAGCTCTGCCTCTTATGTCCGCGATGCATATCAGCTCTCCCTTCAACCTCTCTGCAGAGGAGCAAATTAGATCTGTCCTCACAGATCATCCCATGATAGGCGGATGTTCGCATCCAGCGGAGGAGAGAGAGACACACACACTTGTGATGAGGCGCAGAGGTTTGTCCTGAGAGGGGGTTGAAGGCGGAATGGCAGCGTCCTTTTCCGCATGACCGCCTCCACCAGCCTGGGCCTGCTGTGACAATCTGGGACCGAGCGTCACACTTTTTGTTGTCCGGTCAAAAGCGACCCCATCCTCCTGGGCTTCACATGCTTCCACTGTCATCAAGCATGCGGCTCACCGCAGCCGTGCTTTAAATGTGACACTTGAAATTTGCATGTGGCATGTATGACACGGCGGTGTGTGTGTAATTTACGACAGCTGGTTTTCTGCTCCTACTGCGGGGATCTGAAGGAGCGCATCCACCTCTGCTGTTGCAGCGATGCGCAGCCGTGCCGCATGACTCACAGCGGCAGAAATGGCACGGATGTAAACAGGGGGCGGGCTCAGGTAGGCCTAACCTGAAGCCGCGCGGCCAATGGGAGGCGCGGGATCGGAGACGAGGCCGAGGAAGCGCGGCGTCCCATTGGCCCTCCGCCGCGTCCGTAGGCTTGCAGGGAGCGAGGCGCAGCTTCGCAGTCACACCGCGGAACGGAGGAGAGGGGCGAAAAAATGATTAATCTGTCAAAGGCGAATTTGTGTTCGCGATGAGACCGCGCTGACATTCAGCCGACCGGAACGAGGCGCACAAGGCGGACACATTTGATGCACAGGGGGCCGACGTCAAGCCGATGCGCCGCCATAGCAGGTGGTGCTTGTATAATCGTCCAGGGTCTTGTCACTTGTCTTTGCTGCCTGATCTGCGCGTCGTTTCAGCACTGGACAGCGACCGGGACCGTCGGCCGCTGAACACACCGAGGGAATCCTGAGGCGGGGTAGGCTCACACAGACACGGCACCCTCGGCTTGTGATTGTGACCGTGACGCGCTCATTGTTGGCTCCTGTTATTTCTACTGTATGTGCCAGCGGGGTGTTTGCACGCACCGAGCGATGCTTTTGCTTTTTGTGTTTTTTTTGTTTTTGTTTTGTTTTTTTGCCGTCATTACGCGTGATTGGTGCGTGATTTTGTGGAGATCGCTTTGTGAGCGCACGGGGTTCGTCCAATGTGACAGTGTATGGAGCCCGCGGAGCCCCGCTCACCAAATGCCCTTGAAACTATGGGCTTCGTGCGGCTCGCTGTGTGCTTGTGTGTGTGTATGTGTGTGTGTGTGTGTGTGTGTGAAAGAGAGAGGGGGGGTGGGGTGGGGGGGGTTATGGTGATTGTGGTAAGCAACTGCGCAATTGTCTGTCCCTGTCTGTTCACATCTCTCCTTTCTGCACCTCTCTCTCCCTTCGTCTGTCTCTTCCTCTGTCTCTTCCTCTGTCTCTTCCTCTTCCCCTCGCTCTCTCTCTACTTCCCTCTCCCTCTCCGTCTCCCTCTCTCTTCTACAGTCGGTCCGACCCTCGCTTGGCTCGGGGCAATGCGCGGCTAGATGACTTCACTACATCAACAAGCACCGCGGTATCCTGGACTAATATAGCAGCTCCACATCTCCCCCCTCCCTCCCTCCTCTCTCTTTCTCTCTCTCTAGCTCTCTCTCTCTCTCTCTCTTTCTCTCTCTCTCTCTCTCTCTCTCACTCCATTCGCTGATCCCGAGTCCCTCCGTCCAAAGGCACCATGGGAAACCGTGGCATGGAGGAACTGATCCCGCTGGTCAACAGGCTGCAGGATGCCTTCAGCTCCATCGGGCAGGCCTGCAACCTGGACCTGCCGCAGATCGCGGTGGTCGGCGGCCAGAGCGCAGGGAAAAGCTCCGTGCTGGAGAACTTTGTCGGCAGGTAAAGATGACCACCAGAAATAGGATAATCCCTTCTCCCGTTAACCTTGAGGATGACATAAGAGGCCTATGGGGCCCAATCTCTCTGTGCAGAGTTCAAACCATCTCTCCCCAGCTTTGCGGCTCCTCTGAGACTTTCATATATATATATATATATATATATATATATATATATATATATATATATATATATTTAAACACACAACACTGTGATCTGGACACTTTAGCAGAGCAGGGAAGTTGTATTTGGGTTACAGCAGCACCTGAGGGATTTCAGCCCAATCAGCACCAAACTGCAGTCGGGCCCCTTCACAGTCCTAGAAAACATCCACCGCTTCTTCAGTTTCCAAGCACCCTCTCTCAAGTTCATTAATATGCCGCTGACCCTCTAAAAAAAACACAACAACGCTGTCGTGTTCCCCGCTGTATAGAATGATTCCAGAGACTGCATGTATCCATTTTAAGTCACCGTCCTTACTGCACATGCAGCAGCGTCAGCTCCCACTCCTGAAAACACATGAATATTCATCAGCTCGCCCTGGATTTTGGTCGCTCACATCAAATATATTATGAGCAACTGCGTTTGTTTTCTTTCAATGTAAGGATCAGGCGCTTCCCCAGTGTGACCAGGAATGGGCTTCTGTCAGTAATGTCAATTTTAGTGTTTATTTAAAGGTGCAGTATGTAAGATTTTTAGTCAACAGGCAAGCAAAGAAAATGATCAACGTAATGTGAAGAGATAACTGTTTTGAAGTTATGATGTGTCTATGTTGTGCTGCAGGGAGATCTACTAGTGTTAGCATGCTAACCAGCTAGCCCCAGACCCATACCAGTGCAAAGCTCCTGTGCTAGCCGTGTAAACACCGACACCCCCCTTGGTGCTCCGAGCTATGAGTTCGGACCACTAGATGCCCATCCTACCAAGCTAACTAGATAACAGCAGCTCTAGTTAGCAGCAGTTAGCGGTTATTCATGTGGATATGTGGCCAATTCTCACATATTGCACCTTCAGAACACTGAAAATAATACTTAAATCATCAACAGAATGTGAAGAAATAAGAGTCATGACATCCTATCAAAGATGTATATATTGTGTTGCAGAGGTACCTGGTGAAGTTGCTAACCAGCTAGCCTTGGCCTGTCCTTTTTCAGAATACCAGCTCTGAGTCTGGACCGCTAGCTGCAGAGCAAACTCATCTGATAGCGGCTGCAGTTAGCGGCAGTTAGCTGTTACTTTTGTGACATGCTGTCCCCCATTTGTTTGGGGAAAAGGATCAGAAACAGAAGTGCATCTAGATCTCTCACCAGAGGCCCCAGTAGCTCCTGAATTAAATGTTTTAGTCTCGAAGAACCTTATCTTCTGGTTTTATTTCCTGCATTTCAAAGCCATGGAGGACCTTTTAATTAAAGCCTAATCGTAGCACCTGTCACATTTTCCAACAATAAAGAGGTAGGAGCTATATGTAAGAGTTGCCCTCTTTGAAATCACACTCCAAACGAAAGGGAGACAGCATTTCAAAAGAGTAGCCGCTAACTACTACTACCGTTGCTACTTGTGGCTGCCGTTAGCTTGTTAGCTGAGATTTTCCTTGTAGCTGGCATTCTGGATTGGGAGCTCATATTATGGGCATATAAAGGGCAGGCCAGAGCCAGCTGGTTAGCATGCTAACTTCAGTAGATATCTTGAAAACACATGTCTTCTAATGATGTCACAACTCCCGTTCCTTCACATTCTGTTAATGATTTTACATTATCAAATGTTTTAAGCTAAGATTTTTTACGTATTTCCCCTTTAATCTTAGAATTTTCTGAAACATTAACTCCCCAAATTGATTCATTTATTGTGGCATTGAATTTGCACCAGGTGAGATAGTATGTAACAAATTAAAGGGTCACTCCTTCCATTTTACACATAAAGGTCAGTTTATTCATCATTGAGAGCACCACCCAGCCTGTGAAATCACAGTTGTCTTCTGTGGCTCTGGAGGGAGCTCTCTGATGTCTGAGTAAGTAACCTTGATGATGTCATCAGGGTTATTTATGATTGTGTCCTAAGGGTTGTCTGAGTAAGGCTATAGACTCTGAATGTTTGGTAGAACATATTTTTGTAAGCTGGGGGTCCCAAAGACAAGAGTAGGAACGGTCAGATAAAAGATGCTTAGCAGATGCCTCTGCTGCTTCAATTTTGACCGTTTCCTTTTTTCAATCTGTCTCTCCACTGACTTTGTGGACCTCTTAATCGCCATTTCAGAAAGATGCAGCCACAGGCCATTAACTAGATTGTCTTCAGTGTGACCAAGTAGTTTGTTTCTGACAAACATGTGCAGTTCCAGATGGATGCATTGATTTGTCCTGTTCCAGCCTCATTGAGAGTCGTGATGCTGAGTAATGGTCCATCTGTCCAGAACGGGCCCTGCACAGCGCTGAATGGACAAGTGGTGGGCTGGTCTTTTTTTAACTCAGCCCACTTGAGGGAGTTCCGTGGGTCGATACGTGTTAATAAGGTTTCTCAGAGCAGACCTTTTGCACGGGGGTGGGGGGTGGGGGGGTTTGG
>CAEMYA010000024.1:4760144-4824744 GCA_903131615.1 Diplodus sargus
AAAGGAAAAAAAAGGAGTGATTTCTTATTTTCTTATTGTAAGGTTACAGTTTTTGCAACAGCTGTTGTTGTTGTTTCGTTTTTTAACACCCATTAAACACGGCTTCTCGGCCACTCACCTTAATCACTCCCTGGGACTACTTTTGTCAAATTGAGTTCTTAGTACAACAATTATGATAACATCTGAAGAATGGCTAGCCTCTATTACTCCGCTTAAATGTCCCCTCTAAGAGAAGCTCCACCCACACGGGCGACGAGATGCTACGAAACAGGCGCTTCCAACGCACGCTCAGTTTGAACTGCGCAACAGTCTCTCTGCCTTCTCATTGGACAGCCGGACGATGACACGCAGTGACAGTTGATAGCAGGTTGTGTGTGTGGGTGACAGACTAGCATCACACTTCAGCCGTGAAACTGCGGACGTTAGCCAAGTCAGAGGGAAACGACGGTTGAATTAATGTTTAACGTAGCACAGGAGCTCGCCAGCTAAAAGGATAAAACGCTATTTCTGAGTTCGGCGAGGATGTCTGTCCCGGCAGGAGAGGGATGAAGATGACAACACTGTTATGGCGAGCTGTGTCAGTGTGGCTATGTGTAGCTGTAGTCTGTTGGTGAGTTGATTAAACCCGTCCCATTTGAACTGTGTCCCATTATTATGAAGTGACTGGCAGACGTTAGCTTTGGAAACTATCACACTGTCTGACTTACGTTACCCAAGGCACAGGTAGGTTAGCTACTAGCTAGCTAGCTAGCATTAACATAATGCTGTGATGTGGCACCTGGCTGACTTCTGACTTGTTGTCATGTCGAGTTAGCTTGAGTCGCTGACCATATGTACAGTATTAGCAATGCAAGCTAGCTAACTAGTGAACGAGTTGTGCCTAAGTTGGAGGCTCTCTAACATGTAACATTATTACCCTCCACCTCCTCATGACATTGTACTACCTTGTGATTTGGCAGAATGATCCAGGTTTAATCAGCCGCTACAAGTTTGTGTCATGTGTTAATCCTATAGAAACTCTATCTGACACGCTTATACTGTAAGCCTTTATAACGTTACTGGACTGTTGACTAAAACATCCTCAAGGTCTCTGCCACACACTCTCTCACACATGAATCTGCTGAGTCTACATTCACTGGCTGCTTATTCCCACGACCCATACTGTCACAAGGCTAACGTTAGCCGACGTTACACAGATTTGGTTCATGACAGGATTAAATGCCTGTCACGTCAGTCATGTCGGTCCTCTTGCAAGCTGGAGGTTGTGGTCCGTGTAAGTCTGACAGAGCACAGCAAAGCCAGCAGAGAGGGAGATTATGTCGGATGATCATGGGCTTTAGCCATGATGTTACAGGATATTAACAAAAACATTGACTCTTGTACTTGTACGTGGAGCTGGGAGGGAGGGACATGATGTAATATGGTATTAAGACCCATGTTGGTGATGATTTTGACCTGACCTACTTTCATTGCATTGCATTAGCTCTCATCTTACAGTGAAGCTGAGTGAAGAGTGTCAGCTACACTCCTGTGCCACCATACACTACAGTAAGATGTTAAGGTGTCTTGTTCTAGTTCATGCTGTGCACTTCTCTTGGTTAAAAGTCGTCAGGCGTGCCATTGCAGTGGAAACATTCAGGTGTTATTAATAACATAATTAACAGCTGTATCACATTCAGGTTGTGCAGCTCCAGAGCCATGTTATAATGCATGCTGGATAGCTGGTGTGGCAAACTGGGAGACTTGATGGAGGAACTGAGTTGTCACAAATGTTATCAATCACACCTGTGCTCTTCTTGTTATGACATGTCCAACTGCCTGCTGTGAGATGGTCTTATCGATGACTGCAGACTAGCAAACACTGTTTTTTTACAAAAAGAATTTCTCAAATTGTTCCTCTTAAATAGGGTTGGATGGATATTGGCTGACTGACATTCGTTGTGATCGAAGAAATAAGTTACTGGCCAGATAATAGGAAATGTGTATCATCAACTATTGGCTGATCATCAAATTAAAGCTGATAAGGAGGAGTGAGGGGAAAGGTCTTCAAGTTTTAACCATTAAAAAAATCTTATGAGAGCTATGAAATATTAACTGATCCATCTTTGCCCGTTACATCTTAGTCTTTCTTATCCTCGGTATCGACCATGAGAATCCACAGGTTATTTATTATTGGTGTCAGCTAAAAAAAATAAATACATATCACGCATCACTTATATACATTTTCACCAGAGTTATCATACCATTGTATGTACATATCCATTTAATACATCTGGTTGTACTTGTATTAGACCACTGTAGGGCAGATTTTATGACAAAATTGGATTTTTTGTTTAATTTAAAGCATTTGAACATGGGTTAGGAATTAAAAGGATAACTCATCACATTATACAATACTATTACAGTCATTTGGTTAAGATAAAATAAAGCACTGTCATAGCCCAAGTGATTCATTCAATGTGCCAGTACATCAATACCAGTGTCTTTCAGGAAGTCATTTCATGAATGAATATGTAGCAATATGAATTGTTTTCCGTTTCTCTTATTCCTTTAGTGCATGATATCATAATCACTGTACAGATGACGCCATGTTGTCATGTTGTCATCATATCTTACTGGTCAGGTTAGAAATTGTTGTCAATGACACATCAAGGCATGTGACAAGCGTTGGAAAAACTCATAGGTCACTTGTCAGTCAGAGGTGTGTCTCAAAGATGTGTCAGTCAAAGGTGTGTCTCAAGGAAAGACTTGATGACAGTGGACATGTGCACGTGATCTTTGCACTTGTGGGAAACAGGCTTATCTATTTTCTACCTTTTTATTTTTTTGCGTCATGGGCAACAGCTCTGTCCTTCATAACCCACCTGCTCTATGCTGTCTTCTGTGTATTTGACAGCTTCTGCTGTCCCTGAAACACAACATCCATTTTTATTTCAGTTACTTGAATGTGGCTTATGGTCTAAAATATTAGCCTTACCCACACAGGGAGTATCCCTTCCATCATTAGGGAGCCATCTAAAAATCTGTACTTCCTACCTTTTTTTTTGTGTAAAGTCTGGTGCGTTAACTCTTTGTCTTTAACCAGTTTGTTAATTATTTAGTGAGTCATGCCTTAAGACCACTGTTGCTCCTTTGGGAGTTACATTATGGCCACTTGCTTTCAATTAGAAGACAGAGCTCTGTTGTTCACTAAAGTGTTTGTGATTAGTCTAGCCTCTCAAGTCAGATCAACAAGGCAGTTGCTCCATCCAGCCCAGTAGTAAGTAAAGTGCTTGACCTAGAATCCAGACTACAATCCAGATAAAGGCTTGGATTGTTGACAAGTTGGAGTGTGCCCTTTGAGACCAGGATCAGGAGGATGTTTCCCCCACAGGAACGTGCCATCATTATTGCGATTATTTAAAGCCTTGTTACCGCTGTTTATTGTTGATTTCCTGCCAGGAGTGAGGACATCAGTGTGACCCTGACTGTCCTCTGGCTCAGTGTCACCTAACAGTACTGTGGCGATTAAATCAAATAGGGTTTTCATTTATTTATACACAGAAGCTCAAATCTAATTTTAAAAGCAGAAGCGAGAGTGGTGAATGTCATTTATTCTTTATTTTCGCTTTCATTTTTTTTTTCTTTCAATAAACAGATGACAGATGCATTTGCTTTCAGTTAGTAGACAACACACAGAACAGAACAGTTTAAAAGTATCGCAGATTTCAGGTGTGTTTTTCAAGGCCTTACAGTCAGGTTGAGCAATGTACAACTTTTTGAGGCATGTCTCTTGAGAACGTCCCATGCCTTTGCAACCAGATAAGATAAATTGTCTACGTTGGGGTACAGACCGCTGGGACATTCTCAGTGCGTCACACTGGGACACTGTATGACTCACTGCAGTCGAATACAAAGTTTAGTGTGCTTGATTCCAGAGTGTGTGAGTACTCGTTATACTGATGTTTCTTTTCCCAGATACCAGGATATTTTTCACCGCAAGTGACCCATATTCTGACAGATTGACTCAGTGGTGTTATGACACTCTTTGTCTTTGTCTCATAGGTACCCTAGTTGCTATGTCGGTTGCACGGAGCCGCACCAAGAGGCCCAGAGGCCCGAGTCCTCACAGGACGTCGGTTCGGAGGAAGAGCCAGGGGAAAGTATTCAACCTCACAAGGTAGCATTTGTTGTAGACACTCTTTTCTATATTAACCACACAGGAAACCTGCTGCCATGCCAGACATGTATCAGATCAACACCTGTTTTACAACCGAATGTCTTGATATATCGACCAAGAAAAAATATTGATGTTTTATATTGATGTTGCTCATTTAGACCTGTGGATGTTTGTGACTGAACTGTTTCTATCATGGTATCAGTGATACATTTGTGTGTGTGTGTGTCTGTTTATGTCTAGGTCGAGGAAAGCTGGGTGTTACCTGTCCAGTCCCTGCCTGAAAATGAACAGTTGATAGAGGATGATCGGCAGAAAGAGAAGCGGGCAATAGTGGACAATAAACAACATTCAGAGGTACATAATGGTTGTAGCATTTCTGTGAATTAAACCTAGAATTGGTACATCCCACATCTTAACACTACAACGTCCTGCAACATTTTAAAGCTAAGATTTCTAAAGGTTTTACCGTTTGGTGTCCTCCAGAACAGCTCACCAGTTTCAGAGCTGGATAAGCAGTCACGTGCATCGTACCATCCAGTTTTTATTATTGATCGTTCCTGGAACATCTGACGCTTTAAGTGTTTTGTTGATCAATCCTACTCTGCCTAATGGGCCAGCCGTTTCAACATTTCCCTCGACAGCTCAAATATCTCTCTGCTTATCCATCAGGCCTTTGAAGCAGAGGAGCCTGCTGCAGAGGTAGAATTGGAGGCACACAAAGGACTTTCACAACCTGAGCCAGAACCTGAGCAAATCTCAGAAAATCAACATCCGGAAACTTCCATCACTCAAGACCAGGACTCAGCCCCTCTGCTGCCTTCCCCCGACCCTCTTTCTGGTCCTACCTTTGGGCTTAGAGACAACCCTGACATCCTTGATATTCAAGACAACATCCCAAATAGGCAAGATATTATTACCTCCAGGCCTTTTTCTTCTTTTCATAAGAGCTTATGAGTTCATTTAATCTGCCAGCTTTCTGTAAATATAGCAACAACAGAAAAAACGCTTGTTTTGCTGTGTGTCATTATTTTGTTGTTTCAGAAAATGTGCTGTGCATTGCTTTAGGTTACAGCATCCCATCAGAGTTCCTTTGAAATATTCATGTTTCCCTTTATGTCTCCCTGCTAATGAAAGGGCCACATTGGTTGTTGTCTTATTTCAGTGCTTCAAATGATGCATCTGACGTAGCTGCACCTGAAGTCAGTGATACTGACCTGCCCCCAGCTCACTGTGAAGAAGAGGAGAACAATCCATATGATGGTGAAAGGTGGGAACCGTTAATCTTTTGCCCTACTTAGTGAGCTGAACAATATACTCTACTATACACTTGTCTTGCATTGTTGTCAAGTTAGGTTTGTGGTTGAAGTAACTCAAAAGACAATAATTTATGTTTTCTTCCATCAGCAGTCCTCCAATAGTTTTGGAGAACACTTCCAATGTTCACACCGCAGGAACTAAAACCCACACTGACCCTCCTCTGAGTCCTTCGGCTGGTCACAGCGCACAGCATGTGGAGGCAAACGCGTCTCACATGCCGGAAGAGCAAGTAAGAAAGTCGTACACTGCATGAACTATTTTCCTCCCTCTACCAAAGGAGGTGTCCCAGCTCTCATTTTCTCATTATCTTGGACAGGACCTGGGCTCCCCAGTCACAGAGTCCCCTGCGAACACCAGTGACCCCGAGGACATCCCCACATTTGATGAGTGGAAGCGGAAGGTGATGGAGGTGGAGAAAGAAAAGCGTAAGAGTTTATCTTGTCCTGCTTGTGAAGTTGTTTAAGCTTGACGGTCCAGAATATAACAGTCGGGTATATGTGTGAATGCGCAGTGTTTCCCACTGAATGACAGTATGCAATATAAAATATTTCAAAGAATACATGACTCCATTTCTAGTAGTTCTTATTTCACCAATTTAGCTCTACTTAATTCTCCACATTGTTTCAGTCTTTACTGACAAACTAGTTTAATCTTCTCACCTTGCTTTTCCCTTCAGTTCCCCCCCCCCACACACACACACGCACCTCTGCCCCCACTCTCTATTCTCCATCTGATATTGTTATGTTTTTGAAAGTTTCTTAAAAAAACAACTTGCGTTTGCAATTTTCTTTAACCAAAGGATGCTTAACCTTCCTCTGTGGCTTTTGGTTGATCAAATTCACCGAGCTAATTTCCCACACTGATTGTTTATTGTGTTCATCCTCTCAATAGCTCAGTCTACTCATACTTCTAACAACGGGGCGATTAATACTGTGAAGAGGGTCCAGAAGAACTTTAATAACTACGCCTCAGTGGAGTGTGGAGCCAAGATCCTTGGTGCTAACCAAGAGGCCAAGGTACTGTATATACCATACATATCATTCTACTGAGGAATCTGTTGAATAAAAGTGTGTATTGATTTATGAATGTAATCCACACAGAGCACGTCGGCCATATTGAAGGAGAACATGGACTTGTACATGCTAAACCCCTGTAGTAACAAAATCTGGTAAGTGGCAGCTCCTGCCTTGAATTCAGGGATGTTCCCTGAGATTCCTGAACCTGAAGCTTTGTTTCTCGTTCTTGTTCAGGTTCATCATTGAGCTCTGTGAGCCCATCCAGGTGAAGCAGTTGGATATCGCTAACTTTGAGCTCTTCTCTTCTACTCCCAAAGACTTCCTTGTATCGATCAGCGATAGGTACTATAATGTGTGCACTGCAGCTACCAGACATTATTACAGTATGGGAACATTTATGTTATCTAAGTGAACGTTTGTATCACATTTATAATCTGTCTTTAAATTGAATTACATTTATTAATCAAATCCTGTTTTCTTTCAATATCATGAATTTAACTGACTACAGGCTGTATTCCAGAGATGTCAACATCACTGAACTTATTGTAAATCTCCTCCTGTAGATATCCAACAAACAAGTGGCTGAAGCTGGGAATGTTTCACGCTCGGGATGAACGCACAGTCCAGAGCTTCCCTTTAGACGAAGATATTTACGCTAAATATGTGAAGGTGAGTGTAATATATTTTATTATTGTAACACTACCACTGCATCTGTCTCCATTTTCTGCTAAAGTAGCGCTGACTCAATTTAATCTCTTAGCATTTGTCATTTAATTGTTTCTGTGCACTTTCTTTCCTTGTTTTTTTCCCCGTTTCCTTACAGTCACAGGGTCTGTTGAATCAAAAGATTGTTTTATAAGAGATCTTGATGTTTCACTGCTGCACAGATTAGGCATTATTTTGGATATGGACAGCGGAAGATTCCTGAAATATATAGAATGTTTGGTCTGTGTTTTATAATCTGGATATCGACATGGTTTAGGTGATGGTATCAGGATTATTTGCTGTCTGAAGTGACTCAAAACCAGCATACATATCGTTGGTCAGTATTAAATGCATGTGTACTTCTCTTTAATTTTATCTCTCTCTTTTCTGTCTCTCTTGCCTCAGATGTTCACCAAGTACATAAAGGTTAGCCTGCTTTTCTTGTAGAGTTCTGTGAGTGAAAATCAAACGTGGAGGCGTGATGGATTTTGATTTCTTCTGTCTCATGTGGTGCGATTGCCTCTAATCAGAGCCAGATCTAACTTGCTATGCTAGCTGCTAACCCATTAAAATCACCAAGAAATACTTTGAATACAGTCATATGATTGCAAATAATTAGGGCTGCACAATTAATAAAAATATTATCAAGAGTAATATGGCCAAGTGCAATATCCAAATTGCAGAAGCTGCAGGTTTTTTTGTTGTTTTTTGAAATATAGTGAATCGTATCAAGATCGAACATCTGTCAAAATTACCACAGTCATTTACTTTTTTTTAACAAATTGTGCAGCCCTACCCATAATGAACATTTGATGCCCAGAAGTCATTTCAATAATCAAGTATGTCAAATGATTTATGTCACCTGACAGTGAGATGTTGCTCTCAGATTTAATCACATTGCCAATCAGCCACTCATTATTTCCTTTTAAACCATTATATTGATTTTTACAATGAACCAACCATGGCTTTGCTGTTTGTAAGTTACACAACCACCGCTGAGTGTGTTGATTTGGTGTGGGTTATGATACAGCATACAATCCCATTAAAGTATCCAAATCATTTTTTGCACTTTTCAGGTAGAGCTGTTGTCTCACTTCGGCTCCGAGCATTTCTGCCCCCTCAGTCTCATAAGGTATGTAATATTCAGGCCATGTTTTTCTAACATACTCTGAAATAAACATGAAAGTAAAATCAAAATGTATGTTTTAACTTTTTAACAAAAGCAGTGTTTGGATTGGGTGTCTTAAAGCATGTTTTTCAAATGCCAGCGTGTTGCATACTGCATGAGCTCTAGATGGTGTCAAGTGATATTGTGTAATATTTGGCATGTGGTCATGGACAGCTCCTGGTTACACTATTAAGCCGCTGGTGGGACCAGAACTAGTGCAGATATAAAAACTTGGGTGGATCCAAGGGTGGGGCCACAGGGGCGTTGGTCCCAGTTGAAATCTGGGAGAACCCACTGGCTGATTTTTGAAAGGATTTGGGGGGACTTGTACTTGTCCTCTCAAGAGATAACATTACTGTCTGGTGCCTGAATTTTGACATTGCCTTTTCTCTGCCCCAAGTTGATGTGCTGTTAGGTCGGTTGTGTGTCTAATATACACACCCTAGAACCCCTCGCATAATACCTGGCCCATCTGTGTAAAGTATGGTCCCCCTCTAGCCCCTCAATTAGAAAAACTCTAAATCCGTCCATGTGCTAGATGCTGTTTGTGAATCTGGCTGAAGCATCTGCACAAAAGAGGTGGCAGAAATGGTTACAACCAACACATCGACTATTACTATTGACCTAAATAAACATTTGGAAGGAGGGAAACACAATGATGCTTGTTATTTTTTGTGCAAATTCAGGTGCACAATCAGGGACAATCTAACACTAGTTTGATGCTTGTGTTAAAACCTTCTCATGTTCTAAAAATAACCTGCTAATGGACGACTCTCCTATACTGTATTATGTTGTTTTTATTTGATTCAGGCTGTTAGCGTAGCTTGCTGCCTCCTACAGGTTGTCAACAATCATTACAGAATGGTTATAGAATGATTTTGATGATTTTTTTTCCCCCAGGGTGTTTGGCACAAGTATGGTGGAAGAGTACGAAGAGATAGCTGATCCACCAGAGAGACCCGACGATCCGGATGATGACTTGGGTGAGAACTGAGAGCCTCATATATTTTGATTTTCCCTTCACCTGTAATGATTTGGAGCATTTACACAAGTAAAATAAACTCAGAGCCTCTAACGTGGTACAGTTTCTATCACAAAAACTAATTACAATGAAATGACCCACAGCATTTGTATGTCAGGTAGTGTTTAATTATGTTCAGTGAAGTGAAATTAAACTGGGTTTACAGTCACATTTATACATTTGGCTGGAAGATGGATGTGTGTTATTAAGTGCACTGCTCCCCACAGAGTATCCTCCTGGATATGCACCTGGTGAAGACAAGTTACCTAAAAATCTGATTGGATCAGCAAAAGGTGAGTATAGCGGACATCTACTGCATAATAATGACCATTAATGAGTATTAATGTTCTTAAATTGGTCTGTATTACCTTTTCACTCTGGTGTTTACATTTACTCTTCAGATGCCATTTTGAACATGGTCAACAACATTGCTGTCAATGTCCTCGGTGGAGGCCCCGAGATGCAAGGTATGACCGGCGCAATCACCTGTAACATCTGTTCTTTGAAGGAGATATACAGTTCACCGTATGCTGTTGAAATCTTTTGTTAAAGAAATAAGAATAATAATGATTTCTATGTTCACTCCCATAAATTATTTTCTTTTACTTTTATAGGCAACCTTTCATCACAGGAAGTAAACATGACTGAGCCGTCAGCTCAACCTGAAACCACCCCCACTACTACCACTACTGACCTTACGTCACAACACGTGTGAGTACATTTAATGAGTCGTGTAACATCTTTCAGAATCCAGAATTGACCTCTAAGAAACTTTTAAAGTAACAGAATGGGAAATACTTTTTTGGGAAAAGGCAGACATTTGTCTTAGGGAACATTAAGGAAGTCAGCATAATCACATTCAAAACAGGAAACATTCAAACACATTAATATAGAGACACAGTGGAGCTACATTCACGAGAGTGTTTTTCAGAGTTTAGTATTACACATTACAATCTAATGTTAGTACATCATGCCTCCTCAAATCTGGTGTCTTTTTTTTGTTTTTTGTATCTGAAATCTGTTTTTACATTGACCACTGCCTGTGAAATAATACACTATTGTATTATTATCATCGATTATTTATATGTACTATATTGTCCTTCTCCCTTTCCAGTCCAGACTCTGAAGAGAAGGAGGTTTTACTGGACCCTGATATCCCTACAACTGTAGTCCCCTCCTCAGAGACACCAGTGGCTGAGGCACCTGCTGCTGATACAATCAAACAAGAGCTCTCCCCAGTGGAGGAAAAAATTGTCATTCCCTTAGAGAAAGATGAAGAAGAACCTATCAGCTCTACAATCACCCTTTTGGAAAAGGAGGAGGAGTTGGATGAAGTAAAGGAGAAAAGGGACCATCATGAGCGACAGCAAGAAATCCAAAACTACTGTTCACTACTTCCTTCATTTTCCTCCTCTTGCTCTTGCACAGCGTCCCTTGAGGAGTATCTCCATCAGCAGTGTTCAGCTCCACTGTCCAAAAAAAGGAAATGCCAATCTGTAGAGAGAAAACAAATTGTTTCTCCAACACCCGCTTGGCTCCAACCTCTGTCCCCCTCTGCCTGCCCTGAACCTCAGCAGCAGCCCAGTGAGGTACATCAGCCCCATGAAAAAGAACAAGTCTCTGAACAGGAGCCAGAGATCAGAGCCAGCCCGTCAGAAACACCGCAGCCTCCTGGGAACACAGCAGAGCCTCATAAAGAGTCAGTGTCCGATCCTCCTCTGCTGGAGCCCAGTCAAACCTTGAACCTCCCCATACCCAGTGCCACTGACTCATCCTCTGCCAAGTCTACACCTATTGTGGAGACACCACAGCTGTCTTCTGAGGAGCCAGGGAAGGAGCTGATGCCAGAAAAGAGCCAGGATCTGCTGGTTGAGGAGAAGCACATTGAGCCCTCAGCCTCAGAGCAACCTAGTGTTGGTGCTACGGTGGACGAAGCCTCAGTGGCACCAACAGAAGAGAAATCTGATATTAATGTTTCTGAACAGGAGTTTAATGCCCCGATCCAAACCCCAGATCAGGCTGAACGATCTCAAGTTCTCCATCCAACCACCTCCCCTGATGTAGAACATCACCCTGACCCACCAGCTGTACCCGAGAGTGGTGCTGCTATCACTGAAGTGGCCCACCTCGCTCAAGACATCGTCACAGAACTTGAGCCTTCTGGTGGTCACATGGTCGTCACCGAAACTAAAATGGAGGATTTCTCAGAAGACGTCTCTGCATCGTCACTCTCCCCTGCAGCTTCTTCTCCCTCACCAACCTCACCGTCCCTGTCGGACATCTATGCAGATCCCCCCAACGGCACGGAGCAGAACGGGAACCCGGTGCATGGGTCCAGCCAGAAGGAGTCTGTGTTCATGAGACTCAACAACCGCATTAAGGCCCTGGAAATGAACATGTCGCTCAGCGGACGCTACCTGGAGCAGCTGAGCCAAAGGTGAGGAACAGGGACACACACCAGTGTGTGATTGTTGTCCTTCATATTCATAAACTGAGCAGAGGGAGATATTAAGACTCAAACATCCATGTTTTGATTCAAGGTATCGAAAGCAGATGGAGGAGATGCAGAAGGCTTTCAACAAAACCATCATCAAACTCCAGAACACCTCTAGAATAGCAGAGGAGCAGGTGAGCAATAAAAGGGCACAAATATTAATCCAGACAGAGACATACATATATGACTTTTGTCTTACTTTGAGACAGTTGTCATATTTATTGAAATGGCAGTTGAAAATCTCAAAGACAGAATGGCCACAGATGTTCATTTGGAGTTCATATTATTTGTATTTTCCTCTGAGTACAACTTGTTGTATTGAGTTACGGAAAAAATGAATATTTCTGTGTTTGTATAATTATCTTAATAATATTGTAAATAAAAATTCTGAGTTTGAATTTCTTAATCAAAACTGCACAGTGTCCCAGTTGTGAATAGGCAACTATTGAGACTTACAACAAAATGAGGGGATTTCTATTTAAACATTGTAGTTAAAGCTTGTTGCACTGTCATCCCAAAGTGGCCAGAAGACCCAGATAATACTGCTTGAAACATTGTACCTAAAATATTGATTCATAACAGCTGGAATACATGCATCCATTAAATATCCTTAATCAGCTGAAGCTCTGTTTTGATGTGGCTGATTGGTATTTGTATTTGTTTCCCTCTTTGTGAGGCTATGTGGCTTTCTAACAGGTTGTCAATCAGTTTTAAAAAAGAGTAAAATAAATACCTCATTGTACCAGAGGCAATGTGGCACAGCTCAGAAGCCTTTTGTTTAGACTGCACATAAACCCTGCTTTTCTCTGCCGAGATTACATGTAGTCCCGTCCGCACCTTGTGTATTTTGGCTGTAAAAACATTCCATACCATTTCATTGATGTGAACTTGTGTGTGTGGATGCTGATCTTGTAGCTCTTTCGCTCCCACAGGACCAACGTCAGACTGAATCCATTCACTTGCTGCAGGGCCAGCTGGAGAATGTGACTCAGCTGGTTCTCAACCTGTCTGTCACAGTCAGCCAGCTGCAGATTGAGGTAGATACAATGCTCCAGGCACAAAGCCTTCATTTGTACTAAAGGTTTTTTTTGTTTTGTTTTCAGCCTGATTTTTAGCAAGACTCCATTGTCTTTACTATATTTTTCACTCTCTTACTTTGTCAGACATTGTTGCTGTGCTGCCGCTGATATAATCAATGCTCTATCTGCCAGGTATCAGACAGGCAGAACTACCTGCTGCTGTCTCTGGTGTTGTGCTTGTGTCTCGGCCTGGTGCTGTGTGCCAACTACTGTCGCATCACCGCAATTCCGCCTACCACAGAGCCAGAGCCACCCATGGCAAAAAGCTACACCTTCTGCTCTCCTGAAAGGTAGCAAGACACTTCCTGCTCAAAGAAAAATCATATAAATGACAAATACTGCCTTTATAACAAGGTTTAACTGTGTAAAACCTTGTAATTGCGAAGAAAAAGTTGAGAGTGTAAATGCAAGTAAGCGTCTCCAAGTGGGGTTTTACAGCTCATGTGTGAAGGTTACAGTGCCTTGAATGGCTCCGACTCATTAAACCAGTTTATTGATACAATGTTTCATTGAAAACATCGCAGCTGGACTCTTAAGTGTTCACACAGCCGTGACTCTTGTCCCCATAAAGGCGCTACATGTAGTCTTTTACCTCAACCATTGCTGTTTCCTTAATAGGCAGTTCTCTTCCTGTGATGAGACGGGCTTGAAGAGGAGTGCATCCTATCCGCTCATACACTCCGAATCATTCCAGCTAGCCACCACTGAAGGTAAGCAGAAGTGGCATCGAGGTAATTGTTCTAATCGGTTTCAGGGTTTTTTCTCAGGTGTCTTGAAGAGCAGCTAGTCAATAAAGAATTGAACCATTGCTTTTCTTGGCTTACAGGCCCTGAAATGCTGCATGCGGATGACACACAGAGTCTTTGTCCGGCTAACAGAAAGGTGTGTTCAGACATTCACTGCATCGCAGAATATTAGCGTAAAATATCCCTTTAAATGATGGTGGTAACAGATGAACAGATGTTAACAGCTGTTCTGTCTCCCCAATCTTTTCTCTCACAGAGGAGACGCCGTAAGATGAAACCCATGGAGAAAGTGGAGACCCTGAAACCTTCTTTCCACGCTGCTCCAGAACTGTATAATGGAGGGGTCGTATGTAATGGTGTGCCCGTCATCACAAACCCGTCGCCTTTTACAAAAAGGTTACTTCAACCTATGTTTAGAGACTCGCCGTCAGAGGGCAGCTCGGAGGGATCCTCGCATTCAGACGACCCCTCCTTCTGTGGCATCACCACGGCCTGCAGCCGGATCTGTGACGGGCTCCCTCCACCCAAGACCCGGGCGGAGAAACGGGCATCAAGGCGCAGGCGTCCCAAGCCCAGCTGTGCGGTGGACTTGCTTCAGGGCCCGAGGAGGGACAAAAGCGAACAATTGCCCATCTCTACCATACATGACATCATGAACAGGAAAACGGAGCAAAGCTCCGGGACATTTGGGGTAAACGTCGCCCTCTCAGGTCCTGTTTGACGTCTCTACTCCTTCTCACTGACTGCTCAACTCTTTCCAAAAGAGGATGGATGTTTATTTCTGTAGCCAAAGGTAGCTTTAAGCTTCGACATGAGACAATCCCTTCTCTCTTACTTTAGTTTAGTTTTCTGTTTCTCCTCTCTGTTCGGTTCTTGTCAGATGTTTATATTTGTTATACTTCAAATCAAAGAAATGTCTTCCCAGCTTTCCATTAAAGCTTTTTCTCTTCTGTTTGGAAATACTGTTACTATTCATCTGCTAAATTGAACAAAATGATAAAATAGAGTTTTAGGTGACCTTTCTATTTCTTTTTTTTCTTTACTTAGTAAAAATTCAGTTCTGTCAGGACATTGCTTTAAAAGTCCAGTGTGTATGATTTGGAAGCAGAAATGGTCGTAACAACCTAAAATTAAGAATCCTGTTTTTCGTGAGTTCGTGAGTTCTGCATGTTGGACCACCATTTTCTACAGTAACCCAGAATGGACAAATTACACCGGCTTGAGAGTGTTTTATCGCCATTTTTGCAGCTACAGGAGTGTGAGACAAAGGGTGTCATTGCAAGATGCCAGAGAATCCTAAATCCATGTTTACACTGTCAAGGACAAGCGGGGGAGATTTTTAATAAGTCGGCTCACCTTCAACAGAGAAGCATAGAAACATCCATTGAAGACATATCAGTGTATTTAAGGGTTTTTATATTAAAAGAAAGTGCTACAAAACATACTTAATAAACTGAGTTTATATCATGTAGGTATTATATTTATTGCTTGTATTAGTGATTGGTCCAGTGAAGCTGAAAGGAGACGGCAACAAAACATGCAAGGACTTCAGTGAAAAAATGACTTTTAGTGATAGTTCACACAGCGACTGGTGCCGGACTGAGCTCAAATGCAGAGATCTGTCCACACCAAAAACTTAAACACTCATAACAAAAAGATACTGTTCGATCATCAACTGCACTCAAAATCCAGTCATGTAGAAAAACTATGTAGTTTTAGGCGGATTTTTTATTGTTTGCAATAAAATACTATGGTGTGACTAGTTAAAAGTGAAACATGCTGTGTGATGGCTCAGAGGAATTTCTTCATTAACAAATCTGTGGTTGTTATTCATCAAAATAGTGAGACACCTTGCATTTTCTGAGCTCAAATTTTGATTATTAACAAATGTTGAAACACTCTGATAATGCTCTGGATGGGTCTAGGCATAAACACACTTGGTTAGGGTTAAAGAAAGAACATGTTTTGACTTAAAATATCTGGTTCTATCGTCACAAACGAGACTTGGAATTGCTCTGAGGTCTCTTTAAAAAACCCAATGGTGACACACAGACTTACAAATGTTAAGCGCTGTGCGCCCTCGTCAGAAATATCCAGTGGTTTCTTTCACACTTACAAATGTTGACATGCAGCTTTCTCGCCTGCAACCCAACCACCATCACTTCCACCGGCTAATATGAAAGTCAGCAACTAAATATGTAAATTGTAACTGTAAACTAGCAATTAACCAAACACTTTCTGCGCATACCTTAAGTCTTTGACGTGCCTCGGCTTTAAAATTCCTTAAAGCCAAGTCCTTACCTCATATTGCTGCATTGCTCAGTAATCTGAAGCATTCCTGGCTGGTGTGTTGGAATTATCTCACAATAATTTTACACACATGAAACCTGACTTCTCCGCCTTTTGCGTCCAAGAGCATGAAGCTGAAGTCTAATTCCAGAGTGATGCTGCAAACGCCATCGAGGGGAAATTTGAATTGATTGCCGGGGATGGATTTTAGCTCAGACCCTCTTAGAGCTGCGAGCAGCCACTTCAGTGAAGTACCTTGAGCGGGCCGGGAGCCCCTCCTCCCGGGCCTCAGGAGTGCTGTTCGGTAACTGACCCTGAGCACTGGAGGAGAATAATGTGAGCGTCTCAGCCTCAAGAGAAAAATGTCACAGAATGGGTCACAGAATGTGGTGTAACATCTTTTCTCCGTCACACTGACACACAGATACGGTCCTGTGATTGGCTGAGTGATTTCGCACTGATTTCTTTTTTTCTTTTTCTTTTTTTTTAGCACAGGGTTTATTTTGCAAATCCTCTCAACCTTTAAAATATTAAAATGTCTCACACTTAAAGCTGGACACAGAATTGAAATGGAACTGGGAAACACACACACACACACACACACACACACACACTTGCAGACCTCTGTTCTGACACCCAGGTAACAGCAATCTGGACCACAGTGACGTCTCTTATGTAAGTGTCTTGCTGCTTTCTCCAGCAGGGGGCAGTGTAGTCCTTGGATAAACCTTCATTGCATGATTTATTTTTTTATTTTTTTATTTTTTTTATCTATCATCACCATCATTTTCCATGTGATGAGTCATTACACAGAATGGAAGTAAATTAGTTCAAGGGCTAACGCAGCTCTCCGCCATGCCGACTCATTTGCTTTTTCCACCGTGGAGCCACTGAAAGCTGCTCTGCTCATCATCCCGACTGTGTTCTGATTTTTAAAAAAATGTACTTATTAGAGTCTGAAACACACTAAAATGTGCTCCCCGTGAGGGGCGCATTTGAAGTATTTTGGGGAAAAACAGAGCCGAGACTGAAAACGTGTTTGATGACAGCATCTTTTGATGTGCGCCAGCGTTTATCACACGGCTCCAGCTGTGTTTTCAAGTCGGAAAAACTGGATTAATTCTGTTTCCTCTTTCACGAGCCTCTTCCCGTGGTCAGGCACGGTCAGAGCGCTGGTGGATGTGAGAAATTAGGTTAAAACCTCTTTATTCATCTGACCCGGTTGGGTTGCAGGAGCCTTTCAGAGATAAGCGTGCCTGATGCTCTTTCCTCCCCCCTTCATTTTGTTAACAGAATTCCTCGGTTTCTCTTTGCTCTACCTCGTTCCAAAGATTATCTGTAAATGCAGGGCTGCAATCCTCTTTTCCCGGGCACTCTGCTTTTATCCCGGCTCTGTTATGGGCTGAATATTCTCTGTGTATCTGTATGTTTTTATTTTGGTATACAGGTGTCCGCCACTTCCTCTGAGCTGGCTCTCTGTCTTGGGTGATGAAATTAAGCCTTGACCCCTCGCCAGCAATCTGTTTCTGGCGCTCTAAATGCTGATTCAAGGGGCCCTCCAACCAATCTCACACACAAAGGTCAGTTACTTATCATGAGATGGGCTACTTAACCTGAGGAAACAGGTGTGTGATGTGTCTTCTGATTCTCTGGAGCGAGCTTTTTAATGGCTGAAGGTAAGAAAGCAGAAAGCAAAGTGGTGTTTTTTGTTGGAAATCAACCGCTGGACAGTTTCTGCAGTCTGTTGTTTATTTTCCCCTCATCTCTATAAACATACATCTGCATATAAATGGAGAATCTGCTCGCAAGGGAAGAGATTATGATATTGATGTCATTTGGTGAGCAAGAGAGGCAGAATGCATTGGTCGAACTGCAGTCTCAGAACTGATCGGCCTTCATCTCTTTTATATTTGTCTATAAAGATTAGTCACGTTAGCGTAAGTCTTGGACAGATATTCGTTATCCCATATCTGCTGCCTCAGTTGCCCTCAGAAGCTGAACTGCTGTCAGATGATAGCCGATGTGATCTGAGAATGATTTGCCAGTGTACAATTTTTATACAGACGTTAGCTGTAAGCTTGCCAACGACTGATTGTGAATATCGTTGCTTTGTTTTTGTGTATGATTGCTTTGCTCAGCCTCTGACTGATCTCAGAACTCGCCAGGAACTCGGTTCATTCGGTCATTTCTGTCACTCTCGTATTTCCTCGGCGCTCTGTGCGATTATGAGCCAACGCTAAATTCACAGGTCAAGGCGCGAACGCAGTTTTGTTTTCAGTATTTTCAACTGGCAGCAACAGGTCCTCTTGAGTTTTTCACCGTCCTGGGCTGATTCATGTCTGTTCACATCTGCTCAGGGTGTGAGTAAACACCACGTGGTCATGTCATCAGGTTTTCTTGAACATGCAGCACAAAATGTGGTCAGATAATTGTAAGGGTTGAACCAAATGATGCTTTTGGTTGCTGCCTGGGTAAAGTAGTTTATCTGAAGCTGGGCCCGTTTGGGAGCAAGGGTATAATGGGGGCTGTGAGGTTGATAAAGAGCTAGGTAGTCCGACTATAGTAAAGGTTAGAGTTGATTGATCTGTCACAGGACTGAGTCTCTCTTTTCCTAAACCTAACCAAGTCGTTTTGGTGCCCGAACCTAACCAAGCTGCAACCATAACACGTCTGTTTTTCTTACAATGACAGCGAAGGTCACCTGACTGCGGATCTACTCTCCACAGGAAGTTAATGGGAAGATCTGGTATGATCGCCTACAACCTGGACTTTGGCAAGACAGCGCGTTGGGTAACTCTCGGTATTGTTGTCAGGTTGCTCGCTGAACCTCGTAACCTTCACTGTACATCCGGCATTCACAATATGTTTCGGATGCTGTGACGCCGAGCTGCTCGCCATCGAGATGAACGAGGTTCGCCAACGTGTGCGAGCGCGCGGGCAGGTAAAGCTTTTCAAGTGCCAGCTCTCGTTGGGTCTGAACGCTCGTCTGTCCTTTTAAAAAGGGCAAAAACTCTAACCCTCGCTTCCTCTTCTCCATCCGTCTAGTTTCTTCATTACTTTACTTTTCCTCCACACATCCCCTCATCTCTCTTCACACCTTTTGTAGATGTACAGGTTGTCCCCTCGGTGCTCTTACCCTCCTCCAGCTCTCCTCTTTCCCTCTCACCACGCAGACCTCTCTCTCTCCCTCTCGGTGTGGGAGGGGGCGTCTGTTCGGCGAGGAGTGGAGGATCCCGTCAGAGTGTGAGCGCATGCGATTGGAGGAGAATAATCCTCTGGGTGCTTTGCTTTCTTAGATTTTTGTGAGAGCGGAGTGCGGGGATGGCGTGGGGAGGGGGGTGCTCTTTGATGTTCTGCGGATACCGCTTGAGACCGCGGCATTAAATGCGGCTTTACAATTTTCTGTCATAGATCCTCCCTTCCCCTCCCTCCGCCGCCTTTGCGATTGCTCATTTCCTCCTTTTTCTTTAAATTGCACCACTCATTATGCTCCCACGACCCAATCTCCTGCACTTCCGCCCGGTGTCGGACGCCACAATAAAAACTCTTGTAGTCGTGATTTAGCAGCGGTTAAATCTTCCTCATGGATGAGCTACAATGGCATCCTGACAGGGCCGTTTAGCAGGGTGCTTAGCAAGAGGCCGATAAGGCGTTGGCAGCCACTTGGAATCAATTCGGCCGTGCCTTACTCTCCGCGAGGCCGCAGTCGCAGGAGCCCCATTCCCATGCGCCTGTGATTAAGCCCGGTGTGCAGGGCCGGAGTAGGCAGTCAAATCGCTGCAGCAGACATGCCACATTTGATAAGCCCTCGGTCGGAGACGCATGTATATGAATAACAGCCTCCTCGAGGGAAGCTTCTGCTTAATGTTTCATGGACTTATTTCCTCTGTGCCTCACTGTCATCTGAGATTTGCTGCTGTCTGATGCGACGCACAGAAACATGAGGTGTTCCCTGTGATCATGGCTCCCGTGACACACAAGCCCGGAGGTGTGCGAAGGGGTAATAATAGATATACTTTCACGTACAGACTCGCAAACCCCGCGTTCCCGCGGGACGGGGCGCAGGCGCGCACATACAATATTGAGTTCGCACTCGCAGGGTCACGCCGTGTTCTCACGCGAAGCCCACGCGGCCGAGAAGCGCGCACACCCGAGCGCACTCGCAGATGAGATGTGACATGTTGACTAAATACAGGATGGGATGCACACCATTCAGCCTAGAGTAGAGAGTGATCACGCATGACGTGCACTTTCACAGAAGCATGTAGCCTAACCTTTCCCCCGCTGATGAATGAGTCACAACCCAGATGCCAAATGTGACCTTACTCAGTGTGCGTCTCCGAACGCAGCCGAAAGTCTCCAGCACCTCGTCTCCAGGCTTTCGTGAACACGTGTCATATTGTTGTTTATCACTCTGGTCATCAACAGTGTCATCTGAATGGCTCAGTGTTCAACAAATGGGGGAGAATCGTACATATTTCAGACTCGCACTCCAGCTTGACACGTCCTGACTGCACCATTTAACTCGCATCTAGCGCCAATGTGTTAACTGATTATATAACATAAAGCATGTAATTAAATATTTATCTTAATGGCTTGTGCCATTCATGAATTAATAGTGGACTCTTAATGAAGGTACGGCTTCACTTAACAAGACGGAGCATAAAAAATGGCAGGCTAAATTAGTCATGGAATAAATATGCATTTCTTATGACAAATCAGACTGTGTTCATATTACGACAGCTAAATTTGTTGTAGGATGTACTTAAAACAGCATATCACCAGAGTAACGTCTAACTGCCGCTAATTATAGCTGCTGTTAGCTTGGTTAGCCATGCATCTAGTGGTCTAGACGGGAAGCCCGGAGAAGTACAGGAGCGTTGGTGTTTACAACATAAGCACAGGAGCTTTGGGACATGCTAGCTTCAGTAAATATCTCTGCAACACATTTGTTGAGGTATGATGTGTATGTTTTTGCATTTTTTAACGAGAAATGGAATATGATATTATTATTATGTTTTCATTAGTATATAATCACCAGAAAATAAGACTTATGCTGTTTTTTGTTACATTAGAATAAGTATTTTACATCTATTGAGTCCACCACCATGTTTTGATGGTTAAGGTTCTGGACAAACCAAACACTGGCACTAGGACCTTTTCGTCATACTGACTTTTATAAGGAGTGATACACAGAGGGTCACAGGCAGCTGCAGAAATTTGGTTATAGTAATGAAATGTATTTATTTTAGTGGTAGACTTTTTGGCTCTCTCACAAGGAGGCAGGGCATGTGAGCGGAGCGTGCGAAATATAGTCGGAGCGCAGAGCTGGTTTTAATCCAAAGGCCAGAGAGAAGGGTTTAGTCTACATCAGAGGTCATTCGTTGAGAGATGGAGTTTGTAAAATATTTCGAAAAGCAAGCAGACAGGTCATATATGCGCAAAGTCAGGAATTGCTCCCTATTTTAAATTTGAGCGAGCGTGGAGCGATTTCACCGGAGCTGAATGAAATTTTAGGTGAGCGGAGAGCGGTCTTGGAGCAGAGCTGTCTGGTATGCAGCGATGGAGCGAAGGAGCGAACACCTACATAAGCGGGGAGCGAAAATTCTCGCCGCTCAGCTCTGCTCACATGCTCTGCAGGGAGGTGAGTTTAGCAGTTAGCCACTTGCCAAGAGAGTAGAAATGTGACTCCAGTTCCAAAGATAAGTTTGTCACATTTAACATGTGTTAGGCATTCAAGCATCAGAGCTGTTCACAGCTGGAACTGAGTGAAGTCACCAAGGCTAAGCTAGCTGCTGCCGGATGGTCAGCACGTCCCTCAAAATTGTAAAGGTGTACACAATTTACCCAGCACCTCCACCTGGGACACCTGAGTCTGAGTCTTGTTCGTAACCAACAGTCTGTTTTTAACTTGTGTGCCCTATGTCATGTGAGTAACTTTCTCAACCAAACTGTGACCTTTTCACAATGTAAACAGTTAAAAACTCATAATATGTGAAGTGGTGGTGAGCAAGCTAACATGCTAACTTCACTGTGAACCCCTGCATATGCAAAAGTGACGCTAAAGTGCTAAGTAGAGCAATTAGTCTTGTGTATTTGTAACTGATTACAGTTTTCACGTAATTTGCACAAACCGTTACAGGTAACAGAAAGTTGTCTCCTTAACTTTACTACCACACAACCCCTGACCAGGTTTACTGTTTCCCATTAGTTCAGTTTTCCTTCCCATCCTACTTTTTTCAAAAAGATCAGCTTCAAACATTTCAGACGTTGCTTGGACAAGCACAGACATCCTGTCAGTGTGATGCTTAACTTAACTGGACAGGGTTCCAAAGTAGTTACCAATGTGTAGCCATCTTTATCGGTTTTCTGCCATCTCGCAGCTGATTCATATTTCATCAGGAAACACTGAGCAGTAAGCGTGCAGACAGACAGCCTGTCAGAGAACTAATCTGTAGTTACTTGTTCGTCCATAAAGTGTGTGAGATGTGAGGACAAAATAATGGAAACTCCTGCCAAAATAATATCGGCTGTGAGAGACCTGCGACAAATGTAATTTTTAGTTCAGCTCAAACTCTTGTCGTCGCTGTCTACTGAAACTGGATCGACGTGACCATTAGATGCTGCTTTGTCGCCGAGCAAACCGAACTCACCAGAAATATAGACGACTGCGACGCCTCGTGCGCCTCTGTAATGTGCTAATTAGTATTTAAATGAATACGAGTCTCTTGTGTAGCTGCCTTTTGTTATTGTGATTTATTGCGCTCAGAACAAACAATGCGAAATGATGTAATGTGGCTGGGGGGGAAAAAATCCTCAACAAAATGGCATGCTGTGTGTCAAGACGGGAACACTGCACCAGCACAAATACATTCTGAGCTGTTTTCAGTCAAACTCCACACGTGTGGCAAACAGTGGAAAGCTGTGAGCCGCAACATGTTCATGTGGTAATATTACAAAGTAGTCCTCCGTCTATAACAACTGCAGACCGGACAGTCTGAAAGCCACTGCACCGACCCTGACGCCGCCCCTCCACTCTTGCTCAGATTGTCACCATGGATACACACAGTGGTGGCAGTGGTGGTGGTGGTGGTGGGGGTCTTACAGATGAAGATGTGATGATTATGATAATGATGGTGATGGTGGTGATGATGGTGTTGGTTGTCAGAGTTTGTCCCCGGCGGCTTCTGCTTTTCACATCAGGCCCACCATCCTCCGCCCACGACCTCTGTCACCTACCCTGGGGAGACACTTGCCAGGTGAGAAAAGCATGCAACAGGAATCAGAAGGACCGGGTCGACTGTATGTGCGCTCCCTCGAGCAAGGTTGCGCTCGGCTGATATGTCTGTCCTTTTTTTGCTCATTTTATATAAAAAACAGCAACAAAACGGGCAGGTTATTATGTTCCAGCTCAACCATCATCGGGGGATGCACCAGCTGATACATAACGAGCAGAATGCAGTCGCCGGTAACGAGATTTTACTGTCTAATCAGATTTGGTTAACTTCAACCTCAAACCCACTAAACATCTCAGAAAAATCTGTTTTGAGGCGGTGAGGAGGTTACCCTTGTTTGGGTAACTGAATCAGACAGTTTTACATTGTTTAAAATAGAGCTCCGTCTTTCTCTGCACTCCTCTCAATGCTTTGAAGTGCGCGAGGATCGGTTGGAAGTAAAAATGAAGGCACAGATATTTCCACGCACCAGTAAGGATCTGACAACATTTGTGTCTGCATCTTATTTATACGTTTTTCAGTGTTTGTCATTTTAAACTCAGTGCTCAGGTTTTGCAAATTCATAATTTTATTTTAAAGCTACAGTTCAGGGTGCACAAACTTTTTTCCTTCAAGGACAAAACCCAAAACTCAATGGTGGACCAAGGGCCAAAGGCAACACCTATTGTAATGAATTGTACTGCTGCAATATGCAAAATGGTTCTAGGAACCCAAAATACCTCACAATGATTACGGTTCCAACATATTTAAAGAGATTTTTTCTTAAATTTAATGATGCATTTTTCCAGTAGAAACACCTGGTGGACCAGAAGTTATCCTTATGGCGGGCCACCTTTGGCCTATGGGCCGCACTTTGTGTTATATACATATTACATATTTACAAATCCAGCATAATTGAAGCAGCAACAACATTCATTAGGAGTTTTGTTTCTGGTAACCTAGCAATGTAGGAAAGTCGGAAATCCACTCTCTTTTTAACTCTGTTTTGGTCTCCACCATCTCTGGGAGGGCCTATAATATCAGGCTCTTTTCCTGCTTATTGCTTCACTATGTACAGCTAGTTGCCAAACGTCTGTCAAACATTCCTGGCTGGGCAGGTGGTGTACATTGGGTTTAACAGAACCTTTTCATTGAAAACAGCTGCCTGCTGCAACTAGTTGTTAAGAGTTGTGACAGTGAGCCAAAAAAATCAAGCAGTGGACCATAAAGACATGCTCCATGCACCAAAACAATACACTGAAAAATGCTTTAAAAAAGTTGAGTATGTGTTTCATTAATTTTACCACTACAAGCAACATCTGTAAAATAGTCAAAGTCATTCGATCTGTCACATTACATTGGGTACATAAAAACATGGTGCAGCCTTAAAGAAACCACAATCCAACATAAATCTGGACAAAGAAGAAGAATTTATTATGACAACCACTGTTATAAACCAGAAAACTTGCCCAGGAAGTCACCTTGAAATACTAATGCTGCATATCCATCCTGGCATCCTCTCTGTATCAGTGGAACGACTCCAAGACTTTCCTGTGATGGACCATCACCATATTGGCTCGCTATTTTTTGTCTTTGAGTGAGAAATGTTAATGTTCTCACACCAGAAGTGAACTTTTCAAGCTCACAAAGTGAGTCCTCTTTCTCTTTACTGGCCTGAAAGGAGAGAGAAGTGCATTCAGTAACAGCAACCTGGCTAAAAATACCTTAATTTATATGTATCTAGAGTGAAAGACAGCCCCGCAGTGCTCTCTGAGACCGTTTTAATTAAACCTCACTCCCTCCCTCTTTAGTTTTGGGTTATGCAGAAAGATGTTGTTACCCAGGTTCATATCCACTCATCTTGTATTGAATCATGTTGATGCCATGTCGGCCCTGGGCTCATACATAGTGCAATGGAGGCTGATTATTCGGTTTGAGGCTTCAAGAAGGTGGTAGAGGAGAAAACGTCCCAGCAGGTTTTCTAATGGGCAAACACAGACACGTGTATTCTTTAGTTATGCAATAACACACCAAATTTGATTTTACTTACCTTGGATAAGACATGACAGATGAAGATCTTCTATCATTGCTTCCCTGCTTATTCTATTTCTATTTTCATGTTGCCCATTGCCATGAAATTTTGTACCACCTTTCATGGTCCTCAGTGGATGAACGTAATTGAACGTTATCTCCAGACTTCTTCCTCCGGTGCCACATTAAAGTTCACGCTTCTATCATCGGTGCTTATTCTCAACTGTCCAATGTCTTGCTTACCCTCTACAATATTCACTATCTACATATAGCTTGCTAGCGGGCAGAAGTATGGCAATGTTCATCATTGAAGTTTGGCCCGCTAACACACTACACCTTGACAACATTTACCATCTTAGTTTAGCAAGCTAATACATTAAACTGAGATCTTCGTTCTTTTGATAACACGCTAACCTTTCATCATATTCTAGCTTGCTAGCATACGAATTTAAGACAATATTCACCATCTTAGTTTAGCTTTCTCACATGCAAAACTAAGACTTTTACCTTCTTAGTTTGATAATACGCTAAAAAGATCATGTTCACCATCTTGGTTTAGCATGCCAACATGCTAACCGTGGCGTTGACATCTTAGTTTGCTAAACTAAGACGTTAACATCTTAGTTTAGCCCGCTAATGAGCTAAATTAAAACTTTTACTATCTTAGTTTGATAACACGTGTAACTAACATATTGTTCACCATCCTAGTTTAGCGTGCTATCACAATAAACTGAGATGTTTACCATCTTTGTTTGTATGACAATCATCTCATTTCAGCCTGCTGACAAGCTAAACTAAGATGTTTGCCATTGTAGTTTAGCCTTCTAACATGTGACTTTTACCATCTTTATTTGATAACACACACACTAACAGCAAGATATTGTTTTGTTTTAGCATGCTAACATGCTCATCTAAGACGTTTACATCTTAGTTTAGCCTGGTAACATGCTAAGCTGAGATATTTGCCATCTTAGTTCATATGATAACACGCTAAATGTTCACATCTGTTACGACACTAAACTAAGACAACATATACTATCTTAATTTGGCTTTCTAACAAACTGCTTGCTTACCTGCAAAACGTGACATCATTTGCATTTCATTGTGAGCATGTTAGCATGCTTACATTAGCAATATCCCAGTTTTGACATGTTAATAGATTTTATATCAACTTCAATATCATTCTTATGACTAGGAATATGTATGGATGCCTCATAGCATACACTACTTTGATGTAAATGGTGTTTTGTCGATGCACAGTATTTTTAAACCTCAGGACCAACTCTGCAATCGTACAACCAATTTTCCCAATCCAACAATCCACCCCTTACAGTCTCATACAGCCTTAAATATGGATGTAGACTCTTAGACTAGGTCTATTGCATTCTGCTGACAAGAGTCCAAATCCTTCCATTTGATAAAGCTTTACGTGGTCTCTGGCGTCTCCGGAACCACATGGCCTCCTCTTTGTGCCTCTCATTGTATGTATATGCACAATTGTGTGTGTGTGTGTGTGTATCTGATATAGCATATGTGGATTCACTCCCACAGAGACCCTCGGTCTGTTGGGCCGAGTAGGCCTCCTTTATGTTGCTATTTTTAGTCCACCAATCAGGACCCGCGAACAGACATTTATGCTAAAGTTTACGTGTGAGCTGTGCTCGAAGACGACGCAATGAGCTGTCTCAAAATCTTCCCCCTGCCAAAATGATTAATCCAGTCTTTTGCCTTTGGGTTTCAAATTCATTAAAACACTTTGTTAATGTGCTTGTGTTGGGGGGGGGCAGATCAGAAATAGGCCTATGACTTATTTTGGATTCCGACTCTTCGAATGTGACCATCCCCTGTGTGCTGACTGGTTGATCAGTGATTGTTGCACGTGCTCTTTAATGAAGCCGTGTCCCGGGGTGCGCATTCAGAGAAACAATATGCCATGTCGCACGTTGAGACAGGCTAGCGAGGCCATTCGCAGACCCTGTGTGGAGGGAAAAAGCAAAGCGAGAGAAACACACGACTCTAGACGATAGCTCTGGTGCAGAGCCATCAGCAGCAGTCGGCTGCTACACACTGAAGCAGCTACTGTACAAGTGGACTCCTAAGGATTGCTTTCTGACATACCCCATAAGCAATTTAATTCCTCCAGAGTGACTTTGTGCTACAGTCCTATCCACTTGAGAGCCTTGACATCATTAATCCATTAAACTTTAAATTCCAGAGGATTTTTAGCCCTCCTGCTCCCAGATTAGCAGTTCAGTGCGTTTCTGTGTCAGTTCACTGGGTTGAAATTAATTTCTCGACTAATTTAGTAATTGCACGCCAAAGCTTTTTTATCTGTGCGGAGGATAAGCTGCATCGCACTGGAACTATATACTGCAGGCAGGTTAGATGTTTGGGAAAACGGCGGCTATGTTCACCCGCTGCCACACCGGCTTATTATTCCATTTCTGGCATCGCTGCCACACCAGTCGGCACGGAACACCTGGTGCACGGGCAAATAACCGACTGACTCGATCAAAGGCAGCTAAAAGTAGGCATTTTCTATTCAATCTGTGAAATCCAGATTGCAGAATATTGCACGCCACGACCTGTCAGTGCGAGAAAAAAGCCCGCATCAGGATGTGAAACATGATAATTTGCGCAAGCTTTTAACCACTTCCTCTGAATGTCTGCTCTAACTGTGAGTACTGTATTATAAAGGATGGCTCTGGATAAGTGCTTGATTCACTGCTCCAGCCTGCTTTGCCCATTACGGATAAGCCCCTCTGACACACTGATGCAGAGGCTACTCCTTTCATATGCCGTTATGTGCGCGTGAGAGCGTGTGCGTAAACTCGGTGTGAATATGCTCTTATATCTGTGGGTGGTGTGGGCTGTAAATGGGGGAAGAGAAGGAGGGTGGAGGGTGGGGTGGGCGGCGTGGGCGCACGTGCTGATGATGAGCGGTGCTCGGTCCGTCTCTCCCTCCCACTGTGTCTCCCTCGGCACCCCCACCACTCTTTGGCGTGGATGTCGACACGCGAGCACAAACACAACGTACACATACCAATGACAGTTTTGTGCTGGCACGGGACGGCTGGACACTGTCCCCGCTGATCAGCGACCCCGTCTGACATCTCTCGCCTCTCAGCGCGACCGGAGCTCACAGGGGTCGGGGGCGTCTACAAGCACGCCCCCCCCCCTCCAAAAAATGCATCTCCTCAGCTTGCAGCCTTTTGAAAGGCACATCAGCGTTTGAAATGCACATCGCTGCTGTTGTGACACTGACTAGAATTACACCAAATTGCCAGTTTGGAGTGAGGTGTAATAACAGCATTGCTTGTCATTGTTCCCATGACGCCGGCTGCGCTGCTTCACTCACATGAGGCCCATCTGCAGCTCCGTCTTCACGAGGCGTGCATGAGCGCAAGGTGCACCCTGTTATCACACACACACACACACACACACACACACACACAGAGAGAGGTGTGCTTGCCTGAGGTGTGAGAGTCCTGATAATAGTGTGTCTTGCAAACCCAGTCATCACGTGTCACTTCTGACAGTCGCTGCTCGCCTCCTCTGCTCGCATACATGCGCCCGCCGTCACAATTGCGCGATTGTTGTCACAAAGGTATGAACAACAGAGAGGCGAAGGCTGACAGGTTTGTGATGAGGAGTTGTGTCGTCTTCTCACACACGCTACTCAGACATTCAGGAATGTCTTTAACATATTGTAACCAGAATCCTCTCCTTGGATATGTCTTTGCCGTAAACAGTTATCATCTGTTGATAACGCTCGTGGCGGGATCTTGGGGCGACCTTCTAAGCTGCCATTTGTGGAGCCAGTGCCTGGCATTGTGCGGTCGGTTAGAACGGTGTTTTCTCTGCCATCATCCCTAGTCATCCCTAATCCTGTGACTGCAGCTGTACACACAATGGGTAATCCCATCATGACTCAATTGTGTGTGGAAATAAAGACACACGTTGGCCACGAAGAGGGGGAGCTATTTGTTGGAGCTCAAAGGGGACAGGGTCTGTTGTTGTGTTTACTGGGGACGCCTGAATGGTATTAAACGCTCACCTGCCAATACGCCGCCGCTTGGACGGGCTCCAACGCGTCTCCGCTCGCAGGGTAGGAGAGGTTTTCCGCACCGTGAAAAGCGGGTGTCAACCTTTTCAAAGAACTGTAGTCGCTGGATAATGCAGACTAATGCGCGTGGTGTAAGGTTAACAATACACCCCACTGCAAACACAGGCTCCGCTCAGGGTGAACATGCCTTTAATCTGTTCTGTGCCTTTTGCTAAATAAATTATTGCGACAGACGAAGTTAAATTCGAATATTTCTGCGAGCAGGTTATCTGAGCAAGGAAGAAAAAGTCCAGCAACTGGAGAACTGTAGCTTTCACAGAGGGATTTCCTGTTTACAGAGGACTACCTCGCACAGCTTGAGAGCGCAGTGCAACCAGAGGCTGTCGATGTTGATGCCTGTTTGCGGTGTACGCAGCCACTGACCACGCTTGTATGTGTCAGCCTGCCGCGGCCTCCATTCCTGCTCCTGCTTCACTGCACCCTGTGCACTGGCTCAGATAATGAACAGTCCAACCCAAGGGGGACAATTAGCTTCTTAATGTGTCTGATCTGATAGACGTTTGCCGCGGTGAGTGGAAAATCCCGCGGAGGGGCGAGCGCTGCCACGCTAAGGCCGCCGCAGCCGCGGAAAGAGTCTGGCACGGCGACACAGAGAGGATCAAACTTAAAAAGCACGAGCCTTCTGTCTGACACCGCCGTGTCTCTCGGCTGTACAAGGAACATGAACCCCGCTATGCATTTGGGATTTGCCGTCTGAAGATTTTTTGAGTGCACCCCCACAGATTCCCACTGTGCTTAACACTCGAAGAAGGCAATTGCCTGAAGGAGTCAAAGCCGGTACCTTTGTCTGGCAAGCCCCTTGACACACCAATCAGGCGAGGAGGCAGGGCAGACGCTCGGAATTTTAATCAAAAGGAGAATATTGAATTTGTAGAATTTGAAAATGTGCCTCTCAAACAAAATGCTCCCAATCCTCTTTGATATGGAAAGCTGCTACTCCTCCCTCCCTCCTTCATGAATTAAATTATTTTTGCTGTCTGTACAGTTGAGAAGCCGCGGGCACAATGACCCTCATTACATGAGCTGTACATATGAGAGAAAAGCTCTCCACGTCTCTTTATTTGCCCTTCAACTTTTACTTCTATTTATTCCCTCCTGAGTCTGGACTGTACAATGACTCAACAGTCGAGCAGTGACAGGGCTGCGCTCCGTGCTGACAGGGTGTTAACTAGGTTGGGAGGGGGTCTGGAGGTTATTTAAGATTAACAGTTAAGGGTGATTAATTATAGTTCGTGGGCTTTACATCAATTTACACTGTGATTAAACCAGAGCAAGACTTGAACTGTTGTATTCAGGTGTTGTAAGAATCACACCATCCAGATTTCTCTCAGACATCTGAGATAGCAGCGTCCAGCCTATTGTGTTCCTGAACGCCTCCAGTTTTTCTACTCCAACAACTTAAAAAAAAAAGAAAGATATATTTTAAAGAAATGCTCCAATTTCAGTCTGATATTTTCATTGTATTTTTGCACGACGTTTCTGCACTCTAACAAATGTCATCACAGTTCATTCACAGCACCATATAATTAGATGATATGTGCCTTCACACACTGATGTCATGGCTGACATGAGCGAGCATGTTTGGCTCTGAGGTGATAAGCCAAAGATTTTGTGATACCTGAATTGGCCAGAAAACGGTGCTGCATACAGAATTACTTTTTGTCCTCTGAACCATCTGCCAGATTTTAAAACTGGAAGAAGAAAAAAAAGGTTCACCTTTCCTGTCCGGTGACACCTGTGTTTACAGTCTACAGGTCTAAGATGAGCACGAAGCAACAACCCCCAAATCTAATTTATACTGCACGTAAAGTAACTTCACACAATCTAACAAGGCCTAGTTCATTTCGATTCCTGTGGTAGTTATAAAGGCTTAAAGTTACAAAGTAGAGAGTCTTTTCAACTGGCACAATTCAACCCTGTGTAACTTAAAGGGTAACTCCACCAATTTTACGTATTATACTAAGTCTACCCCTGCATATGTGAAAAAAGCTGCACGTACTATGATAAATTGCCTCCAGTGATGTCACTCAGCGGCTAGGCTGCATTGTGGGTAATGCAGGCACCATATTTGGAAAGGAAGAAGAATGCTTGCGTTATATGAGTCACTTGTTATTACGAGTCTTTTAGCTTTTTGAGATAATTTAGAAATATCTACTAATTTATACACTTTATTACATATGAACTTCATACGGTATGCTTGTAAACATTTGGTCATTTACACAGCCTGCAGACTCAGAGTAACATTAGCATTTAGGCTGGACATATATCAGTCTAATATTCTCTCCTTTTAGCTCTGTTTTTGGTCTCCACCAGCTCCTGATGGGAATAGCTGCCTCTTTAGCTGCCATGTAGGTGCTAACGTTGTCTGTCATGCACTTCTGGGCAGGTACAGCAGGTTTTAGAGCCTTTCGGTTGAAAACAGCTCTGTGAGAGTGAGCCAAAACTGCAAAGTTGAGAGCCGTGAAAAACAAAACAATGAGCTGAAAGACACTAGAGCTCTTCATAGTGCTGAGGGGGACTGAAGAGTCGGTGATAATCCCCCGTGGGCTTGTTATAACAAGCAGTTCCTATCAAATACAGCAGCTTTAAATACATTCATGTCATTAACTGGCTTTAACGATGGGCAGTATAAACTGGGTCATCTTAGGCTGCTCTCCCCATCTGTACGCTAACTACCTATTACTGAGTCTGATTACTCACATCACTTGGGTTAATGTGGAGGGACTGAACTGGATAAGACTGTTTTCACATACGCTTTTGTCCACACAGTGAAGCAAGTCACAACCATGTTTAAAGTTAGAGCCCTTTAAACCTGCCTGAAAATCTTCATTTAAACACAAGAGTTTTTCATCCTTGAAAACGTGTCAACATTTTGACTTCTCCAGTAAGTTATATGCATTTCGCACATTTTGCTGTCCTGTAGGCTGTTATTTTCGAAGGGATTTAAAGATTTCATCTATTACTTTAAGACGTTGTATGTCCAGGTCTCTAGTTATTGCTAAGGCTCTCCTCTGAGCCTGTGAGCGCTCTGAAAGTCTCAGCTCTCAAACTCTTCTAGCCTTTTTTCCTAATCGAGACCGAAGATTAAAGGTGACCGGTGCTTTTGCCGTCGGGTCCCCAGGGCTCCTTTGCCTGAGGCGCTCAGACTGCCTGAGTGGATATCAAGTTTTAAATCACTTTTCACACTGTGTTTTATTCAGATGCCATTTTGTAATCTTTAATTTATCTTTCCTTTGATGTACGTTTCTTTGCCTCTGACGCTTAATTTATTCAATACATTTGAAACCTGTTTTTATCTGTTCAATAGAGTTGTGTCCTTTCTTTTTGAAAAGTGCTGTTCCATAAAATATTAACATCAGACTTTGTGTATAAGCCGTGATGCACAGTAGCACAGTTGTCTTTGCGCACCATAAAAAGCACAATATGACACTCATTAAATTAATATTAAAGGAGATTCAGGGGGTTTTATGATTTGGTGGAGGTGAGCAGAAGGCAGTAATGTATTTTAGTTCTGCTCTAACAGCTACAGTATGTCTGATGCTCCAGGTTGTGACACTCTGGAGTTACTGTTGGCTAAAAGCATATGGCGGGCTCTTACTCTGCTTTGTGGACCCTTTAATTAGCCCAGCGGTCCAAATGAGGTTACTGCAGTGAAGGAGAGAAAAAAATCAAATGAAAAAGAGCAGGCGGAGAGAGAAATAGTGTGCGTGTGTGTTTGTGTGTGTGTGTGTGTGTGTGTGTGTGAGAGGTGAGGTGGGGCAGTGGTGGGGGTTGGGTATCCTGAGAGCTCAAGATGTTATGTAATTCATTGCTTGGTTATGTAAGGGATCAATAGTGTAACTGTAAAATAACTCAAGTCGTCCCCCTCCACACACACACACGCACGCACGCACACACGCACGCACGCACGCACGCACGCACACACACACACACACACACACACACGTGTTAATCATTGTTCTCCTCTGAAGTTCATGGCTAATTGTTTCTCAGGAGAGGTGTCTGGCATCCTCTGCTGCTCCTGCTGAGGAAACAGAGATGGTGTTGCACGCTGTGTTGTCAGACATTCACAGGAAGAAACTACACGGCTTTATTAGACAGGTTTCCCCCAGTGCTTTTTAACAGACGGGTCGCAGTGAATTTTCAGAAGCCCAAACGAAATTAAATGCGTGGTTTTTTTCTTCATTTACGTCTGCTGCGAAAAGCGCGTCCTTTGCTCTCCTTTCGGAAGACAAAAAAAACCCATTCATATTTCATCGTTTTGGTGTCATGATTGCACTCCTTACCCCTCTAGCAAGAAATATCTGGGCCGGCAGCAGCAGCAGAGTGAAGGGAGATTTTCTGTCTCCCAGCAGGCAGCCAACGCGATGCCTCACCGGTTGTGCTAATATGATTAAATGCAGGCTGACTTTACAGTTCAACATTGGCCCTGAGTAGGCATGGCGGCAGGTCTTTGGCAGTTCTTGGTCGGCCCTTTCTTGGCGTGATGCTCACAATGCAAACAACCCCCTCCCTTCAGCTCCATCTGCTTTGTTATGGTAATGCTGTGGTTCACACCCCCCACTCCATGCTATCTACTTCTTATTAGTGTAGTACAGAAAAAGTATGGTTCCATCATGAAGGTCATATTGAGACCAATTTTAACGGTGGGTGACTCAACGCAGGCTCCTCATTATTTCGGATCAGGTCACTTCATCAGTACAGCGGGGTGAGCGGTTGGTTCCCCATTGACATAATTAGTGCACTTGATTTTGCACAATTTAATGATAACAAACCAATATGGTTAAAGGAGCAATTTGTAAGGTCCAGGCAGAATTTTAAGTTCAAACATTTAATAAATTGACTGACATTATTAACAAAGTGAGGAAAAACAGCAGTGTTGGCGAGATGTCAAATTAAGTTAGCACGCAAACTGGCTAGCCACGTCTGTTAGCGTGACAAATGAACTCTAAGGCCACTGGTTCCATGGCTAACTGAGCCATGAGCTAATTAATGGTAGCTAGCTATGGCCAAAGACAGCGGGCATATGATATGATGTGATATATTCTGAACCATATGTTTTTGTAGCTACGTTCAGATTCTGGCCATATTCCGCAAATTACACCTTCACACAGTAATGTCATAAGCGTATCATTCGGTTAGGCTACACTGTAGCACCCTGCTAAGCACCCTGCTACACAACCCAACACAAGGTAGCCTTCCTGCTAATCTCTTCCTCTTCTATAACTACAAACACTGGGGAGAAGCTCTATGCTAATATCCATTTACAGGTTGGTTAGCTTATTACCTTCAGCTGTAGCATGTTAAACAGCATATAATCTTGCAAATACAAATGTCATTTTGGTCATTTACACAGCTAACAAAACACTGTCTGCCCATGAGTTGCAGGCCACAGTACCTGGTGGGAGTTTGTTTACCTTGTTTTTCCCCGTTAGCCTGCTAGCTGCTATCAGTTTACCTACAGACGTTTTTTCCCTCCATTTTAAAGAAGAAACCTTTGCACATTAAAGTCATCTCTCCTTGAGGGTTAATTTCTTGAGTCTGCATCTGCAGCTACAAGCACCACGCACCCAAATCTACAGCAGAACTGTCAGCAGGCGAGTTGCATTGTGGATAATGTCGGTTCCAACGAAGAAAATGTGTCCCTTTAACATTATTTTTAACAGCAAAAAGGGAATGACTAATTGTGAATTCAGTTAATGGTTAACCTACATCATCACCTGTAACCGACATCTAAAAATAGGATATTATACGATCGAAATGTTGAATGCTTCCCAGCAAGAGACAGTGCCATGGAGAATTGGCATTTCACTTCAACTGCATGTCTGTATATGTGTGTCAGAAAGCCAACATCATGCACTCTGGAACTCTACATGACACCTGTCAAGACCGGGAAATGGCTGTTCTCTGTTTTCCAATTCCCCTGCTCCATCAGGATGGCCTTGTTCCTTTTCTCACTGTAGAGAGAAGGATGATCACACAGCTCCTCTCTTCTAACGTCTCTTTCATTCGCACTCTCTCTTGTCTTATATTAGCACTTTTGCTCTCTCTTTTGCACTCTTACATCTCTCTTTAATTCCTCGTCTCTTTTGTCTAATTGCCTTCGCTTTTGCTCTCTCTTGCATTCTGTTGCCTTCTGTCTCTTTTTGTTTTCTGCCCTCTCTCTCTCTCTCTCTCTGTCTCTCTCTTTCTATCTGTCTCTCTCTCTCTGGCTCGCTCTGCTTCACCTCCTTCTCTCAGCTCAGCTGCTCTGGGATTGTCCCTGATCATTCGACATCAAAATGTCTTCTCCTCACTGCTGCCCTGTGTTCCCCTCATCTCGACCATGTAATATTAAAGTCAGAGGGGACAGTCCTGCTGTTTTCAATGAGGGCTTGTTTCACGGCGGAAGAAAAAGAGACCAAAGCCTGAGAGGGGGGGGAAGTGATGTCACCAACATCCGAGCCAGCGAGATGAATGCACTTTGACTAAATCTCCCCTTTAGCCACTTATTATTATTCAGAAAGTCCAAACCCTGCTCTACCGCAGCTCTAAAACTGCAAATAAAATGTGAGGGATGCATTTGTAGGTGGCCAACAAACAAAGCTTATAAAGACATTGCTGAGATTGAGAATGAGCTTCGACCTTTTAATTAATTTTTCACCTTGATTACGACAGTACATCTGCCATGAATGCAACAAACTGTCAAATGACAAAGACAATTGTCCCGTTTTGTCATGTTGAAATTTCAAATTTGGATCAGTTGATGGATTTCATGTTTCTGTCTGACAGAAGACCAACTGCTTTTTAGGAGTAAATGAGCCACTCACATTCACCCATTATCAAAAAAACAAAAAAAGCGAGGACGAGGACTGCCTGCTGGGAGAGGGAACATGACTTTTATTACAGGTCCCTCTGTAGTGCAGCCCACCAATGAGGCTACATAGCAGCACATGTGCAATTAACGCAGGACAGATGGTCCAAGTTCACATCAAATCAGTGCCGGGAATGAAATGATGGGGAGGGAAGCCTGCATCTCCCCGTGAGGCTGCCGCGGCTTCACTGTCACTGATACATGCTTCAGTTTGACATGTTTGATCAGGTGACTCCATGCAAGTGTACCCACTTTGAAATTGAAATGAATGCCAGAGAGTATTTACAGCACCCCCTCTGTGTTTTGTAACACAGGTGGGTCCGCATTACAAAATCTATAAATTTATATGACTCTCATGCATTATGCATGTGACATGCCATTAGTGAAGACAGGTAGGGGCAGAGCCAGGGGGTTTTAATGAATTTTTCAGTTGATGATGATAGGAGGATTTGCATTTGCGGGAGGTGACATTGTGTTTGTTCTGGAAAATTGGTTGAGATTAAGGTTCATGGTCATGGTGTGCCTGTACCAGTTAATACTGTTAAAAAGAACAGGAAAACATCAGGCTGTGGCGTGTGTGTGTGTGTGTGTGTGTGTGTTTTGATCTTTGTATTTGGTTAAATTAATTAATCTCTGCAGTAATCCTGACCTTGTTAAGTTAATTTCCATACCAATGAAAACTGATTGCTGATGCTGATTAGATACAAGTATGGTGTGTTGTGCCACACAGGGCTGCTTCACATTGTGTTCGACCATCAGGTCACGTTGTATAATTGTTTCATATATTTTCACGTTTTATTATATGACCCCCATTGCATAGTGCGTGGATGTAGGGTGCTCAGATGGCATGGAACTGTACATGAACAGGTGAGGAAACCGCCACCTCCCGATGAAGCCTGTTTGATATGATTGAAAGCGTGGTAAAAGCCAGGGTTTACTTAAGCATAAAATAAGGCCGCACTACGGGATCTCACAGAGCATGGGGCTGTTCATTTTAAGTTGAATAAATCAATGTGAGCAGATAAATATATGATGCCTAGATACGTTCATCTTGGGACTGTTTTAATACTGCAAAAAGCTACTCTTCTGTCATTATGCACCACTGCATCATCAGCAACTCACATGGAGGAATGAAGGCCACTCAATGAGCCCTCACACAAAACAAAAGTATCAACCAGAAAGCTCTACTTAGCAGCTACACTGTGAAATCTGACAAGGTGAGCTTACTTTAACAAAATCAAAAAAATCCAATTATCAAGTAAAAAGGAATGTTTTATTTAAGTTGTACAAGCCAAAAAGCTTTAACAACTTAAAAAATAGTAGCTACTTTACTTGGTCATTTTGGAGATAACTGGTTTCCTGACTTTTTTTAAAGCGAGGTAAACTTTTTAAATGTACAGTGTAGCGGCTGTGTGATGCCGACACAGCGGCAGTTTGAGCTAAATGCTAACACCAACGCGTTAACAGGCTCACAGTGACACTGCACTCAGCTACCAGGAGGAAATATAATGTTTTCTATACTCACAAATTTAGTTTAGCATTTTGGCATGCTACCATTTGTTAATTAGCACTACACAGCTGAGGCTTTGGAGAACATTTTAACGTGTCATTTTGTCGGCAATAAATGCACTGCCGGCAAAAACATTATGCAACTTTTTTTTTTAAAACCTCAAAATATCATCTTCTATATCATTTTGATGGTAGAGTGTCATGTAATAGGGTCAGTCGTGTCTCTGTCTCAGCCACTACGCCCCCCTTTGACTTGTTCCTGCACTATGTAGCTTCAGTGAGAGGGCAGGATCACAGCGTTACATACAAGTTTACTTCAAGATACAAGATTTCAACACATAACATTGTTATGACGTGATGAGTTTTGTTTGTAGTTAGCACCTATCTATATGTCTGACAAATTGATACAGACCTGGGATTTGTATTTCTGAATACAAATGTGACATGTGGTGTGACATCTCTACATTGCTTCCACATAATGTTACTCTAATTGGTGATTGGGTTGCCCAATGACAGGTAGAGTATCCGGTAGTCATCAATCCATCCTGTTAGGCAGATAAATGTCTGTGCCTAATGTGATATCACTCCATCAAGTAATCAAGATAATGTCATTCAAAATCAAAAATATCCCACTCAAAGTGGCACAAGGGGAAATGTCATCCAACCATCTAACATCTGTAGAACCATGTCACATGGTTAAAAGCATTATATTTGACACAGCTTTTTACATTTTTTATTTTTTAAAAATAGCCTAAGAATAGAGGAGGAAAGGTTTCAAACAGCTCTGATTTTGTCAAAATAATGGCCCGCTTTGTTATAATTATAACTATTACGCAACATAGAAAACAAGTTCAGCGCTTTCGTAATGCAAATTTAATTTAAAACTCTGTATGGTAAATATTTTATACACCCTGCCACTGGCAGCCGAACCAAAAATTTAATTTCAGACTCTGTCAGTCATTGATTTGTTATACATGATAATGGCGTAGCCCACGCTTCACTCCCACAATGAAAAAGACATCAGAGGTCATAAACTGGTTTCTCCATTTGCCACAGACTGTTAATATTCTACCAGAGGCTGTAGTTTAAAATCAAACAGCCTTTACCGAGAAGATCAGAATATTTATATCTCATCCTCTGCCGGTGCAGCATCAGTGCTCAGCAGCCGTGATTGCAAGTGAAGTGTTGTGATAATGACCTTGCTTCAGGTGGTCAAAAAAAAATATTAATTAGAGGTTGCTGTGTTTATGAGTCAGCTGTGGTCATTACGCAACCCAGGCGAGAAGAACAGACAACAGCATGTGAATTCACTCAAAAAAACCCACAAATCTGTGAGGTGCGTCTTCGTCAGTGCGCGACGTGAAGCTGCTGTTACGGAAACCACATCCGCCGTCAGCACAATCTTGTCCTGACACATATTCATCAATTATGTAAAAGCTGTGATGGAAAATCAATACAGTGTTAAAGAAGAAGTCTATTTATTCGTGAGCCTGTTGTGTGATTCTATCACCCTGGTGATTTCCCTCAGCACCTGCAGTCACAGAGGGAGCTGTTTGCAGGGGAGGGGAGGCGTTCAGAGTCGATAGCATTATGAGCATCCCAGCTAATTAACTGTTTCTACTTCCCTAACCAAAGCCTGCAGTCTCTCCCTCTCTCTCTCCCTCTCCTCTTCTCTATCATCCCGGCCCCTCCTCAAGCTCAGCAGCCCTGTCTGATTAGTATTCAGGTGGCCTCCTCTCCTCCCTGTGTGTGACTCTGCAGAGCAGGTGTCCGAGGCTGTGGCTCAGACAATGATAGCCCACTGATAAGCTGCCTCGCACAGACTGATAGATAGGCACGGACCCTGTGTTTTCAACTGACAAGAATGACATGTTTTCAGCTGGTATTTTGCAGCTATGGAAGGTCATTCAAATGCAGGGAAAGGGAACTTGCATATCCCCATGGGTGTGCGCTCTGTGTACACACTGCCATGTGTTAAAGCTAAATTCACCCATGTAAATAAAGTTTCCATCTGTCTCTCTACTATCAATACATGAAAAAACTTGACCCAGTGTTAAAAGAAATGTAAACAATTGTAGATTAAATAGGCAGCAGCCAGTTATCTTAGCATAACGACTGAAAACAGACAGAAAGCTTTGACCCGTCATTAGGTAACAAAATTCATGTACGAGTATCTCTGAAGCATAAATGACTTCTTGTTTTGTTTTTTTTGTTTTTTTGTGTGTGTTCTGTGTTTTTTTTTATTTATTTTTTTTTATCATGAGCTATATGTGCACATGTGAGTTCTCTTGTGTCCAAAACAAATTTCTCCTAAGGGAGACAATAAAGGCAACTAACTAACTAACTAAATGAACATGCTAGATCAGTTTCAACAAGAAAATGAAAAATAAATTAAATGTGGCATCTAGCGGGGAGGTAGCAGACTGTGACCAACTGAACACGCCTCACCTCACCATCTGCTTAAAACACCAAAAACATAAAAGGTCAGGTCTAAGGTAAGAAAAACAAAAAATATTCTTAGTTTCAGGCTAATTAGATTTAGACAAATGAAAACATGGATATTGTATTCCATTTCTTCCATTAAATCCCCCTACATCTAAGACTATAAAAAACAGATGTTTTAGTTGGTGGATAGCAAGGCTTTCTACTTACCCCTTGTTTCCTGCAAAGCTTACTAGCTGCTGGCGGTAGCTTGTTAATCATACATGAAAGTGCTATCAATCTGTTATCAAACTCTTGAAAAGGAGAGAAGCATTTTTTCAAACTTTAATATGAGCGAGCATATTACAAACAAAGACTAGTTGTTGTCTTTTGTTCTAGGTGACTGTTTTTAAGCGTCCGGAAATCAGTTCTGGAGAGGAAGCAGCAACAATCCTGTGAATTTCAGGTGCGTATTGTCACTTTTGTCTACATATGGATCCCAGACTGTACCCATAAGGACTCTGAAAACTAGCCTTATGGAAAGGTCATATGTACAGGTTATTTGGAAAGGTCAAAGTCATACAGTATTCCCTAAGTGAACTGTTCTTTATGTGATGATATTGTGCTGCCTGATCCTGGCATCCGGCATGATACCAGGGCGATTATCTCCTGTAATCTTTAATAATGTCCCAGGGAGGAAGACAGAGTGCAATAAGCTGCATCTGCTGTTCCTGGCCCTGGCCGAACAAGGTGAGAGAGCACAGGAGAGAAAGACAGACAGACATGTCGTTTTAGCCCTGGGTTGCCTGCAGGTTTGCTGTGGCAATGAATCCATTGACCTCGATACAAGGTTAAAACTTCCAGTAGCTCTGTGGGTGCTGTGTGTTTTGGCGATTAATTGGGCAACAAAATCAATTTCTGTCCAATTGCCCACGTAGTCTAACTGGTACAAAGCATTGGCCTCAGGGTCATTAATTGTTTCTAAATTCCAATGTTTATCTTTTTAAAAAATTATAGTCAAAGGTTTATGTTAAATAATGGAAGAGACTTAATTTATTTGGGTTTCTGTGTGTTTTCTTTCTTTCTTTCTTTCTTTCTTTCTTTCTTTCTTTCTTTCTTTCTGTGAATTGTAGCTTCAAGTTCAGTTTTTCATTAACGCAAACTAACTTTTTGACTTTGGTCACAAAAGCAATGTTTGTGCCTAACTTTATTTCAGAAATGAGGCCTCAGGGTTCGTCACTCCCTGCTGAGCTGCATCCTTAATGTCAGTGTGTGCATCTGGGTGTATAATTGAAAAATGACTACATAACAATTAAGGGTGCTAAAGCAACCGCATGGCAATGTGATGTAAATGGAAACCGAGGGAAAAGTAGTAAACTACTTACAACAACAGTATCAGTATAAAGTTTGAAGTTGATATTGTACTTTTGAGAGAAGCTGCCATTAATCTCAAGAGCAGCCAGTGACTGAGCTGTGAGACTACAAATACAGACTAGGCAATTGTCCTGAAGGAAATGGGCCAAGATAATAAACCCATAAAGCTGCCTTGAATATTTTATTTTTAATAAAGAGGGCAATTTGTGAGATAAAACCACAATTTGAGTTTAAAACATTAAAAAAAATGAACCAATATTATTAGAGAATGTGAAGGAACAACAGTGTTGATGTTATGTCAGTGTTGGCTATGTACGTGTTGCACAGATTCTCCTGAGGCTAGCATGCTAACTAGCTAGCCCCTGCCTGTCCTGTCTGTTAATACCACCTCATGGGGTGATAGTCTGATAGTTTACCCCTGTGGTTTAAAGAAGCACAGAAGCACCTTTGCAACATTTTACAAGCTTTCTTAGCTTTCAGTGTAATAAATGAAGAGAATAAACTCACAAAATTCAACAAGGAAGATACTATCTCAAGTTTTCCTATGAAACAGAAAAATACAACTGCACAGGATTGAATTTAAGTTTCCAAGTTAACCGAATTAAGACGAAGTTAACATGTCATAAAAAAAACCTCCATTATATACTTCAACTATGACTCTGTAAATCACCTCTGTAGTCGTACTGTATCCACTGTCGTCAGAATGACATCCATCTGTCTCAGAAGCTGTGTTCAGTCCAGTTTGGTGTCCAGACATGTTTGATGGCAGGCTGCTGAGCCTGGTTGAACCGAGCACCGTTGCCTGCCTCCTATTTGATCCAGCCAACCTTAGCAGACTGATTAGGTAGAATAGCTAACAAAGGGCAGCAGTTCCCCCTGTTTTACAGATCAATCTTTTGGTTTTACCGCCAGCAATTTGGCTGTTTTGGTTCACTGTCATCACTCTTTTTAACCTTGTTTCAAGCTGTTTTCGGCATACAAATCTCTAAAAACCTACTTTAAGTGACCCTTACTGCCAAATGTTAAAAAAGTTAGCAAGCATCGGGCAAACTTGTTGAACTGCCACAAGTGGTAAAATAAGTCCATTAATGCAGGTTTAACAGGTATTCAACAAGGTTTGTAAAATGTTCTGGCAGAATTAAAGACTTTTTTTTTTGTTGCAGAAAGTAGGATTGAATCATTTCCTAATGCAGCTAATATAAGTAAATGCCAGATGTGTCCTTTGAGCTTAAGTAGTAACTTGCAGTCTGCTTATTTTAATTATAATTATTATTTCATTTTGTTATGATATGTTTGGTCCCGTGATGGAGACATTTTTAGGTTGCCTAAAGCTCTTTACATGAAATGGATGCATATACATGACACAGAAGTGCGAGTTGGTTTTAGTCGTAGCAGAAGTAGAAACAGATGTAAATTTCCCGGAATATAAACTATGCCGGTGTGTTTGTGTGTGAATGTTTCACTGGAGGACATGGCAGCCTGTGTGCAGTATCTGCCTGTCTGGAAATAAAAATGGGCAAACAATCAACAACGAGCAATAAACTGACAGTATTGATCATGTTGTTTGTGGAGGAGAGGGTGGTGTTTTCCGGTGATGGCACGGTTTTCAGCCATGCTGATGGGCTCGTGTTTTCCTGCCTGTGATAATAGATGAAGATTCATGGTGGCCATGGCTGCTCCATGTCCGCCGCGAATCCGGGAAGGATATTTATGTTGACAGCCCTCCTTCTCCCACCAAGCCCGGAAGGAGGATCACACAACCTGTCACTCAGATTGATGTCTCCCCTGACGGCACAAGTTAAAAGGAAAGGAGGAGAAGGTAATGAAGAGAGGATGGAGGAAGGAGAGAGCTCCCAGGGCTGGAGACATACGAAGATGATCCCTCACCGCGGTATCATCGGCAGTCAATTCATCACATTGACATTCGCATACATGCACAAACCATACCTGTGTAGAGGGAGCACTGCTGTGTGGAGCAAAGCTGCTCTATTACACAGAGGATTTGTTGAGTATGTCTGTGATGTGACGGGGAGAGGAAAGTGTGTCGGTCATACAATATGGATCAAATGAAAAGGAAATAAAAAGATGCATTGTAATGTCAGAGATGTGACCCCTTTGCATATTGTTTATTATTTGGGATGTGGCGAGATGGGCTTCTACAGCGAGCGGCGTTACTGTTATCCAGCCCCATCATCTTTGAAATGGGATGTTGTTTGCTTTTCCGCAGGTACGTTATTCAACCACAGCCAAGTATGAATTTTCTATCAGTGCGAGCTTTGATATCAGAAATGATTTGTGTTCATATCGCGGCCCTGCATTGTGCAACAGGCAATTTTAGTGCATGGCGAGTGCCTCTACATAATGATGAGAGGAAACATAATCTAATTTCTACTTTCATTTACAGGACAGATTGTTCAAATGGAGTAATAACTATCTCCTCTGCCCCTCGCTGCCTCTCCACTCCTCGCCGCTCTCTCATCCTTGCCCTCTTCTTCTTCTTCTTCTTCGTCTCCCGCTTTCTGCGTAGTTCGACCCTATTCATTCCTTGAAGAATGCATTTGAAACCATGCAAATGAGAACAAGTGAACAAATGAATGTTTCATGAATGCTTTTATGATGAGAAAATGCAAATGAGGATGAGTGAATGAATGAATGTTTAATGAACGCTTGTTTAATGAAAAGGACTTATTAACTAGAGCGCTGACTTAGCACTGCGCCACAGCCCGGGCCTACCACGCATGAAAGGATCACATTATATTTTGGCAAGGAGGTGATACAACACATTTAGATGAACAAGCGCCACTAATCAGTCGGACCTGATTGACAGGACGGAGACATATTGAATTAGCATTTAACTGTCACTTTCGCTGGCCTGCCCGCCTCTATTTGTTTTGGATAATATCGCACCAAAGTACAATCTGATGGAGTAAAACTGTCGGGGCCGCGCCAGCCAAGCTACGTTTTTGGCTTCTGTTGGCTGAGCTGGGGATAGAGGCCCACACATGAGGGAGTTATATCATTTGCCTCATTAGCTGTTGTTGTTGTCATATTTCCCCAGATCTCACACAGAGATGTAGACAAAAGTACAATTTAACTTCACCCCAATGTCCTCTAGAAGTTTGTGTGTGTGTGTGTGTGTGTGTGTGTGTGAGAAAGTTCAAGTGTGTCTGGAGGTGTCTTTGTGCACAGGCTCCCAATTTATGCATGCACGCTTTTGCATGATTAATGTGCGTGCACGCCCTCAAATGAGCGCAACTTTGTGTTTGTGTTCGATGCAGCTTGAAGGTACCTTTAATCGTAATGTTTAAAGCCAGTGCGGTGCAGCTTGTCTCTCTTTATGGGATCTTTTTGGCTGCCTCCATCACTCTCTGTGGACTGGGATTATCGCAGAGGAAGCCCATTAGGAGCGATTGGCTGATGCACTGGAGATATCTGGAGTGTTACTTTTTCCCCCCACTTAAATCTTTATTGGTAAGAGGTTTGAAACATTACATAACTATAGTAAAGAAAAAACAGCTTGGGGGATGCATTTAATTTGTTTTCCATCATCTGTGCTGTCCTGTGGATGAATTCATCTGGTGCTCTGTTCTGATGCCACAGTAATCTTGTGTAATGTAGATTTTCCCCCATTTTTTTCTTAATTTCTTCTTAAATATATGTCTATGTTTTTACAATTAAAGGATAACTCCATAAATTTTACATGTTAAAATGTAAAGGTCTTTAGGATAACTACTGCATATGTGACATCACTGGAGGCAATTTATCAGATTACAAGCAATCTACGTTTTTCACATTAAACACACTTTGATGTGAACTGTTATTGAAGTCACCCTTTAAGATGAGTTCTTCAACAATTACTGACCCTGTATGCTCTGTGGCGAGGGCACCACTGTCATCCTCGCACCTAAACAACTCAATAGGTTGATTGCCAGTGACTCCAAAATGACTTATATCAACCTTTCCAAAACAACATGCGGACAGGCCTACCAGACCTCTGTTGTACACTTGCAGTTTGGTTAGAGCCTGTTTGACCTAACCATCCCTCTCCAACCTCCTCCTTTTGCAGACTTCTTGCTCTTTATACTACTTTGCCTGACTTTCTGCTTTGCCGCCATAATAATAACTGTGGACACTGGAGGTCGCTGTCTAATGAGAAATGTAAATATGCATCATAATAAACAGCGTTCACAGTTGATTTATAAGATATTTTTTTCTAATGAGGACTGGCTGCCCTTCTCCAATTCCTCATAATACCCATTTTCATTAAATACTGTTAGCTTTATATTTGTCTTTGTTTTGTTTGTTTTTTCATTTCATAGTGGAGGTTCATTGGGGGACCAAGTTGTAGGAGTGGCTGAAGCTCAGGGGGTAGAACGGGTCATCTAGTGATCGGAAAGGTCGCTGGTTCGAATCCAGGCTCCCCACAGCTGAGCTGAGCTGCATGTTGAAGTCTCCTTGAGCAAGATACTGAACCCCAAGTTGCTCCTGATGTGCAGTTGGCACCTTGCATGGCAGCCTCCGCCATCAGTGTAGGAACGTGGGTGTGAATGGGTGAATTTGGCAAATGCTGTAAAGCGCTTTGAATGGTCAGTGCACTGGAAAAGCGCTATATAAATGCAAGTCCATTTACCATTACCAAGAACATAGTGTGAGTTATCCATATTAATGATGCACACACTCCACTCATCTGACACCTACTGTATTTAAATTTTTACATTTTACCGTGGGTGTTATAAAGAAATAATCAGATATATCCAGGAGAATTGCCTCCATGTCACTGGATTTGTTGATGAGTGGTGTATCACTATCAGTAATCTCAACATTAATCTCTATTCCCCATTTGTCTTTTTCCATGTTCAGTGTCATAATGTCTAGTGATCAATCCTCGTAATAATGCTGACATTTTTCTTACATTACTCTCCTTGGCTGGAGTGTAGATCTAGTTCAATAAGTTAGAGAGCTCTTGAGTTGTTATCGCACAGATTTATTTTATATAACAACATTGAGACAGAGGTGAATCTAAACACAACAATTAACTACTTCAATTTCAGCCTCAAGTGTTCTCCAAGGTTCGTTGTTCAAGGTTATTATGTCTGAATGAAATTCAAAGTCAGTTTACTCTAGTTCATGCTTTTAAAGCTGCATTAATGCATGTCTGGCCACTTGGGGGCAGCAAAATGAGCAGTAAACACAACATTTGCATGTTTTTGCCCTGTTTCAAGTTGTTATGGTGACAGTGTCTATTTACACATGCAGCGCACTTGGAGCAGTATAAGCATTCATTCCGTCCACCTGACAAATGTCCAATATTCACCCTCCTTTGCACTGTTTTTGTCTCCACCCACTCCTGAGAGATATATCTGGTACTTCACCAACTAAGTGCTCCACTCCAACAAGCCACTAACGTTGTCTGATGCTGTTTGTTGCTGGGTAGGAAGTGTACAGTAAGTTTTCAGACCTTTTTTGAAAATGAATGACAATTGCTGCCTTGTGCCTGCTGAGATAAAAAAAAGCTGGTGAGTTTGAACCAAAACAGTAAAGAAATGGGCCCTTAAATCCAAACAAAATGCTAAAAGACACTAAAACATCTTGGTCTCGGGTTCTGATAACCCCAAGCTTGTTTTCTAGTCGGTGGTATGAGTCGAACTGAAATTATTAATCTATGTATGTGAATTTTCTGTACACCTCAATGTTGAGGCTTCTATCTTCTTCAGTGTGTACTGCACCGGGCAGACTGTCAGCAACACACTGAAACAGACCTTTTGTCCACCCTAAGGACAAAACACCCAGGCATGAACAGAGTAATGTAGTTTATAATGTTCAGTGCAGACAGGACTGCACAGAGTTGTACATCGAAACAAAACAACCTCTCCATAAATGAATGGCACAACACAGGAGGGCCAACTCCTGTCGACTTACATCTGTAGGAGAAAAATCATTCCTTTGAAGACAACAATGTAAACATCTTGTCCAGAGAAGACAGATAGTTTGAAAGAGGAGCAGAAGAATCCATCTATGTCAGACTGGAATTACAGTCCTTGAACAGATGAGGTGGCCTATGACATTACTTATCGCCCAGCGACAATGCAGCACTGAGTTCCCTCACCAGACAGCTTAATAACCATTCACACCTGGGCTCACCTAGCCTTAGCAACCCACATGAAGGCCGGTTGGATTAACGACTCACAAGAGGACCCATCGACTCTTAAACTCAGAGCACACGTGTCCCTAACGACACTGTAAGGACACTCCCACACAGGGTTTAAAGCCTGCAACTCCTCTCCAGTTAATTAGAACTGAAGAAACTGAAGAAACCTCTTGGACCTTTTTCTTATATTTGATATTTTAGCATTTTCTACAGGAAACTGTGGCCTTTCTTAGAGTTGCAATGAGAGTTTTAGTAACTTTACAAGAATTGTCAACAAAATGTGAACAAAATAATATTTTTGACATTAATACATTCATGCACTGAGTTGCAGAGAGGCCTACTACAGTTAGCATTGTAGCCAGCTAGCCCATATTGTCCCAGTCCGATATTCTTATGCTAGTGGTGCAAAAAACAAGTCTGCCCTGGTTCTCTGAGTTTCCAGTCTGGGCCACTAGATACATGGCTAACTGAGCTAACTGAGCTAACTAGCTAACCGCTGCTCTAATTAGCGGAACTAAGCAATTGTTGTGGATCTATGCTGCCCCCTGTTTGTTTTGACTATGAACTCGACAGGAGGCCACGCACCTTGCAAAAATATCTTTCAAACTGAAAAATGTGTAAGTCAGGCCACAAAGAAAATAAATGACTTTTCTCTTACTGTTGACATTTCCAAAATAAGGTCACATGATGGTCTCCTGGAAGTGAAGTGACTTTGCCTCTCTACAGTTAATTGTTGGCTTTATTGACAGGTGTCTCAGCCTACCACAGTTAGCTATATTGAGTGCCATTGCTCATTAGACTTAGCTCCACCGGGGTTCCTCCCTTTAACACAAGCTTGGATGTGGATATGGATAGATTTATGATACCACAGTACCGTCTGTCAGCAGTTTCACAGTTCAACAGTACACCGTGTCCTTCAGGTCAGCCAGTAAATGTAATAAAAAAAAAGCTCATCATCTAGGGGCAGGGTGGCCCTGTATCATAATCCCTGAATGAATTTAAACCTCTCAGCTTCAAACTGAACCATATTATTCCAATAACCGTCATTATCCCTCATATTAGCTAAGCGGAGGGAACACGCCAAATGGCAAGGGCCACTCTGTCTCCGGTTTGACCTTCCACACCCCGCACTCTCTGCATATGCTCTTTCTCCCCTGCTCTGCCCCCAGCCCTCCCCATTATCTCCCCATCTTCTCTCCCTCTCTCCCCCATCGCTACAGTTGCGTTAGGAGGAAATGGGGCTTAACAAAAATATTGTCAAACTGCCTGGAAAGCCGAGGGGAGGGAGCTGGGCGAGCATATCCAAATAGCCCCCATTTGAATTGCTAATTTGAGCTCCAAAATAAATAAATAAATAAAGTGTTGACAGAGCTGAGAGGAGAGTAGGTCCTTAATAAAGCAACAGTGTTAACTCCTGGGTGAGCGGCTTCAGAGCGAGATCAAAGCCTTTTAAAACAGGGCAGACTTAAGCGTCTTCGGGGGACCCTCCTCACCAACAGAACACACCTCTCTCTCTCTCTGTCTCTCTCTCTCGGTTTCCCACTAATTCTGTCCCTGCAGTCGCTAGCCTCCACAATCCCCTCTTTCTCACAGCTTGGGCTTTTGGATGAGAACCGCTACTCCCTCAAAGAGCATGCAAATGTGTGAATGTATGTGCGACAGAGATGGAGAGGGAGGCAGAGAGGGGAGGGAGGAAGAAGGCGAGCTTTGTTAGAGATGTCTAAATTGGGTTGCCTTTGTGCAAATCCACTGATCTCTTTCAAATGAAAAGGGAAACATGTGCTTTTGTTCCACTAATAGGCTATCCACGCACGAGCGTCCTACACATCAACACCACGCCGTTACTCACGTGGAACGGGAGTCGGGTGAAACTACTGACCTGAGCCAGACACCTGCACTACGTGTCAGGTCTCTTGAGACCCGCCAGCACAATGGAGATGAGCACTTTTGCCCACGACATAACATTGTTCAAGTGAAAATAACATTATAGCTCCGTTACTTTGGCGTTTTCTTTGTGTCAGGTTGCTTGTTGTTGTTTTGGCAAAGGTAACATGACACGGTGCATCACGTGATTCTGTGATTACACGGTTTGGCCACGATGTCTAATTGGCTTCAAAAGCCTGGTTGTAAAAACATATATCTATATATTAATGCAGATAAAGGAGCTAATAAGAAGCTAAACTGTCATTGATTGGATAATAACCAATGTGTTCCTGAACTGCAATTTGGCCAATGCGTTCTACCGGCGTGCAACCAAAGCCAGCTAAAAACATGATTGGTCGATACTACTCAGACTACAAACAGAAAACAGAAGAGTTTTGATACCTCGCCCACCTTACCTTGAAAAAAGCTGATTACTCCTAGTTACTTTACTGATTACTTGTTTTTAAAAGTAACTAAGTTAGATTACATTATTAGTTACACTCAGCAGCTGCTGACAACACCCCCGCCGCCTCAACATAAAAATGACAACCGGTTTTACTCACTTTATTAAAGTGCATTTTTAACAGTAATGCCAAGCACGGCATTGATAGTAGCAGGGATCTTGTTTATCATGGTACCAAACGAGGGCGAGTCAACCGTGTTTAAGTGCAGCATTTCCTCTACAACATACTGCCCGACCAACTTCTTCAACTCTCCCGCACTTACTTGTTTTGCACGGAAGTCCAGCTTTTGTTGTTTGGGTGCTGGGGGACCTCCTGCAGAAGTCGAGGCCGTGGCTTTGCTCACAGCTCTGTAAACTTAACTGTGCTGCGACTCAGAATGTTTCTTCAATTTTGATGTCGTGTTTTTGAAGCTGGATAGTACTCTGTCGCCAGTACAGAGTGTACAACCAACTTTAATATTCTCATCTTTAGCTGACACGAACTTAAAATAACGACTGTATTTCCAGCTAGAAAACATGCATCTCTCTCCTCCCTCCATTGTTGTTTGTGTTGCTGTGTGGTGTAACACGTGAGTTGTCCTCGCGCTGAAAAACGTGACTTGTCGCATACGCGACATCATTCTCTGAGACGCAAGGATAAAGCAAAAACATATATTCTTACTAAGGAAAACGACAAAAATAATAGTAACGAACCGTGACTTGAATAACTAACTTTAATCTGATTACTGGTTTGGAAAAAAGATTACTCGTTACTGAAAAAAGTGGTCAGATTAGAGTAACGTGTTACTAAGTTACTAAGTGACGCATTACTGGCATCACTGCTCGCCCATACATGCAAATGTCTGCTATAGAGCTCAGAGAGTGTGTGAACCTGCACCTTCATTTGTGAGTATGGGCTGCTGGTGTGCCTCGTGCAGTTAGCATGCTAAGCTAGCTGTTGATGGTCAGTATATTCTTGTAATACACAACTATATGCTGTATTAAACTAACTATGCCTTTTTTGTTAAATGCACAACATTCAACAGGCCACAACAATGCCGCATTTTTGAATAATGAAAAGTTAACAGGCCCTGCTGCGTAAACAGATCATTTACCTGTAAAACAGGAGAAAAAATGAAGCAGAGGAATCTCGCTGCCGTTCATCAGGTCGGTTTTGACAGAACTGACTGAATAATCACATTGTCAAATGCATTGTTTTCATTTTTGTCTTACCCATCCACTTATCATTTAGACCCATTCACCAAAATTTTAAGTAGTGTCTTTTCCCTGCTCACGACAAGCTTTCCCCGGCACCAGAGGTAAATACGACAACTATACAGTACAGCATGAACACAGCTTAAAAACACAGGTGATAACACCTCACAATGTTTGTTTCTAGGCATTTTGTACACACTACTAATCCCTAAAACTGGAGCAATAATGAAGCGGAGGAATCTTGCAGCCGTTCGTCTGGTCGGTCTTGCCAGAACGACAAGTATACAACATCCACGTCCTCAAGGCAGTCCCGCGACAGCAAGCGCGCTATCCCCTACTGTCTGTAGCGCTGTACATGTATGCATATTTTAAACATCCAAAACCTTGGAGGGCTTAGTTGGATCAATATTACCTGAACAGTGTTACTTATGAAAAATAAAAAAAGTATTACGATGACCATATATTTTTGCGTGGGTCTCATGTATTACTATATAACTTCTGCTTCTCCTGCAGCAGCTTGGTCGTTGTGGGCAAGCCCAGATGAGTCGATTACCGAGTGCAGTTAGAAATGCTCAATTCTGTCCTTTTCCCTGTCCACTCTCGATAATAGCTGTTATAAACTGGTGGTAGGCAAGACACATATGAACTTTGATTGCATTTCCATGGAGTCATAATCATACATTTTCATCCTTGAGCTGCGGAACTCTACTGCACTCGGTAATCGACTCGTCAGGGCTTCCCCACAGCGACCAAGCTGCTGCAGGAGAGTGGTGAGTTGTGTTCTCTTTTCAGTAGAAATGCGGCAAAGCTAGCAGATGTCAGATGCCCCGTACCATGTGCTGGGACCCTATATGTACTGTTGCTGAAGTTTGGTGCTGTTCTGAGCATTATTAGTGGCTATGGAGGCATAGACTGCAGTGTATTGTTATCACACGGTCTTTTCTGAGGTTTCTAAAACTACATAAGCTAGTGGTCGGAAAACTTGATCTCTCGAGGGAGGGGGTTTTACTCGGTGTCATGGTGTGTTAACCCTAACCCTAACCCTAACCCTAACCCTAGACCACCGGAATATCCCTTTTAAAAAATAAATAAATAAATAATATAACTCTTTAATAAATAAATGCTTTTGCTTTTTTAGGATTTTCACACTTCTCTCTCACACTTTGAAAGTTTTGATACACGCTCAGGGAAAGTAACAACAAGTAAAACAAATTTTTTGAGTGAATGGGCACTTTTAGCGAATTAAGCTGTAATAGAGAGTAAAGAAGTGAAACACACCCGCCACACCTTTCTACAGCTCCCTGATGAGGGACCAAGGATCTCTGCCAAAATATGATACGATGATGATAAGATTAAAAGATATGCATTGCTGGCATCCGCCCCAGTCACACATCCACACTCGTACCTACTTAACTCTCACATATCCCACTTGTCTCCTTATGGGAACCACATATTACAACCAAAATAAATCTGTCTGCTGTGGAATCAAAGAGAATATTGTGCTCAACCGCAACATGGCTTGGGACTACACTGATCTTCCCTCAATGAATAAATAAAGCTGCCCACATATCATCCTGCGGTAGAGCCATATTGATTACATTTTGGATCACAGCCCTGATGAGGACGAGAATATTATTAGAAAAGAAGTTGTGGAGGAAGAAGTCTTAAGAAGTGAGGATGCTGAATATAAAAAAGATTTGTACTAATAAATACAAAGGTCATTTTTTAAATCTCAACAAGTAGTTATTACAGAAGATATACAATCTTATATGCAAATTATGATTATTTATCCCAAATTTCATTGAAATTAATCCTGAAGAGTTCTTATACTTTGTAGGAATTGTAATTGGTTATTCGTTGATTTTTTTAAATGTGTTTTAATTCTTTTAAAATAATGATCTAGAGGACTATAATGGCTGGAGATATTACGAATAGTTAATTTTCAGGTTCATACTTCTTTTTAGGATGACTGGCAGAACATGTTTACATGCTTCAATGCTCAAAAGAAGCATTACTGTTTATTATCATGTCCACTGCTGCAGCACCTCTATTCATCCTCTTTCTGAACAGTCCGTTTTAGCGCCTTTCTCTTTAAGGTCCCCCTCTGAAAAAAGCCGAGTCTGCTCTAATTGGTCAGCTCTCAAAGGACTGAGCAGGCACAGCCCACCATGTTTTAAAGTTTAAATCATCCTCACCTCACTGAATGTAAAACAGAAAACATGAGGAATAAACATATGAGCTGGTGAGGTAAACACACCTCGCACACATTAACTACTCTCTCAGTACTGTGGCTTATCTGCTGCTTTTTCTAACTCTGTCCAGAGACTGCAGCACACTGGAGTGCAGCTCGTCCAGGCTACGTGAAGCGTAATGTAGGTCAGGTGTGTGAGCTGCAGTGCCGGTTCACGGCACTGACCCAGTAACTAGCCCTGTCAGCCCACCTTACCTGGCACACGAGGTTAGGTCAATCCCACTGACTGTGTCATGCAGCGGCCAGAGGAGCGGCGAGACAGGAGCATCCAGCTGTCTGATCAGCTGCAGGAGCGGCAGATGAAGGCATCCAGCATGTCAGTGTGTCGACAGCTGGTCCTCAGTGAAGGGTCCAGGAAAAACCCAGCGGTCATTTAGGGATTTTTGATTATATATTTAATAAGCAAGAGCAAATGATCCACAAGATGTCTGTTTTTTGACATCTATATTTCACACAGGTTTTTATAAGCAAATGTAATCACTGCGTATTACTATCATGAAGCAGTATGAAGAAAAGTTAGCATCTAATAGAAAAGAATCACAATACAAAGAAAATAAAACATGGAATATCAAGCAGGAAAAGTAAGATAAGACAGCAACATGATAAAAGAACCACTAGTGCTCAAGCACTGATGTGACTAATTCCTGACCTTGGAACAGCCCTGAACAACATTTTACACAATACACAACGAATCACATCAAACCCACAAATGTAAGTGACAGCTCACAGTGATATTTGCTTTTGATTAGTACACATAATAAATAATAATAATAAAATCACTCAATATGAAAAAAACCTAATTAAGGCTGCTGTAAGTGATATTTCTATCAAAATAAGTATTAAATAGCTCTATATTCCATCAGTAATCACTGTTATACAGTGTGTTTAGTAATCCATGTCTCTTCTCCCCTGAATCATGCGGAGGAAATAAGTATTCTGGTATCCCTGCCCACTTTATCCAATCAGGGCGGAGGACCCCAGAAATCGGCGGCCCTGTCTAATTGTAAACACACAGAGAGCAGGATGCCCAGTGCGAAAAAGGCGGCAAGCAAGCTATGCCCTGTGAAAAGATAAATAAGAGTGTTTGTGAATGCCAGCAGCCCTGGGAGCTAAGTCAACGTGCTTGCACGCTCAGATAGCATTTACTATGGTCACCGACAACGTTTCACATTTTAGTGGGCTAGCATTTGCTAATTAGCACAATGTGCTGCTGAGGCTAGCTATTAATTTGGCTCTGAATAGGAGGCAGGATCAAAAGTGAAAAGATCGTCAAATTTCGTTTGGACAGCGTGGATGTCACATGTTACAGCGAACCATCCATTTCATTTCAAAGCACAAATGTCAACCTCATGGTGGCGCTAGAAAAATAAAGTAATCAATGGCATCAGGCTTCACCCACTGGACTACACCAGTGGGCCGGCCAGCAGACTGGCATTACCCTCCACTGAGGAAAAAGACTTATATGTTTGTTTGTATTCCTCATGTATGTCTCATGTTGTTTTCAATCTTAAAAAAGGCTAACTGAAAAAAAACCAAAATTGTCCTAAAACAGGCGAAGGCAAGGCTTGGTTTCTTTTTCTCTTACTCAGTTTATGTTGAGCCTCTCTGTGGAGGCAGGAATAGCCTCTGTGTTTATCTCTACTCATCTTAATTTGGCAGTTTTTTCTACTTATTCCAAACAAACTGCTGCTGCTCATTTTGCTGCTTCTTTAAAAACACACTTTCTTCATCTAAGAAATTTTGCAGTTTCGGCCATCGAAATGTTCCCGAATGCGCAATCCCATCGCATGTGTATTATGTTCCTCCCCAAGCGGGTCATATAACGTCATGCAACTAAGAAAGAAACATCTGTTGAGATTTCACTCGTAGTGGATTTATTTTATGATTTCATCATGTGAGATTACGGTCATAAAAAACCTTTTCACTTTTTATTAAAGGTACCATCTGTGTCATGTGATATTACCTGCAGCCATGGGTCTACAGTATATTGGCTGCGCGGAGGACAAAAATACACCGCAGATATGAGCGGCAATCAAACCCAATGTCTCGAAAAAAGGTCAACCTCTTGGAACGCCACAACACCCACGTAGAAAAGGTAAACATGTGGGGGGTTCATGTGTCCTTTTCACCACACCTGTTCCTTCTCCTGTGATAAATTGAATTAGCAGGTGGTACATTAAGCAGCTTATGTTTAGTTTACGATGATTGCCCTCCCCCCCTCTTTTTTCCTCTGTTCCCCCGCTCCCACTTTTTCTGACGGGTGTCGAGTCGCTCTCCCCGAGCTGCTCCACCTTACCCCTGTACCTGCCTGCGAGGCTCGGCGACGGCTCTGTGTGTTTGTCGACGTAAAGCTGGAGCGGGGCTCTAATCTGCCATTAAGACAGGAGGAGAGGGAGGCTTACTGGTGTTTCTCTTACAAATCCACTTCCAGAAAACCCCGGCGGAGATGCTGCACTGCATCCCAACGGATTAGTGATGGGGCCACCACCGCCAGGGAGAGGAGAGGAGAAGGAGAGGAGAGGAGAGGAGAGGAGAGGAGAGGAGCAGAGAGGAGCAGAGAGGAGAGGAGAAAGGAAGGTCAAAGAGAAATGATGTGGTGGAGGAAAGGTGTGGATAGAAAGAGGTAAATGGGAGAGGGTTACAAGCGTGCGTGTGTTCAAACACAGCTTTTGTGCGGGCGTACGTGGGAATACACAAGAGGGAGAAGAGAAAAGGAAAATGACACAGGAAGGCAGAGGTGTAAGAGCAAGAAAACGAGGACAAAAGGGAGAACGGAGAGAGCTGGTGGTGCTGTGTGGGTGCGCTGGTTGTAGAATGAGGGGCTGTGGGCTGTAACATTTAATATCTGGTATCCACGCAGCGTTTACTTAATATTGTGTGCAAATATCAGTTACTGACAGATCCCCGCTCTGCGTCTTAACCCCTTTTAACCAGTTCAAACATACACCAGATTTACTCCCGCACTCCTCCTCCATCCTCCCTTCCTCGCTCAGCCATGGCCTTTAGGTTCCTATTCATCAGCCGGCAGAGTGCAACCTTTTTTCTTAAAAAAACACAGCTCGGCAGGGACTTGTCATGTTCTGACTGCCATTTACTGCAGCCAGTAGTACAGACAGCCATGGGCACGGCGGCCCCATTCGCTAACTATAACTGGACACAGCCCAGTTATAGTTAGCTACTGGGTCGTAGAACCGCTAGCTGCACGAATAACTGAGCAAACTAGCTAAGGACAGATGCACTTTCACTGACGTTAGCAACAAGTAGAACTATTTGTCCATTAGGAAACTCTGTTAACCACCTCAGTGCATTCCTTGAGACTTGAGGCTGTGCTAGTTAGAAGCAGTCAACGGTAAGATTGAGATGGTAAACTGTTTTTGAGGTATACCGTGGTATTACTTTTACGATTAGCCTACATATTTTATTGATGATTATACTGTGTACGTTTGCTTCTCTAGGGTACTGAATTAGTTACTTAGTTTTATATATATATATATATATATATATATATATATATAAAAAAGCTTTCATGTCTGGCAGGACATCATATATCGTCAAATAATAATAAAGCATTTGTTCAACCAAACCGTAATGAAAATGATAATATTGTTAGACTTCATACCATGATATCATTATGACAACAGCATACTGTTATCAATTACGTTAGCAACAAGTAAAGCTATCAGTCCAGAGTAAGTCTTTTCTCCATAGTATGTGAATCAATTTCATAGTGCTTTACACTCTCCACCATGTGGCTAGCAGTCCTATTAGCTGCCTCTGTGCAGGCTGGGAGCTCACAGTGAACACAGTCGAAATGGACCAATGCCACAGAGGCCAGCTTGGTATCATGGAATACAGTAGTGAGTTGGTTTTTCGGTTCCCTGGGATGAGTAAACCAATAGGACTGCTAGCTGCATGACTACCTGAGCAAACTAGCTACCAACAGTTAAACACAGCAGCGGTAATAGTAATGTTAGGGTCAAGGAAAGCTATCCTTCCATCAGGAAAGTCAGTAAACCACCTCAGTGATGTATACCCTGATGTAATAATGGCCTGAGTTAATGATATCAAGCTAGGCCGAAGTATACAAATTGATGATTAGCCTTTATATATAACTGACTATCATACATGTATGTTTGCATTTCTACTGTACTGAATTTTAAAGTATTAGCGTTATTTGAAGAAAAAAAAACATTCCAACTTTATATCAATCTTTATGCATAATATTTTGTTGAATAATTATAAAGCATTTGTTCAACCAAACCATTCTGTATTATTAAGGGGAACTGTAACTGATACTAATAACAATAACACACCATGCTGTCATGTTTTCTGAGATTGTACCGTGATGATTTCAATAAGTTGCTTATTACGTTAGCAACGAGCTATCAGTGTATAGTCGAGGCAACGCAGCCCCAGAAGACCTAAAACTTGATCCAGTTACACCGTCATTGGTCACTCAGTTAGTATAGGATGAGTTTTTAATCATCCTCCATGAAATGACAAACACTTCTATACCATTTAGAAGTGTTTTTGCCACTGTTGGGCCGGATGTATAGCGCAAGACACTCGCGATATAAACACTTGAACGTTGATTTTTACCTCATGGGAGCCTAAATGAAATCCAGACTGCGTGGCCCTCGCTGTGTCACTGTGATGCAGCCCAGGCATGACTAACACCTTTCTGAAGGCTGTCCATCTGTGGTGGGAACACCGGAGAGCCAGAGCAGGGGTCTGAAATGGAGCAGTCCTGACAGGCAGATGGCTCAGCTCCTCCGTGCCAGGACTGTGCCCAGCTCCCTCCACCCCCGCAACTCACCCCCTCTTGGCACAGCCCATCTGTGGACTGGCCTTGAGGGGAATGAATGTGGCCCACCTGGACTGACTCAAGGCCCCTGCTACAGTGTCCATTTTGTTCTGAGTCAGAGGTCCGTCAGAGCCTAAAACACACACTTAGCAAAGGAGAAATCGCCCACGCTCGTCCAAGGAGCTGCCCCTCTAAAGGTAAGTGAAGGGTTTCTCTTTTTTTTTTTTTTCCCCCGTCTCTCTTGGTTTTCCGTGGGCAGTTGCCATGGCTACGGTAAAGTAAGCGACCACCTGTGGGCTCGCTTCTGATGTACGAGAGAAAAAAGGCAAAAAGAGACAAATCAACAGACTGCAAACGGACTGACCGAGAGTACCCTGGAATAAATCCAACATTTCACAGCCTCTGATGTTTCAAGACGTTCACGCAGGCAGATAAAAATGTCTTGATTCAGCAGACAGGAAAGTCTCGCGGATCAGTCGGAGAGAGCCTCCGTCACAGTGGGTGTGGGCAGCAGATTTTAGCTCGGGTCACAGCAGCCCCAAGGCAGCTCGCTCCACAGACTCCTCTCCTGCTGGACATCAATCTTCAGAGCTGCTGTCTAGGCAAAGAGCAGATTTGATTTCTCCACTGAACAGAACTCAACCCTTGACCTCCCTTCCCCTCAAAGCCCTGGTAGACCCAAGTAGTTGCTATGGTTACTGTAAAAGCGGGTGGTGGTTGAAGCCCTGCAGGATGCAGAGCCGCTGTGAACATTATAGGAATAGATATAAATTTGTACAAGCCCCTCGCAAAGTGTAATTGAATGTAGTCAGGAAAGCCGCCCCTGTCAATAAATTACCTATTTATCTCTGGCCTTGAACAAGGTGACTGTGTACGGCGTGCCGGCGCACTGTGCAGAGGGATGCTCGGCGTCTGTGCAGAGGTGGATCCTGTTTTAAAACAGGCGCGTCTCCTCCTGCGTGTGTGTGTGTTTTTTTTGTGTTTGTGCACATGGGCGTGTGCTGCATGTGTACGTACATGTGTCCAAGCGTGTGAGTATGTGTTGACTTGGTGCCAGTGGGTTTCCTCGTGCCAGCGCCGCAGTCTGGTGAGGCAGAGCGGCGTGTCGGCTGCACAGCTGCGCGCGGCCAGCTCCCATTGGTCGGGGTTAACGAGGTAGCGAGCACATCTGCATCGGAGCAGGACACGGATGAGTGAGGCCGCGGCAGAAGCTGTCATGCTCCCGCTCTCTCTCTCTCTCTCTCGCGCTGACTTAGCTGCGTGTGATTTTCATGTCCGTGAGAAGCGCATGACTGTTTATTTTTACATTAGGAAGAGTGTCAGTATGTCATTAAAAGGGAATTATCTTTTAATCTGAAGCTGAACTATTTGCATTATCTCCCAAAGCCCTTCCTGCACATATGCACACAGTTTACACCGTGTGAATAATCACGCTGTTGTGCAATTAGGATCTGGAAATATGTCGTTAAATGCAAATCTCAGTTGTAATGTGACCAAAATTGTCCAAACAACTCTCATTTTAAACCAAGTTCATCCTTTTGCGACAAAGTAATCCCTCCTCAAGGTTCAGCGACTGCAGCTTTTCCATAGCTGTGATCTGTATCTGATGGTGTGCTCAGTAGCTATTATGGTATTATTCATCCATTCAGCCTGCCAACATAGACGTCTAGACATCTTCAGACCTGCAACACATCAGATCACTTCTCACTGAGATGTGTCTGCGTGCTCAAATTTAGCACACCTCGTGAAAGACACCTCAAGAGTCAGATTATGGAAAAATGGCGGCTGTTAACATAAAACAAACAGAGCTGTATGGACAGGAGTGGGGATGCCAGTTCGGTTAACTTTGCATATATGTGTATACAGTCTTTGTTGTCTCTCGTGTTTGTCAGTTCGTTAAGTGATGTTTCTCTGTTATTCCGTCTTGGTCTGCCTTTCCCGTGTTGCCATCCGGCATTCTGCTCCAGTGTCTCCTCATGTCTCGCCCTGGTATGTTTCTGGTTTCTGGTTTGGTTTGTTTGTACTTTTCCTAATAAAGCTCTCTTTTTGTTGCCCCATTTCCTGCCTCCCGCGTGTCTGCGTTTAACAAGTGTAACAGACGGCTTGGTAATTGTTGTTTTTTTCACCTTGTCGACAGTGATATGTTGTTGCTCCTTTGTTGTGAGAAATGCACTTACTGTAAGTCGCTTTGGACAAAAGCATCTCCTAAATGCCTAAATGTAAATGTAAACAAGCTCTGTGGCAAACACAAGCTTATAATACAAGCGATTTTGCTCCGCAAGATAATTTTCATGGATGGACACCACTCACCACTGTGATTTTCATGGCGTAAATTAAGTAAAAAGCTAATGTGCGGCTCTCAAACTGCGGTTGCTTGATTTAAACATCACCACCGCTAAACGTCTTACTACACAATTACTATAAACATTCTCTATAAATTGATCAATCTGCAAGTTGCAAAGTCAGAGTTTGAAGCTGAAGTCCACCTGTAAAGACGGATTAGTGAGGAGATGAGTCTCCGTGTCGCTGTGATGACATTAAATGTCAGTGACGACTTCTGTAGTCTCATTTGGCCACTTCTTGGCAACCGCCGCTGTGGCAGCACTAGTAGTATGACTGAAGAGTACCTTCACACATTACCTTTCACTCTCTGTCGGAGATGCCCTCGCACTGACTCCTCGAGCAAAGCTGTTAGCAGACTGTGTGTCTGGATGCAAAGTAAACAACAGACCCACAGGTGTAACCGGTCAAAAATTTGCTGCTAACCCATTAATTGTTACCTGCTGACATCACATATACTGGTATAATAAAGCAGGATACCAGTACAGTGCATTTTGGCACACTCAGGTTTTTCAGTAATCCATTAATTCAGAGTATGTTAAGATGTCACAAGTTTAAATAATGAAATAAATGAGTGCCACATTGTCACGGCTCACTGGGATCTTTCTGCATTCCCTGCAGCGGATTATGCAACGCAGTGTCAGCGAACCAGGAAGACCTCGTGGAATTCCAACTTTGGAGCATTATTCCAAGACGGTTGCAATTCTACTGCTTACCTTGTATTAACGATTTAAACGATCAGCGACTTTGCCGTGTTAAACATTTTGGAGGAGTTCTCAAACCAAGCTACGTCAGACACAAAGATCACAGAGAGTATTTAAAACCAACAGAACTGACTGCGTTTTTGTACGAACTGGATTTTATCCAGGCGTCACTGTCAGTGATTGTGGCTTTTTGCTGTGAGCTTGTTGACACTTCTGTTCGTCTTTTCATCCAGCGGGAGATATCACTGCTGTCAGAAAAGTCCTGATGCTGCATCTCCGCTCTGAATTACAACTCGGAGGCTGGCACGAATGTTTATTCCCCCGCTCGGCTACTTCTAATTACAGTATTAAAGATGTGACGTGACCGTGTCATATGACTGCTGCGGTGCTGTCTGCTGGGGGGGAAAAGGGCCTATATGCTAGATGCCAGCACTCCAAAGGAAACGAGGATGCTGTGACACTGAGATCTCTCTGCCAGATGCGTCCTCGACTGAAGTTATGTAATAGTCAGTCAGTCGAACGTGGAATATCGTCACGATGAAGCACACCTGAACCTTTCCATATGATCAGAAAACCGGGTTAATGTTGGAATCATGTATGAATAACCAGGCTGTCCCAGAGCAGATATGATCACAAACGGGATAAGAATCGAAACGTGCACTCTAAATGTGAGCTTTGTCATCCGTTAAAAAGAGAAAATCCTTTCTTTTCCACGTGCATTATTCGTTTCAAGGAGTCACCCCTGGAATTTCAGGTGCACCGGTCTGAAAAACAGAAATCAGCACACTTATCACGCCAAGGGGTGCAGCCGTGCACAGGCAATGAATTATTGGGAGAAACGTGCGGAAAACCGCCTCGGCAAAGAGGAGGAAGCGGTGATACGCCTCCATTCACTTCTCATCAGATCTGAGCGGCTTCCATAATAAATACCAGGATTTATTCACACCTCCACTGAACAGTTTGGAAAAGTTGTGGGTTAGGCTTTTTTTTTTATCGTGGGAACGTCGTCCCATATCCCACGGGACATGTGCCGCAGCGCCGGGAGAGGACCGAGAGACATTCGGCGGCTTGTTTATGCATGTGCCGTCCTCGGCCTCACCGCGCTCCGCTGCCACGCACAAATGTGAGTGTGCCCAGTCACGCGCGAATATGTCTTTGTGCTTAATTGTGCTTCAGTGCCGAGTAGTATCTATCTAGGACAGTAGCATGTAGCGATTGTTGTTTACACTGCCCATTTACATTAGAAAGCCCCGTAACAATAGGCGGTCTCAACACGTAGATCCGATAGCCGGGGGTTTTAACGTTGGAGCCCATCGTCCTTATTGTCTGTCTCACCCGGGGAATGTAGAATTAACAGATTAGCCAACCGGAGGGCGGGAGGAGAAGGAGAAAAAACGCCGGCATCTGCCGTTTGATTTAGAAAAGGAAAGACAGTGGTGATTGTTTGAGCACGCCTGCACAAATTCATAAGTCTATTTGGCGGATAATGACTGGAATCATACGTACACAAGACCTGATGAATGCAAGCGGGCCTTGATAATGCGCCGAGGCAAGTGTCCCCCCTTTTTTCCGTCTTTCCTACCCTTTCTTCTCAGAAGTGTACGTCTGCGTGTGTGTGTGTGCGGTTGTGTGTGCGTGTGTGATGAGGCTATGAACCGAAGCGAGCGTGGAGAGCGAGACGGAGAGACAGGCAAGAGAGAGATAGCGCCGAGATGAGAGGAGGGAGGAGAGAGGGCGAACATATTCGTCTTTACCTTGGATCCACTGGCTGAGTCACTGCAGATGGAGGGCATTTTTCATGCTGCATTGCTACACAGTTCTCTTTACTGCCTTATTTTTTATGACACTCCTCCCCAAGGATGTCGGAGTCTTAAGGAGGCCTCTGACTGTGATTAATACAACAGGCTGCCCATTACCGACTGACATTTGAGGTTCTTCTCCTACACCATTACACATCTGCCTCGTTCCTCATCTGGCGGGTTACAGCGACAGCCGCGCGTCACGCCACGATGCACGCGGAGGGATTACAGTTTGCAGAATAGTCAAACCCTCCATCTGGCTGTTTCTCCATCTATTTTTCATTTCACTCTCATTGTCTCCTACCTTTTGTCTCTCCTCGTGTCACCCACCGCCTCCCTCAGATCGTGTCTCCCTCCTCCTCCTCCCTCCTTCAAAGACCCTCACACGGGCTTCGCATCTCTCTCAATCTGCCTGATTCCTCACGTACCTGCAGTCGTTTCCCATTCCAAGTAGGCTGCGAGCATCGCACTTGGCTTCTCGGCCGGTTTTAACTCTAATCCAGCCGCCCGTCAGCGAGCGTCACTTGTTTGCGCCGGGAAAGTTTTTTTCTGGTGTAATTATAGAGCGGATTCACTGTTCATTAGGATTTGGAGCTGTGTTCTGAAGCGATGTATCGCCCCCCGTGGAACAAATCAAATCTGGGTCAGAGCCTCAAAATAAAAAACAGGAGCCTTATTATAATTTTTATTTTTTTTTTTGCATATTGTCAAGCTTCATATTCTGCCAGAGAGAAACTCTCTAAACAAAAGGTTGGCACATTTAGGATGGAGATGAGGATACAGTGGGAGGAGAGGGAAACCCAGAATCCAGATGCCAGAGAGGCAGCCTGTGTATACAGCGGTGTGTGTTTGTCCCGAGCAGCCTCCAGCCTCTAAATAACTCAGAGTCAACATGTTGGTGAACTGATTCCTGCGTGACGATCAAAGCCTCCAATCTGGGGGCCCTGCACCAGTTAAACTCCCAAATCTCTGGCGATTACACCGGGGCAGCCCTGCGCACGAGGAACAGCGAGCGGGGGGGAAAGTCTACCTGTGTGTCAGTGTGCCTCAATTTGCATCCGGGTGTGCGTGCATGTCATGTAAAGCGTGTGTGGGTGGTTAAATATATATGTCAGTTAGAGGGAGAGGTGTGCTGCAGCTGCGCCCGTCTGTCTGCATGTGCACGGGAGTGTGATGATGCGAGGATGTGTATGTAGGTGTGCCTGTCAGGGCTGTGAAAGGGGAGGTCTGAAGGCATTTGAATGCGCTTGATGGGAAAATCAAATGCTCCCCACCTCCCTCCTCCCTCCTCCCTCCCTCGCCTCGACTCCCCGCGCGGAGCTCCGCTTTTCTGATGCGCCTCCTTAAAGACCGGCGAGGCATCTGGGTGCCGCGCCGCGAAATACACCCATCTCGGCTCATCACTTACCGGGGATTGAGTCTTAACATCTTGTTTTTTTCATTTGCCAAAAA
>CAEMYA010000024.1:4824761-4847714 GCA_903131615.1 Diplodus sargus
CCAAAAAAAAAAAAGGGAATGTGTGTGGCTAGAAATGAGGGAAACCTGACTTGTTTGCAAAGCGTGCGCACCTGTTTCAAAAAATTCTGCTGCCTAAGTATGTCAGGGTGGTGCGCCGACATCGACATCTCAATACGCTTCAACCACACTGATTTGCACTGTAAAACAAGCAAACTGGTCCCAACCACGCTGACTGCGTTTTCACCTACTTTAACAAAAAGTGTCTTGCTGCAACTCCACCGGACTCACGTGGAGGCCCACAACCAACGCAATGTTGTAAAGGCAATCAGACAGAAATATAATGAATACATACTGTAAAATCTAATAGAGTTAAGGAAACTTGGCGTTTTAAACATACTTTGAGCACTAGTCAGTCTATGTTATTCATTTGAAATTATTTTATTATTGAGATAAATTATTTTAACTTAATAATCAGGTAATATCACCAAAACCCATAACTACCCTTTTGCATAGCTGCAGTTAATATGCTGGTTGCTATGATCAGATTTATTGTCATTTTCATCCATTTCTGTACTTTTTTTCCCCAGCACCTTTCTGTGCCGAGTTGGCGGCCATGTTGGTGTTGGGCGAGACGAGTCTGCTGAGCAGTTTCACACTAAAGAAAGACACCCTCAGCCTTCAAGATGTAATTCCTGGTCAGTAATGACTGAGATTTCTCAGAGCTGCAAAGCTGGCAGTTACATCTGAATAAAATCAAATATTAGCACTAAAATTGTGAATTAAGCTAATTTAACTAGCTTTACGTAGTCTACATTTGGTCTTACTTGTTATTGAACTGCTGCAAATATGTAGAGAAACAAAAGTTTAATCATGTTTGGCTGTATCTGCTTTTCTATAACGCTAATCGCACCAAATTAAATGTGAGCAATACTTTCCTCTTCTTCCTATTCTGCCAATACAGAAACGCGAAATCAAAAACCATTGTGTTTTCAGAGCGGGCCCTCTCCTGCAAGGTCCACTATGTTGCTAACCCTAACATGATTCTACAGTAGCCCAGTGTGGACAAACCAAACACTGGCTCTGGAGAGTGGCTTTTGCGTTTTCAGCAACATCTGTGGGGAAGGTTTAGTCGCTGGATGCCAATAAATCCCACACACTGGACCTTTAAGTGCATGTGCGATAGTCTTTTTCAGTTTTTGCGCCTCCGCGGACTGGAGGTCTTGTCAAGATGGACAGTTCTCCTGTGCAGCAGTGACAGACGCAACATCCAATCGGCGAGGCTTCTTCTCTGAAAGTAGCGAGGCATTGCTGCAGCTGCGATTTCCTCCGGTCCTGCATTTACTGTCTCCAGTTTGTGCCTCTCAGACGTATCACTTTAAAGAGCAACAGGGAAACCCATTTCTCTCTCCTTCTCTGGATTCATTTGACACTCGCGCATGTGTCTTGGGATTTTACGCGTTCGGGATGTGCAACACACACACCCACACCGACACGCTACGAGCTCACACAAACAGAGGCGGCGAGAGCAAAACTCATCTGCACATTTCACACAAACACACCCCCTCTATGCAATGCAGTAAATACAGTGATTGCATTGTGGCCCCTGTTATTTCTTCAGGGTGGTGACGAGTCTTCTTTTCCACTCACATGGTTAAAATGAAATCCAATTATATCTGTAATGGCTCTCCAACTCTTCTTCTGCTTTGAAGGAGTCAGCCTGCTTGAGTCACCGCTGTTGGACCCAAATGTGCTCAGTAAATCGGCGATGCGCAATGGCGCAAATGTGCAATGGAGACAGATGCAGTGTGTGAGTGTATGTGTGGGTCTGTGTCAGTGCGTGCGTGCCTGTGAGTATGTGTGGTCCTCGACTCCGGCTAATGTTAGGAAGTGACTAAACTCCTGTCAAACTTTGTTACTCCGCTAAGTGTGACGCATGTTACAGCGATGGCTGACTATTTGCATATTTTAATTAAATAGCTGGAATTTAGAATTAATCGCTTCCTAAATTTATGGGGTAATTATATGGTGTTTGTCCTTGACTTGGCAGCGTCACCCACCCATGAATAAATTCATCATAGTCTTGGTGATGGCAGACAAAGTTACGCTGACACCTGCAAACTTTGTTTCCTCCACTTACCCCCCAATTACCCTCTTCTACTTTCTTTTCTGACACAATAAATCACATACTGTCACATTGTCTTTGTCGTCGGGGGGGCCCCCCTGTGACAATTTGATCGCGGTGATGTGTGGGTGGAGAGGAGCGCGTACAATACGTGCGTATGTGTGTGTATGTGTGTGTAATATGTGTGTGCACGAGTGCGCGTGTGATGGGATTTCTAAGCAGTCTCGCCAAAATGAAGGGCCCCTTTGACAAAAAAACGGACGTGACCGAAGTGCCGTGCGTTTCCATGGTTCCCTGAAGAAGCTGATGTGTGTTCGGAGTTGCTGATCGGGCAAGATAGCGACGCCTCACTGTCTTTAGATGCGCGTAAGAGGAATCCGACTCACGGTACCCGGAGGTGGGTGATCGACACGCAGGCCAGCGATAAAAACTTCTTTGGACGAGACTATTTTTCAGAAAGTTTTTATGTTATCGTATGACACGGGCCACCAATCCAGAAACTGATGAATATTTTGGAAGTATTCTCATATGATGTCATCAAACAATAAGAGAGTGACATGAATGCAGCAGCAGAAGCAAAAAAATACAAATAAAAGATGCAAACGGCACCATTCACAGTTGCCAAGACGTTGCCATATTTCTTCATCAGACAATAATCAAGATGTGCCTGGCAGAAGATACGTGTGCGCTGCCCTGTATCCAAATACTGTACAGATGCAATGTAACCGCAGCGTGTTAGCGCGTCTAATTACGAATGCGAGGGTTCAGCAGATGGATCTTAAATCCGCTGCATTTTGCCTCCCAAAATGAAAACTGGCACCTGTCAGCGTCCATCTGCTTTACTTCCTGTTCTTGTGATTTAATATCAGCAGCTAATAAACCGTCACACCCGGAGCTTGATCTTCAACCATATGTATCCTCATATGTGGTCGTGCTGTGATGAGACTTAATGTGTCCATGCAAGTGTTTGATCGTCTGTGTGTACGCGCCGCTTTAAAATGGAATTATGGGTTTACGCTTAATCATCGTTGCCGTTACATGTGAGCAGCCATGGTCTGAAGGGGCGATAGGTGCGAGTTTTAGTTGAAAATTGGGGGAAAAAATGAACTAAAATGATCAGCAGGACCTAAATGAATAGCAGACGTGACATTATGATGTCTATGTATTTGTTGTAGGCATATCCACTGACCACAATAATTGGTTACATCCTCAGTTCACTGCTGGTGTTCAAGGTTAGTATAACATACTGTTATATTCTGCGCCAATAAAGCTAAAGTATGTTGGACTTCTTTCTTCTCATACGGAAAACAACAAAGGTGAAGTTCTATTTTCGCAAGTGAGTGTTGTAAAAAAGCCAGATGAGTGGCCGCATCGGTCTAATTATCGCTTAAGTCTTATGAGCGAGATTTTCTCCAGACCTCTCGTGACCTTGACAAGACAGCTGGCCGGGTTACACGAGATTAATGAGCTGGTGCTTTGGCTTTCGGACTCAGACGTGACAACAATGGCAGAGGGCATCAAGACGCAAAAGCACAACAAAGCGAAATGTGTGACCAGATACACAGATACTCATTTTAAAAACCCTGGAGAGCATCGGCACCGTGCACCTTCCACGGCAGAGCGGCTGCATCAGTCCTCTGCTGCTCCTCACTTCCAGCCTGCTGCTTCGAGGTGGACGTCTGATCAAGTGACAGCTGAGCTGGAAAAGAAAGGGACTGACATTACATCTAGTCCTTTAAGGCGGAAACGTGTTGTTTTTTTGTGGCACTTAAGAGGAGTGGAAGAAGATGGAAACACATTCAACATTGGCATAAAAAAGGTGTGTTAGCAAACAGCTGCCATTTTACACATCCTGCAGACAAATAGCAACATTAGCATTCGTTTGGAGTCAAGTTAGCATCCACCTGACCAATATGAATCCAGTGTCAAGCCTTTTATTATTACCTTTGCTGTTTGATGCTATAAACAGTTCCATGGGCATTACCAGAGCTTTCTTTGCTAAAAGCGACTGAGTTTTGTGTGTGAAAACCACTCGTCCTCCAAAAGCGTGTCTGCTAAATGTTAGCACGGTGTAAATGATCCACACATGACAGTTATCCGTTATCTCCCTCATTTAAAAATGGGTGTCCCACTTTACCACAGGTGCTTTATCTGGTCATTATGATTAGCTGTGCCACAGGAAACAAAAAATGAAGAACATGGAAACTTTCCAGCAGCCGGAGTCAGTCGGGGTCAGGGGTCACATGTCATTTATTGGCGTCAGCCTCCTCCCGGCCGTTCCCTCTCTGAATGCTAATCACTCACACGCCCCGGCGACAATACGATTAGACTTGATTAAAACAGTCCATTAGCATAGAACTCATTGGAGGCCCGGGCACAATGCTGAGCGGACAGGCCTCTCTCCTCGATAACGCGCTCGGCTCTGCGGCTGTTTACTCGTGTCAAGAACGCGGCTGAACGGCCTGATCGGCGGTCAGGTCTTTAGCAAGCCGTGGAGCAGGAGAGCAAATCAGCATGGGCGTGTTTTCTGCTGCTGAGGTACATGTGTCGCGATCCCAAAGCTGCTACTCTGTCATTGTAACCAGGAACTAGTTATTGATCAGCCTTCACTCCAAGTTTCCCTGCAGGGAGGAGGAGGAGGAGGACGGAGGGGGGGGGCAGAGTTAACCATCTCTCCTCTGGGAGATGACTAATCATCTGCGAGGGAGCGGCGATGAGAATTTTGACTGCGGTAATCTCCGGGTTGAATGGAGATTAACCGCCATGTGGGGTGATGACTCTCGTCTTTGTCTCTTTTTTGTCTGGATGGGGATCTGCTCGCCTTATCTTATCGCTCTGCCTCATTTCTCCGGGGCAGTTCTGCGCCGTTATCAACACAGCTCCATCTACATGGAAATCAAAGCCTTTTGCAGAAGTGGAATACGATTAGGGAGGGGGAGAAAAGTCTAATCCCCCCCCCCCCCCCCCCCCCATTCATGCTAATAACGCACCGCAGCAACCTGCGAAGAGCTGAGAGGCGACGATACAGTGCACACAGCGTCTGTTGTTGTTGTTGTGAAGGTGGATGGACGGATGGATGAACAAGGTGGCACAGGAGCGATGTGTTCATGTGTAACTCGTGAAAACATTTCATCTGCGAGGCTTCTTTTTGTCTGTGGGCCTTGAAAATGAGGATTAACTCTCGCTTCACGGAACCCAGCTGCCTGATACTGACCTCCTTTGTTTTTTAATGACCAAAGAGTAGATGCCTGTGTGCATTTGTGTGTGTGTGCGTGTGTGTGTGAGTGTGCACAGAAGCAGGGGTGGCTGCTAAAGGGAGGGCGGGTTACAGGGGGGATTAGAACCCAAACAGCAGCCTCCCTACACAGTAAACAAAAGTACATGGCACTGTACAGTGAGTGTGTGTGTGTGTGTGTGTGTGTGTGTGTGTACGTGTAGAACATGCCACTGCCACTGCTGGTGACACCAGACAAAAAGAGGAAGACTGAGTCCATCTGTGAAAGCAGCGGGATTAAGCTGCGCTCAAGCCAAGAGCTGCACGTCAATCAGGCGCTAAGTGTATGTGTGAGCGCGCACGATCCTGCCAGTGTGTGTGCGTTTGTGTGTGTGTGTGCGTTACATACACAACTGTACACACACACACACACACACACACACTGACCCAGAGCTCTTGTCCGGTTGTGGGGGAGGGTGCGCCCCAACACTGTTGTTTTCATTTGTAATCTGTGGGATGGAGTGAAGCCAGCGACGCATCAATCACACTCCGAAGGCGGCAAACACAGTGAGAGGAGAACGAAATGAAAGGAGAAACTTTTTTTTTTCCCTCCTCCCAAAACGTGTGAACTCTTGTGGCACCGGCGCATGAATCAGACATGACTGACGCTGTAATGTCGAGTGAAAATGATGTAAAAACAAGAGTGCTGACACTTAAAGGGGCCCAGCGAATTTTGTGTGCCTCAACGTACAAAGTAAACAAATTGTCTGAGGGTTAGGGTTAGTGAGTACACAAACTGACCTGAAAAGACAACACGGGTTCAGACTGTTTTACTTTGTTTACATATGGCGGACCCTGCCACCTTTCCTCTGAGGAGAACTTGTTTATTCAGATTTAATTCCTGAGTTATCGCCTCACTGATACCTCACCCTTTCAGATGAACACAAAAATCACGTCATGCTCGCTTTTTTATCTACTGGAATGTCCCAGACAGTCTTGTGCGCACCCCCACACACGGGTCACAAACCCACCCACCCTCCTCCTCCTCCTCCTCCTCCTCCTCCTCCTCCTACTGGTTGCTGTCCCTTTTGAGAAGCTTGTTGTTGCCCTGTCAGGACCCCCTGCTGCTCCCCCATAATGCACCAGCACTTCTCCGCGGCACCCCGTTGGGGCCAGAGTGAAGCCACCAGCGTGCCGGCTTGGCCACTCGCAAAAGGTCACGGCCGCCAAACAGTAGGTGTGTGTGTTGGTGTTGGTGGGGGGGGGCTTGACCTGGATGTAGCAGGAGCCGGACATCAAGGTGGGTGGGGGGGGGGTCATCATGGCCCCACGTGCTGCGTACCGGTGATTGAAGCTGGCTCACTCCTCCCTACACCTTTCACCCCCGGGCTGGAGGGGGGAAATTGAAATCAATACGGCCTTATGATGAGGCGACTGGAGTGGGACGGGGGGGAGGGAGGGAGGGAGGGAGATGCTGATGGATGGCTGGTTAAAGCGAGGGGCGATCAATTACCCTGATGGATTGCTTTTTGGGGACTTCAGAGAAATGAGACGGATCCCTGCTCCTTAAAGAGGGATCGTCCAGCGGAGAAGGAGAAGGAGAAGAAGGAGAAGGAGAAGGAGAAGGAGAAGGAGGGTGCTGTGTGTCACCCTTTTGCGAGGCCCTTGGAATATCATTCACTTACATCTTTGTTGTTGTGAGAAGAAGTGGCAACCGGTCCCTCCTCCTCCCCCTCCTCCCCCAATCCTTTATTTTTTTTCGAAAAATGTTTAATCCCCTCTCTCCCCTCCCCTCTCTCCATCGCCACACATTCTCTCTCTCTCTCTCTCTCTCTCTCTCTCTCTCTCTCTCTCTCTCTCGCTCTACATTATTCTCTGTGCATTTTTAATTTTTTTTTCTTCCTCTTCTGTCACCGGGGGCCCAGTTTTCCCCGCCCACTCTCCTCGTTTTCGCCCGAGTCTAGAATAGTGGAGCCAAGAAATAGTTAATCTCTCCGGCTGCCGCTATGATTGGCCGCTGTATGCAGCCCTCAGCCTCCTTGAATGAGAAACAGGGGTAACCAGGCAACTTCAGAGCTGGAGAGAAGAAGAGAGGGGGAGAAAAAAAGAGAGAGAAGAAGAAGAAGAAAAAGAAGAAGAAGGAGGAGGAGAAGATGATGATAGTGGGCTTCTTTGCGGGATCTCAGAAATTATAAGGGTGGGGGGGCTCATTTGAGAAAAGAAAAAAAAAAAAAGAAAAGAAATAGCGAGGCAATGTGATTTCACCTTGTGCGTCCGGCAAATGGAATTAACAAATGGATTTTCTTAAACACGCTCCCTCTCCCACTCGCTCTCCTCCTCTCTCTCTCCCTCTCTCGCTCGCTCTCTCTCTCAATGGGGGAGAAAATCGAGCGCTCAAATGAAGGGGACACAGATGTGGATTAAAAACGCGTAAATGGGACACTCCGCGGAGGAAAGGTGAGTGGCGTCTTCCCCCATTAAACCGGGAGTCCTTTTTTTTTCTTTTTTTTTTTTTTAAACTGTGAAAGTGTCGGGAGCTGGTCCGAGAGGATGCGAGGTTCGGGCTCGGCGACGTGTCGGGATTTATGGATAGGATGCGTTGGCCGCTGGTTTTGGAAATGGGTTGCGGAACCCGTCCGCCGCTGTGGGGACACACAGTCATATATGATAGAATGAAGAGGAAGGGGACTCGTCATAAATCGATGGCTGTTCGGCGGTGTTTGGATGTGGAGTCCCTTTAAAAGCGCCCAAAAAAAAAAAACGCGGTCGCCTGTCAGATACGCTGCTGTCCCACATTCGATTGCGCACAGATTGGACACATTTCGTTCGGAGGTGGTTTCGGTGCGTGACATGAATGTGTGGGCAACGCTGCTTTATTAGATATGATCTTAAGATACAAGTGTGAGCTAAAAGCTGCCCCCCCCTCCCTCCCTCCCTCCGCAAATATTCAAATGAAGAGATGTCCTGCTGCAACGGCAGCAAGTCATCCTCAAACGGCGGCGTGTTAACCCGCTCCTGTGCCGTGAGAATGAGTGAACGATGGCGCATATGTTGCTGGATGTACTGAATTATGTCCAGCAGAATGCTCAGCGGGCTGCGCTGGGATGATGAGTACCTGTGGATGGATGGATGGGTGGATGGATGGGTGGATGGATGGGAGCGCGCAGTGTTGCGCAGCGGCACCGGCGGCGCAGAGCCTCAAAACCGGCGCCTATAGGCCCGGGAGAGGAGAAGAGTGGGTGCTTCTTGGGGGTCTTCATTCACGTCCCAGGGTCATTGTGGGGATAGAAACAATCCTGCTAATTGTGGAAGCGTCCAGGCGTGGAGGGGTTGTCTGAGCTGCGTCAGGACGTGCAGTTGCGCCCACATTCAGGATTTTCCCGATGAGATTAGATGATATCAGAGGGCCGATCATTCTCCTCTCTCTGTCCAGAATACACTTGGATTCAACTTTTTGATGGCCTCTTACTGTTATTGGTTCGTGCTGTAACCATATTTATCCAATTAGACTGACAGGAACCAATCAGCACCGGCTAAATATTCATGTTAATGCCCCATTTCCTCCTATTTGAGTCTTGATTTCTTCATAAAAGTGAAAAATAAGAGTTATCTGTGCAAAACACAAACATTTCATCCATGATGGGTCTACCACTGTGCATGTTTAAACCCTTCCTGTCATTATTTTCCATGATTCTTACCTCTCAAACCGCCAAACCCCCACTTGGGTAAAAACTGAATATGAGCCAACAAGACCAGTTCAAATGCACAAAGCAGCTCTGGACCATATGTCTATCATGATGCCCTGCCTTTTCTGCTTGAGCGCTGATGTACGAGCAGGCCCGGATGGAACATGCTCTTGACCACTGCTGTGGTAAAACCGGCAGCAAAACAGCCAGCGTCTATCAGACGAGCCCGCCGGCCCACCTACGTCTCGGATGACCACGAGTCGTGTTTGTGTTGCGTCTGTTAGCGTTTTGACATTGGTGCCAGAGTTCACTGGCGACTTCAGCCAAACTGCCTTTAGTAATCTCCTTACAGAGGATGTTCTGCAACAGATCCTAAGCTGCAGCCTCTGGCTCCATTGTAGGACACATGCACACACACACACATGCATATATAACAATTTCCAGTTGTCATCCCAAGACAGTTCTTTGCAGCCCAGTGTGAGTCGGGGGGCTTAAGATGGAGCTGAACAAAACACTAGAGAGCATTAACTTCTCCAGTAAGAGCTTTGCTGGGTCTCCCAGTGGAATCAAGACACTTAATTTAGCTCCTCGCAGCTAAAGCAGCCAGTGGATACGGGAGCTGTATCTTATCCGATTAGGACCATAATGCCTTTTTTTTTTCTTCGCAATTATTATAAAATGGTGAGAGTGGTTTGGTTATATCTTTTTCATGTTGTGTCAGCACAGTCACAACAATGCGGCGACAACATTTTCGGCTGATTGTTGCTCCGCACTTCCCAAAATCCTCCGGGTTCTCTCGCCGAGCGTTGCCTCTTGCCTTTTGTCTCGCTGAAAGCCCGATGTGCTATCACGTTTGTTTTCTCCCCCCGTTGCTGCAGTGGCATTACCTCAAGTTGAACTCCCTCAAGATTTCCCCAAGTGCTCTGAGATAATGCGTCTAACGAACGGGGGGGTTTACACTGACACTAATGTGGCGTTTCAGCGTGAGACGCAAAGTTGCGGGAGTGGCCTGAATCTTTTATAAAAGTAGTTTTAATGAGCTCGCAAGATTGTGTCTGAGTTCTCATTTCGCTGGTGGCCTTATCACATCGAGTCGGCTCATTAATGGAGATGTGGCCGCAGGCGAGAGGAGGGTCAGAGGTGAACTCAGTTGCCTCGGCTGAAGATGGGGGAGATAGCCCAGATAGCGTTGTGGGATGCTGAATGATGCACATGCTCTGTTGGGAGTGTAATCAACATGACAGGTGCATCTGAAGTTGAGAGTGCCAGACTCAAAACTACAAGCTGCAAAAGTAGGTAAGGAAAAGGGCCTCGGGTGAGTTTAAAGGAATATTTTCAATGGGTCTCATGCTGAGGGTTAGGTAAGAAGAAGCTTACAAAAACAACACATTGATTTTTAATGGAGGTTATGTGCCTGACTGTTTCTTGTCCAGGGTTAGGACAAGAGTGCAAGGTTGGCCAAGACATAGACGGGCACATAACTCCCATAAAACTGTCATTTTGACACTTTTCTCAAGATTAAACGAACAAGACATCAAGTGCTCATTTGTGAGCTTGAGGTGCTGTTAGCGGGAGGCAGAAGAAGCACTCGGAGCTCAGGTAAAAGCAGCAGTATCACAGTGTAGAAATACTCTATTACAAGTATTTCCATCAAAATATACCTAAAGTACCAGAAGTAAAAGTAATCACTATGCAGTTTTTGATCAATTTAATGTTGAAGCTGGTAAAAGTGGTTAAACTACTTTATATGTTTAATGTGCTGGGTAGCTTCCAACTTCCCACCCATAATGTTACATCATACTGTGTGGTTGATTATATTTTGTACTATTAAAACCAAATGTGTTAAGTAACTAGTAACTAGAATTGCGCAAATAAAGGTAAAGTACAATATTTGCAATATAAGTAGAAGATAAGAGAAGCAGAACATTTAAATATATTCCAGTAAAGTGCAAGTATCTCAAAATTGTACTTAAAGGTGCAATATGTAAGAATTGGCCAGCTGGTGTAGTCACACTCAAAACCAATAGGGGTCAGCATATCACCAGAGTGACAGCTAACTGTAGTGGCCATTAGCTAGTTAGCTTGGTTAGCAGTGCATCCAGTGGTCTGTATTGGGAGGTCAGAGGAATAGATGAGTGTTTGTGTTTATGCCGCTTTGGACCAGAACGGACTAGCTGGTTAGCACGCCGTCTTTAGTGAATATCTACACAATATATCAACATTGGCATGTAAAAACTGCGATTTCTTAACATTCGGTTTCTTTTTCATTTTTGAATGTTGAATGTCCTACTGAGACTCTTACATTTTGCACCTTTAAGTACAGTACTAGAGTAAACACCAGCTGGCTCCTCTTGTTTCTAGTCTTTATGCCAAGCTAAGTTAACAGGCAGCTGGCTCCACCTTCATGTAGTATATGCATCTTCAGCCTTTTGACAAACACCAACATAATGTCCTAAGAAATTAAATCAAAATGTATTATTGGGTGCTGCTCAATTATGTGCTGGTGCCACTAAATGAAAAAGTAAGGCGCACCAGTGCAACCAGTGGGAGAAATGGCTCTGCAGCCCCGTGAGAACCTACGACAGGTCTCTCGCCGACATCGACATGCTGATGGGTGAAATATAACATCTGAAATTGGAAAATTTTTAAATAAATACATTTGTTTGGGCTGCACCAGTTTCAGTGATAAAACCGGAAACAGGTCCACACATTTGAAATGAAATACAACCCCCACAGAATTTATTAAACTGTCCTCATTAAACTATTATTCACGTTCTAAAGAGGATGTAAATTGCAACTCTGTTTCCATTCATATCTTGTTACGTTGGAATTCATTTAATTCTTTACGATATCCATTTAGACATTACCCAAGTAAAATGGGACCACTCTGTTGCACGTCACGTGATACTGTTGTTATTATTATTGAATTACATGTTGCAATAAGAGAGACAACGAGGAAGGTTATGTGAGGAATAAAACAATCAGGTCAGTAAGTGCTGTTAATGGCAGTCACGGCTCATGTAATGTTGCCATTGACTCACATGTGACGGAGTCGGTTATAGATACATGTGTACGTTCCGTAAATACGGCAGTCGAGTGCCATTGGCTTCAAGTGTTTTCTCTCAGTTACGTCCCCTGTCACACCGACCCCGTTGAGCTGACAACGAGGCGGTGACCCCCACCACTACAGGGACTGTTACTGGAATCAAATGGAGCAGTGAATTGCCAGCCCATCACACAATTATTTCCATTGTGCTGAGCTGGGCGCCGAGTAATCCTTGTGCCTTGGCCTGTAACATCTGGTGAGTGAGTGAAGTGTTCAGTGTGAGGCCGCCAGTGTCAGCCTGCCTCCCACGTTCAGCCGGAACGGCCGTCACTGCCCGCTTCACTTCCAGAGGACTGGGCATCTTCAATGCATCAATGACACCAGCCATCACAAGGGACATGTAGCATGCCAAACCAGTGATTCATTAGGACTCAATTAGCTGGGAGGCATGGGGCGTCCTGCCATATGCCTCGAGGTTCTACTGCAATCTGTACCCACTCCCTACTACTGTAGTCTCAACCGTCGTTGGCGCTGTACGGCCTGTGCATGTGTGTTGCGCGTCGTATAGTACCAGCGCAGGGCCGCGGTCTGTTCCTGTGCACGGAGCCGTCCTCTTTGTACTACTGAATCAAGTCAGGGGTGGAGATTTAGCGTCTCTGTCTCCAGCCACCCAGGTTCTGAGCTGGGAATGAGTCACAATGACCTTCAGCTCAACTCATGTTGCGCCAGTTGGCTCCGTATGAAATACTCATCCATCTACTGAAGTATGAGGCTGTGGAGCTCCAGATACTGTAAATCTTAGGAGGTAAGAAAGGCCCCCGCTCAATATCGACTTCGCCTCGCTTGCCAAGAGGCGGCGTGTGCTGCCGACAAGATCTATCCGCCCTCAAATCTAGTTTGTCTTCTTATCTGTGCCAAGGTAAAGGCGCCCCTCGCCCCCGTCCTACGTGCCCCCCGCCACCCCGTCACACTCCTCACGAACCCGAAATTAATGAAATTAGATCGGAGCAGAGAGCAGCTTTAAAGAGGCCGAGGGCGATAAACACACCCGGATAAGTTATATGATGTGATGTGATCTGATGTGGCACATGCACATACATGCAAGCTGACATGTGATATTTATTAATGACTGATATTTCTGAGATCTTAAAGGTCAATATGGCTAACATGGCCTCAGAACTGCCACTGGGCTATTTGTTACGCCGATGTTCAAATATTAAAGATTATGCTCAGTTTCAGAGGCGTCTGTCACTTGATGTTTTTCTAGTGAAAATGGAACATGTGTGTGGGATATCATTTCGAGAGGCATTCGGTCAAATCACTCAGATATTTGACTACTACAAAGTGGCAGTGGCTTCAAGATACAGAGATCAGTAGAGACTCTCTGCCTCCGTCTGCACCTCCCTCTGAAGGTAGAGAATGAGAGAAAAATCTACAAATGAAACCTCAACCACATCCCTGACCCTCGATTTCACAAGCGACAAAGCTGGAGCTGCATACTAAGACTCCGAAGCTGACAAGACAAGTGCACTTTTACAGCACAAAATGCAATGGCTCAGTGGGTCACCCCAAATCTCATTAAATTGGAGACATTTCTTAATCTGCCAAAGAGTCCAGGATGAGTCAAGAAAAACTAAAAGAAAGATATTTTGATATAAAATAATGTCAGTTTTCTTCACATATATTTGACATTTACAGAGACAGAATTGATGCGGGGCCACAGGATAAAAACCTGTAGTTTGTATGTCACCGAGCCTTTAATTTTTCAATATTTATGCCACGAAATCATCTGGATCAGAGGATTCCACAATTTGCAGATAGAATAAATTACTTCTTTTTTTTTCACATGTGCACATTTGAATGAAATATATTATACTGCATACCTATGTAGTAATGATCAGAGAGGAGCATGTCTGGCAGATAACAAGCGAAACATTGATATCTGCCTGATACAGGTGTTAATTAGAGCTGCAGCAATTAGTCCGTTAATCATTTAGCTGATTGAAAGCTAATTAATTGGCAACTTTTTTAATAACTGCAAAAGCGAAAATGTCAACATATGCTGGCTCCAGCTTCCTAAAGGGTAACTCTGCCAATTTTACACATTCAAATGTGTTCATAGGTCTTGAGGAGTCCTGCTGCATATGTGGAAAATGCAGCCTTAAAGCCTTGAGTGGCTCCAGAGGAAGTGGCCCAGTTGCATTGTTGGAAGTTTCTGTAAAGCAGTCCACTGATCCAGCACTGATAATGGTCTCATTAATGGATAGTTCAAAACAAGCAATCAAATTCATTACAGTCTTTTTTTATTCCACCAATACTTGAAAAACCTGCTGCCTACATCACCCACAATGCAGCTTAACCACTGAGTAACAGTGGATCAGATCACATGCAGCTTCTTCTGGAACCACAAAAGGTGTTCTAACTACTTTTACTCTACTACTGGCCGAGACCTGTAAACACACCTGTGTCTGAAAAATTGCTGGTGTTACTCTTTAAGTGTAAGGACTGGCTGCTCTTCTTTGTCATTTATGACAGTAAATGAAGAGTTTTTGAGTGTTGGGCTGTTTGTTGGACAAAAGAAGCTATTTGAAGACGACACTTTGGGCTCTGGGAGATAGCGAAAGGCATTTTTCACATTTTTTTGAAAGTCAAACAAAATGATTAATTAATCATGAGAATAATCAGATTACTCAATAATGAAACAACCGTAAGTTGCAACCCTAGTGTATATCATGTAAAGGTCTGAAATCTGTGACCTATATCTGCCCAAATATATATATATATATATATATATATATATATATATATATATATATATACATACAATATCAACCTATTGGATTCATTTGTCAGTTGTACAATATTGTTTTCTATTACAGCAAAGAAGGTAAAAAAAATAATGAAGCAAACTATCAACATAAAAAGGTTTGTTTTTTTTAAGTTGTTCCCATTTCAATTTCATTTGCCTTGTTTTGAGTGAGTGGCTTCAAGAAATAGAAAAGGCCGGGCCTGTTTTTTTTTGTTGTTTTTTTTTCTTTTGCGAAAATTAAAAGCGTAACTTTTCAATAATGCCAGGAGCGGCGAGAGGAGCCGGAGAGAGAAAATCGAGTCAACTTGGAGTAGCTTTGCCCCAGTTGTAGGCACGTGCAGCCACCCAACTGCACTCCTCCAGCGTTTTCACCGCATTACCCAGAAACGCTCCGTTCGTGTGACCCAATTTATCAGCCTCTCCGCCCCATTCATCTGCTCTCGCTGATGCACTACAGGAGGCTCCATAAGCAGCAGAGCATTCATCACCTCTGAGTAGTGAGGTCTTCCGGTTTCATCCCGTTGGCCCGCTCCACAACCCTATTCCCCACAGGCGGGACAGCAGCTCCATATGTGGCTGATGATTATAATAGTGTGGCGGGGCTGGCAGCAGCAGGGCACTACTGTGGCTCGGATGCATTTGTGCGTGCATTTGTGTTGGAGTTTCTATAAAATATGCAATCAAATATAAGCTTAGCAAGGTTTTTTTTCCCTTTCCACTGACAGTCAGTTTAAATATTGTATCTGCCACATCTCCTTACTGCAGCGCTTCCTCAACCCCCTCGAGGTGATTCAGATGTTTAGTTCAGCCTAGAGGAGCTATCAAACTCAATTCTCATGCGATTTCATATCCCCTGATTCATGTTTTTTCTTATCGAGCAGAGCGCCTTCCCCTTGTTTGGATCACTTACAGTTGTGAGTAATCAAACATTGGATGGCAGCAAAAGTTTATTCACACACAACCGAAGCCTCTCTTTGATGTAACTGCATCAATAACCTGTAACTTTATTGTCATTTTGGAGGATGTAGGATGAGGTATTTCAAATATTTAGTCCCCTAGTCTCCCTATATAACGCTACAGTAACGCAATAACCTTCATGAAGGCTGAATTTGGTTTCAGACTGGATTAGTTTTAGCTTTGTGGACAAAATAAACGGGCAACTGAGCGCATAGTGAAGATGATTAAACCAGTTGGTTGTCTGTTGGCGTTACTTTCATGTAGCCAACAAGGGAAACACGAGAGAGGGAGCATTAAGGTTCAGTATCTACGGCTATTTATTCATCTTTTAGCTCCTACACTGTGAAGACTAATGTTAGAGTGTGACTAGCTAACATCGCTAACGGTTATCTATTCATTCAAAGGATCAAAAATGCTAAAAACACTACATACAGAAATGAACAGTAAACTACAAACAATATATACAAAGAGAACGTGAAATACATTTACTAAGTAATCAATGTGAAAGCACCAAAATAACTATAGACGTAGACTGTGGATTGACGGATTACTGTTAGCGACGTTAGCTCACCACATGCTAGCAACATTAGGTTGAGCAGTAAAGCTTCGACCTCATTGCTGGATAAGGAATTCAAATCACAAATCAGAGAGAAGGGTGATCGGTTCAACTATTTTGTGTCTGTACAGAGCTTTTTTAGGAAGCCAGATAGGCTAGCTGACACGCTAAATCTTGCTAGTTAAAAAACACCTACATGATTATTAATATCATCAAAAATGTTAAAAACACTATATACAAAATGAAGGGTAAACTATGAATAATATATACAAAGCAAACTGTGAAACGTGAAGTATTTAACTAAGTAACAGGTGAAAAAGGCACAGAGATAACTATAGATTTATAGATTTACTATAGAGTTGGCACTGGATCCAAGGATGTGCAGTTTGTAAAGTGGATTTTCGGCGCACTGCATTGCCAGCAGGCAACAGGAAACAGTAGAAAGCAGCTTGGAGACCAGTGACAATGTTCCAGTGGTGGTTCCTTCTGTATCTACTTCAGTAGTACTACAACACAGGACTGAGTTGTGTCCCAGCGCTGCTTCAACAGAGATGGACGGAAAAACTACTTTCGCGACAAAGCACTGAACTTGTAAGCGCGTCGAAGCATGGGGCCGGCGTGAAAGGGGCGAAAATGAGCGTGTCCACCCGGGTGTCATGTTTACGTCACCGTGCCTGCTGCAGAATCGTCTGAGGCAGGAATGAATGGTGACTGTGATTGTACCCTTTCCCTTTAAAACCAACAGCCAAGATGTTAGTGGATATTTTTGTCCAGTATGGAAGGAGTTCTGCAGCCGTCTCATCCTGTCTTCTAAAAATTACATTTATAAACCACTGACTGGAAGAAGCGAACGTTTAGATGAATGCCAAATCGCAAACTGTTCGCACAGAACACATCTGCGAAATATTCAGTGACAACTTTTTTTGATTTGCTCTCCAACAACATCCGCTTGTAGCAACTAAACCATGATGACAGACAACAACTCTTCCCTCCTTTGAAAAACTTTGCCACTGAACATAATCCTGGCAGCCCTCGTCACGTATTTGTCAAAACAAATTAGTGGCACATGAATGTAATTTCTGGGAGACAGAGTTGCTCAACTGCATATTTACCGACTGAGGAGCGAAATAGTTTTTTTCTCTTTATTTCTGTTAATTAGGAATGCAGCTACATCTATTTAGTGTAGCTCTTGAAAGTGAATCAAATAGAGGAGAAAGAGGCCCTGAGCAGGAATGGATTAACTTGCGAGGGAGGCTCGGGGCAAAAAAGAATAAGATGTGGAACCCCCGTTGAGCACCGTGTCCCTCATTTTTATTCAGGAACATTCACCGAATGAGCCCAATATAAACTGAAATAATGACGATTTCAACCTCTCTACAAAATGGAGCCTCAGAATTAGCTAATAATACAGGTGTCTCTTTAAAGGGGTGACACCTTGTAGCAATTTCCATGTACTAACCACTATTTACTGGCCATATGTGAGCGGATCATCAGGCGACCCTCTCTGTCGCCTGTACAAGCCTGTGGATGATGTCTCTGAGTTGTTTAATGCTGCTGGTCTGTGGATTTCTTTTGGAAGGACCCCGATTTTTCCCGTGACAGTCCAAAGGATGTGGCTCTATGTACGTATACGCCTCGCGTGTGTCGTCGCAGGGCCTCTCTCTGCTCGCCAACAGAGTTAAGTTAATTTAATCAAGGTACTTTGAGGTAGATGTGCTATATTTCAGTATATCCTATTCATGCTTCTTTATGATATACTTCTACCCTACTACGTTTCCGAATATTGTATTTTTTACTTCACTACATGTATTCGTATGCCTTAGTTACTTGGTAGTTTTACACACAAAACATATAACCAGCTACAGTAGTGATGATTTGTCATAGCTGAAAGGTGTTTCACCCTAAACTGTGCATGTATGCATCGTGCGACCAAGTTGTAATTTGCTTGACAACAAAACTAACTAAGTAGAGAGCCTGAAATAATAATATGATTAATAATAAGAGTTATATTACATTCATTTTTATTTTCATATTAATTTGAAGATAACAAATTCTCCATAATCAACCACTTTTGATAACTTCTATGTCTGATACTTAAAGTACATTTAGCTAGCAATAGAGATTTTTACTGTTACTTAAATGCAGGACTTTTATTTGTAACTGCGTGTTTTCACACTGTGGTAACGTTACGTTTACAAGAAGTATTCCGCCGCTGGAAAGATGGCCTTGACAGAAAACTGAGCTGACTGTTTGGTATAAAGACCCACACACACATTTTTTAAAAAATGTTTTATTGGAGATAAACAGGGTTATTTCCCTCTGCTCAACCAGATTGCGCTGCGCTGCACCGGACCAGCAAACACTCACGCTCATGGGTGACGCACTGCCAGTTGGCCAGTGTTGGTTTTGCACCGCTTTCAAAACAGGAAATAGTAAGACAGCTGGCTATAGTAACAAACATTAAAATATTACATTCAAACCTTCCAATCCAACAATGAACAGCAACTACCAACACTAAAGTGACAAGTTCCTGTTTAAGTAAAGGCTCTGTTACTACATTCACCGCTGATCACAGCACAGTGGCCCTGGATCCTTCAGATCCCTGGAAGGCTCGGGGCCCCTCTGCGGTCGGTCAGTTTGACGGATTGGTAATCCAGCGTGCCGTCTCCACGGGGAGTTTACCTACAGGGAGGATGACCTTCATGGAACGCAGCACACATTTCTGGATTTGGCCCGCTAATGCACCATCATTATCCACCATTTATTTATCCATGTCATCATTAGAAAAAAGTGTCTGGGGATATTTAACTCACTGACCATCAACTGAAGCTGTAGAAGCTGACACGTGAGTAACGAACGTCTCACTCTTAACGTCTGATGACATTTCATTTCCCTGAACGTCTGCCCCTGGATGAGTAACTGCAGTTGCTCTAATTTGGAACTTTGGTTTTTTTATTTTTTTTTATTTAATGGAGATGTGTCTTGTTGTGGCGCCTGCAGGGAACACACTCCGTTGTTTTGATGTGGAGTTGCACCGGGTGACAAGCATCTGGCGCAGCAACAGCGGTCAGCGTGACGCCTGCTGACGAGACCCTTTAGATCACTTCTCATCAGAGCGCCGCAGCTGGAGACCACCCTGATGTTTTCGCTCTAATCAGCCATCAAGTGTCATATTCCGAGGGCGTCACTCAGGCTCGCATCCAGCCTCCGTTTTTTTTTGAGGGGGGGTTGGTTAGAAACGGCGCCGGCGACTGAACGCTCGGCTCCTCTGGGACGACAGTGGCGGCGCTTGTTTGTGTTTGCGATCCGTGTGAGATCTTGACCTTGCGATGCCATTGTAACGAGAGGCAGTCGAATTTTTCACTTATCATTAGCGGCATGATTAGCTGCCAATGGGCTGTGCCCGGGCATGGTTTAATCCCCCCCCCCCAGTCTCCTGAGTGCGATAACATATGAGATGACAACAGTTTCACACCCAGTTTCACACCTCCCGCGGTTCCATACGTCGCAGCGGCCTAATCACTCATGAGAGATTAATGACAGACGTTGAGGTGTGGCGGGAGATTCACTAATTACGCCTGCACATACTATATTGTAGTCATGGGAATAGACAGTGTGTGTGTGTGCGTGTAAGCTTCTTTCAAAGTACAGTTTTACGAGACACCTGTTTCTTCGCGGCGGGAGAAGTCGAGCGGCAACAAAAGGCGCCCTCGCGAGAAAGTAAGAAATAGTTGAAAGTACTTTGTGGAAGCGGTGATATCTACGGCACAGCTGCAAAAACAAAAATCACTTCACTGCAGAATACCACTAATTGGGATGTTAACAGGAGTTGTAGGGTAATTTATCTGGGGAAAAAAGACCTCTCACTGCGCTTTGAGTAGCTCCTACAGCTGGCTGCCAGAAAAAAAAAAAAAAAAAAGAAAACTAGTAGCGGAGTCATGAAAGGAAAAACCAAATAACCCATCTGTGTCATCACAGCAGAACGTGTGAGACGCGCTAACGTTCCTTTGTATGTAATGTCAGTCACTCCGACAATTTTCTCTCGGGCGTATTTCTGCCAAACCAGCAGCCTGAAAGGAAACCAACTGTGGAGTTTTCACGGTGGAATAGAAAGTATCGGTGGAAGGGAGACTGTAGCATCGGAGCTGTGTACAAACATGACAAATGAATGACCAAAGCAGAACATAACCAACTTCTTTTCTCTAGCACACGAACAGGCACGGCTCCTCAGGGACCGCGTGAAGAGCATTGAGATGAGGGCGGCTGAATATTTTACAGCTTTATTGAGCTTTTCAATGATCCAGTGATTTCCTTATATCATAATAAGTAACAGAAGTGCAACAATGTTGAATTGTTTCCCAAATTGTATATTAATTGAAAACTTGAAGTGGCCATATTCCGTATTTTCATAATGACAATGCATCGTGTAAAAAGAAAGACATTTGTCACGATGAAACTACAGAGAGTTATTGTCTGACGGCAATGGAAGCCCGTTTCTGCTATTTAAAGGGAAAAAAATGATGATAATGATGAAATGATGGGAAAACATTACCATGGCAGGTCTTCAGTTTGAGATAAAAGAATTATAATGAAAAAAAATTATAATTGTGAGATAAAAAGGCAAATTATAGCATAGAAAGTCGTAATTACACGATAAAAAGTTGAAAATTATGATTGTGAAATTAAGAAATTTCCATCGTTCATACATCAGTGGAATCATTTCTCCTAATATTTGTGAGTCTTTAGACGGCCGTGGAAACACAAACAACGAAATGAAGGAAAAATAGTTCCCCCTGGGTGCAACCATTCAGGAAACTCTGGTTGGAAACACAGCTGAAGTGTTGTCTTTGGCTGCGACTCAGGCGTTTTTTGTTTGTTTTTTCAGTGAAAAGTCTCCGAATAACCCCGGTGCACACTACCTGCCCAGCACCACACGACAGCCAGACATTGTTAGTGACAACCTGGTGAACATAGTGGAGATTTTAGCAGGCAGATTGAACCAAAAACAGAGCAAAAAGAGAGAGAGGGGACTTAACGAACCAGAACACCGGAGGCAGCTCTGTGCAGTTCAGGTGAAGGCTGAAACACTGAGGTAGAAATCTGGGCTGCAGACAAATTCAGAACACCCTCCTTTCACCCAAACGCAAACAACAACAAAAAAAAGGAACACAACCCTTCAATTTTTTGGACCGCCTCTCGTTCTGCATGCACACGCTCCTTACAGTCACTTGTGCTCGAGAAGAGAACAGCAACAAGGACGTTAAAGCAAGTCAACTTTGACTTGAGTTCCTCAACACACAAGTCAAGCTGCGTTTTTTTATTTGCGTCGAGTAAAACTACCCCTCAACACCGTGTGAGCGTGTCACATCCCGGCAACATCGATGAGACGGCGTGACAGCGAGCGCAAAAACAAAAAGGTTCCCGTTCCGAGGCGGCTGCTGGCTGCTTCCCCTCAGCTTCATTAACTCGCACGGCGGCAGGTAATGTTTTTTGTGCTCGGCGGTTTTGATCAGGCCAACTTTTTCGCTTTTAATCTCAGCTACACTCCATCTCCGTCGCGTTTGATAGTCGCATTGCCCGTCCGCGGTGCTGCTGCTGAATCAGATTTGCGTCTGCTCGAACACGGCGAGAGCAGCAAACAGTGAAAACAGTCGAGTTTCATGAAGAGGCTGCTTACGTCTCTTAATTATATCCATGACACATGTGCAATTAAAGAGGACACCTTTTGGCTATTTATTTAGTTCAAAGGGAACACAGAGGGAGGGGGAAAAAACCCTAATTGTCTCATTAATTACTCTCTGCATGAAATAATGACCAAACCAAGGTATCCACAGCTCTTTTGTAACTCACAAAAGAAAGAAGGCAAGGGTGGGTGGGTGGTTGGTGGGGGGGCAGCCAAATGAAACATGTTTCAACCTCTTTTCACAAATAGACATTATGCTGCAAGAGAGGGAGACAAAGAAAAAGAGGGCAGAGGAGAACAGGAGCGGGAGGGTGAAAACAAAAAAAACAAAACAAAAAGGGTCCGTGGATAAATACAGAGAAAATCAAAAAGGGAGGAAAGAGAGACAGAAGGAGAAAAGATTGGCTGTGAGGTAACATGGTGCTCGTCCAGGCCGTCTGGAGCCGGCCCAGTTCTCTCTCCCACTGAACGTGGTAAATAGGCTGTTTTAACACACTGTTCGGCTGCTGAGACACAGCACAACAACAAACCGAATCAACAGTGAATTAAAGACTCCTCGGGGAAGCCACAGATTAACATTAGAGGGGAGAGAGATCCACCAATTAACTCTTCTGAGGGGTCCAGGAGTCTCACGCCGGCTACTTTTCCAGACCCGCTGTATACATACAGCAGGGTGGAATTAGATGAATAATAGAGGAAATGTAGCCCACCCTGTTCTCATGCTATTGTTTACTGCCACCATAGGGAGCTAGTGACACTTTATTAGCCTGAATATGTCTGTTATAGAGGCAGAAGCAGCCCGAGAAATGCAAACTTTCAAAATAAACCCCATTAATATTTGCATCTGGAGACGTCTTCTGTGCTAGCGCGAGTGTATTTGTTCATTTATGGCACGTCTCAGACTTGAAGAGACCCCCCC
>CAEMYA010000024.1:4847727-4875723 GCA_903131615.1 Diplodus sargus
CACACACACACACACACACACACACACGCATCCTCTCCTCGCTCTTCTTCCATCTAAATTGGGCCCAGTTATCCTGGAGCTGAGCTGGGAAAAAGGATAATGCAGGAGCACTTCAGAGGGCAGCTCCATGCTGCCCTCTGCGTAGCCGTGCCCGGCCATGCTGCAGCCACGCCTTACTGAGTGCACAGCTCCGAGGCCTCCGCTGACATAAATCTGCACAGCAAAGCAACTGTGTGGCAACGCTTATTTAGTTTACCAGCTGTAGCCGCTGAACCCGAAGCAACGAGGCTTCTCTTCTCCTCAGAACGTAAATGAGGGCGCTTCAAATGCCCAAACTGCATTTTTTGTATGTATTTTCCCCTGCCCTCCTCCTCCTCCCCGCTAGCACACTTGACTGTTCCATCGTCAGAGGCCCTCCATCTTGTCAGAATGAGGTGAACTAATGGGCCGTGGCTGAACAGCCTGAGCTCAGAGGCTATCAGTTCCCCCTGGAAGGCCAGCGAGGCAGAGGAGGAGGAGAAGAAAGGAGAGGTCCTTCTCCGACTTTGGCTACAATATTTCAGTTTTGCCTCAGATAAATCCCTGCGCATATCAAAAGGAACGGTTTGCCCCCATTTCTTCTGCTTCCATTTTCTGCTCGCACTCGCGCAAGCTTAAAGAATACTTTGTAATTTTGCTCAATTTCATCACTGATTGTCACTGGGGTGTCCTTTCTGTCCCCGACGCCACTTACATCCTTTGGTTTATAGCCATGCTAGCAGTGTGGCACTTCAGCTGAAAACTAGTCTTCCATTCAGCCTCAGCTGGTATTAGCTAAAGTGCTAAGAAGCAGATGCCAGCAAGCTAACACTCTAATTTAGGGTGGTGAATTTAATTGATTTTATGCCTGCTTAGCACCAGCATATCAGCATTGCCAACATGCTAACGTCAGCATGTTTGCGTTAGCGTTGTCACATGCTCATGTTGACATGTTTGTGACGGCGTATCAACATGCTCGCATTAGCATGTGCGTGTTAGCATCGTCAACATGCTCACTTTAGCATGTCGATGTTAGCTTTGTCAACATGCTTGTGTTAGCATTTCGACGCTAACATTTATCTCAGTGCACTGCAGCCTCACAGAGCCGTTAGCGTGGAAGAATGTGGTCTTGGTGTCTTACATTTGACTGTCTGTGTGTCCATGACACTGTGTGACATGATTAACTCACTGAATTACATGGTCAGAAGTGTTAATAGATTGCAGCGCTACCCCACAGACCCATACGCCAGTCACCCCCTCACTATACTCCATGATCTAATTAGTCCAAAAAAGCAAATTAACCTTATCTTAGATGCGGGGCTATCAGCTTATCTCGTAAGGCCACATGAGACGACCTTATTGTTGATAGCGAGGCTGCGATAAGAGCTGACATACAGTCGAATAACATGTCTAAAAATAAAGCATTTCACAACAGTATAGATTAGAGGCTTTAGGTATGTAGGGGATATAGCAGTGGCTGCCCGTCTTCGTTGCCACTGGTGACACAAGGTAGCACAGCAGGGCTATTCTGAGGAGCCTTGCTGGGCCAGGTTGTGACAGTCGTGTCCCATTCCATAAGCTGGGGGGCATTTTGTAACAAAGATGACCAGCGCGAGGTGCCAAAGCCGGTCTGTCGAACAAACGTTCCACCAGCCCTGGGCCATGCCAGCCCTGGCCAGGAAGAGGCGGAGACGGTCCGGGGGACGGGGGGCCTCCCCACTCCTCAGCAGTCACATGCAAGCTGGAGAGCACAGACTGCGCCTTCCGTCGGGACCGCAGTGAATGGAGGTGTAATTGGCCATATCCAGTGATAGATGGCTGTTCAACCTTTGTTACTCATCGGTGGCAGGATGCACGGAGGCTTGTCTCACAATATGAGGTTGATTGTGCAGTCTATTAAACACCGGTCTCAGGAGGAAGTGTTGCTTACTGTGATGGTGCAGCCTGAAAAAAAAAAACAAAAAAACAAAAAAAACAACTCGACAATGATCTAATTTAAAAATCAACGCGTGCTCGGTGATTGCCCATTATATTTCTGAGGCGGTAAACATGACTGAATATCTGATCACGCTAAATGAATCGCTCTCATTCATGGAGGCGACTCGGAAGATAGAACTCGGTATAATTGTTGTGAATTACAACCCTTTGTCTCCGTAACTTAAATCAAAATCTAGATTATAGTCTTTATTTCATTGCGAGCAAATGATCGTGTCAAGCAAATTCATCACTGTATGTGCATCACATACGTAACTTTGAGGAACTGAAAGCAGCTATAAGACTCTATATGCGGTTTTTGATCATAAAGCCAGTTGGCAGTGTGACTGGTTTGATTGACCTGTGCTTCTTCTCTCTGACAAACTGACTGAAACAACAAAGAAATCATTGTTTTTCCACATGAGAAAGATTCAGATCACATCTGCTCCCAATACGCTAAAGCTGCATGACAAGATATATGTACCTGCATGTTGCCAAGGGGGTCTGCTTCACCGTGTGATGGTATACGCGCCTCACCAGAGAAAATCAATGCCTTGCATGATTGATATTCTTAACGTTAAGGAAGCGAGAGTTGCCATACATCAGGTTTTCCTCACCGCATGCCTGTTTTTGTTCAATAATCCGGTCACGGGGTAAAGATTCTGATGCAAGCAGCAAACAGACGTCTCAAGAGCTGATTTGCGAAATGCACGCAGACAGAGACAAAGACGGCGGCGGGCTGATGGAAGGAAATAAGGAAATGCAAGCAGAAATAAAAATCGACTCCCCTCAAGGAAGTTTCCCTTTGCACTTCAGAGAGGTAGTGCTAAGATGAACAAATTAATAAATAAAGGGTGGCTTTTGTCAAGGGCTTTTGACATCCCATAACAGTTGAGAGTAGCTGGAGAAACGAGTGATGCTCGTTAACTCTGACCCAAATCATAAGAGACACTGGGAGCTGTTAAAACACAGAGCAGATTGGGGAGTCTGGGTGACCTAGATAGCATTGCTTTTGACAAGCAGACGTACATCACATTAAATCGCTCTTCCGTCTAATACAATGAGGCATATCTGCCTCGTTGGTAATGAAAATTACATTCTGATAAGGTTCTTTGTGACATGGAAAATACCTCTCCCATCACTGACACTCCAAGGCCCTCCCCGAGACGTACTTACAGGGAGATTGGCCCTTCCATATGGACCTGGGCGACATTATCTGGCTCATAAGCACACATGAAAGGGGGAAACATGGTCTAGACAGCCATGCACAAGGAGAACGGGTGGTGATGAGGTGGTGAGATCGCAACGACCGGTTGTTCAAGGGAATGAAATGCATCTTTTAACATCACGGTTGGTTTTGGAATAATGGGAGGGTTGAATGACCTTTCAGTAGACGGAGAAGGAGGCAAGGAGGGGACCATTTCACTGATCAGTTTGTTCTATACAGGCGTACATGCTGAAAAGCGCAAAGCTACGCATCTGTGCACTGAAAAAACGTCCATCTGGAGGGTCTGGCGGCAAACAAAACGACACATTTTCTCGCTTCCCTCTAGCAGTATTGAGCCGTGTAGCCTTAAATGTGAGGGCACGCATTTTATACAACAGTAACAGATTTCTCAGAGGTCTCCTGAGGTAGCTTTTAATGACCGAAAACACAAACAAAGGCAGATCTACTGGTGAGATCCCAAATGTGGCAACCAGCCTAGCAGATAGTTTTGGTTTCATGTTCCCAAGTTTCAATATATCCGTCTCTGTGCCACCGCCACCACAATACAGTGGAGGTGAATGGAATTCCATTTCGGGGCATCATCTGAAAAGCAACATATTTATCCAGAGACAGTGTCCCAGTTCCTCTGGATAATCCACAATCCTCACTATGAACAGCTTTCTTTTGGACTATTTTTTTCAATATACAGTAGTTCCAATGAAAAGTGCTCACACTGAGGTCTGTGGATTATCCAGATTAACGGGGACAGTGTTTCTGAAAAGATATATTGCTGTTGGATTTTGTAAATGTCATGTTTAAATAATACAAGCAGCACAAATAAAGTTAAATGTACCTCTGTTATGTTGCTGGGGTGGGTGAGGGACCTCTCACCCTCACCTCACCTCTCACCCCTGGTGTAATTAGTACATTTATACAATTATAAGGTATTATTATATAAATGTTGTAGCTCTTGCAGATTGCTTTCTGAATTGGAGGCAAAAGTAACGCAATATTAAATAGTCCGAAAAACAGTCAGAAAAATGCTGAACATCCAATCCAACTATCGTTCCAACAATCCAATAATCATTCAGGTGAGTGAGTCAACCCATAGTATACAGCATATACATATATATGAATATATGTACAATTGACTTTTATTTGTACTTTTTAGGATTAAGTACATCTACTGCAAGTCCTTCTGATAATGACGTAAACTTCCTTTCAAGTATGGCTTTTGGGTACTTTTTACACCACCAGTTGTAGTGGAGGAACAGTGACTCTAAAATATACAGAAAGAGGCAAGTGGAGCATTTTGATGTAAAGCACAACCATGCAAGATGAGGAAATGAGAAGAAATAAAGAGAAAGAACTTGAGTTTCTGGTGAGTTCTGAGGTCGGTCAGAGGCTAAATTATGTGCGTGTCGCTAGCTTGTGATAGCTGACATTTGTACAGTCTACAGTATATTGACTGTTTTATCAAACTTTGCCTGGATAAACTAGAGGCACACGAACTGCAGCGGTCACATCTGTGAACAGGAAACGTCCTTTAAGTTCAGTTGAAAACACCCTCAGGGAGCAATGTCTCAGCGACTCAGGCTGTGTTTTTGAATCTGACAACAGGAGCATATTACAAGAAGGAAAAATATCATGATGGAACAGATTCCTAGAATACACGCAAAATGACACTCTGCTCACACCACACACACTCACAATGTCACACAATGTCACACAGGATAATGTGTACCCGGTGCTCGATGTGCAGCAGCTCTTTTCAGGCCAGGCTGGGCCCAAGGCCTCTTTCTCCAACAATGGCCTATCACCATGCCAACAGAAGCGGTGCCAGCCGCGGTGCCAGCTTGGCACGGGCCCCCGTGTTAGCAGTGGATGATTCAAGGGCATTAAAGCACAATGTTGAGGTGGGGTGGGAGTGGGGGGGGGTTTCCACCAGAGTTTGCTCCGAAACAGCCTGTCGTTCATCGCTTGCTGTTTACTTCCCCTCCTCTCGTGCTGTCGGCCTGAGCTGGGAGCATTTACAATCCATCTTCTGAAAATTTGCTTTGCATGCACAGAAGCATCGGTCATGCTTTAATGTTCCATATTCACTCACAGGCAGCGCACGAAACCAGAGCGTCGAGCATTTCGCCACAGGTCTCCTTCAAGGGTGGGCACTGAACAGCACGCATTCGCTGCACTCTCATTAAGGATTGATGATCCAGAAGAGATAATAACATCTTTGTTGATTTGGTAAATTGGTGCCTGCCACTTGCTACGTTAAATTAATGCTGTAATGACTGATCAAGGGGCACGTGTTTGTCTTTTTTTCATTTTTAAACTGCCTTCCTGGTTTAACATTAACCGTCTTCATGCCTGTCTTCTCACCTTGCAGTGCTCGGAGCAAGTGACTGTGATGGGCTGTTGGACTGCATCTGAAGTACTCTACCAAAGAATAATATCCACTCCTGACCTACTCTGAAGAACAATATTTCATCCAATCAATGGTGCAGTCTCCCCTGGGGGGAATTACTCCTGAGTAATAGGTGGACCCTCAGAAAAGAGCACCGGCGGACCATGTGATACTTGACCTTCACGAAGAGAACTCAGGTACACTCCAGAAGATGTCAAATCTGATCTGAAGGGGCTCTCCAGAGGATCACCCAGCCCGTAATTCAATCATCTTTTCATGTGTTGTTTAGCAATACTCGAACACCATGGGCCAACAGTGACGGAGGGCAGGTACCAATGCTGGATCTTCATCACTTGAGGAGAACCAGACATCTCACCATGGATTTGAACGAGATTTTCTCCGCCAAAGAGCGAGTGTGAGAAAGACTGGAGCGGGGGGAACTGGACACTGGGAGTCGGTTGGAGGATTAGCTAGTGTGCTGCTAACCCATGGTGGATCTGCTGTGAGCAGAACAAGGGACTCAGCAGTGGAGGATGTCAGCGGAGGCCGAGCTCCAGCCGGGTGTCAAAACCAGCCAGCGAAAGGAGTCCAGGAGGATCAAAGGTATGTGAATTTTTCCTCTTGCCAAATACTCTCATTTCTGCCACAGTAATAGACAGCTTGACACTTCTGTGAAGAATATGCATGTAGAATATCATCTTGTGAGATATTTGCAATGCTCGGGGAAGAGTACTCAAAAGACGACCAGAAACGTGTGGAAAAAAAGGGGAAACTGGCAGCTTTCTCGTATTTGATAGGCAGTGAACATGATCGTAAGTCATGTTTAGATGGAGCTAAATAACACTGGACTACATGGATTGAAGCTTCACTCAGTCAAGTCCGCCGAGAGGCTCCCTGTCTCATCCCTGGGATCCAGATGTAGTAACAGCTACTCCGTGTAGCCCCAGGGTTTGGTAGCGGCATGATTTAGGTGTCATGGACAGGGTAATTCACACCCTGTCGCTTTGATGAACGGCATAAGTGATGTAATAGGACGAGGCATTCTCCGAACGTTCACCGGGAGATTGAAATGGGATTGAATTGGCTGAGAGGAGGAATAGGAGTGCAGATAGAGTGAGATTCTCTGGGAAAGGGAAGTGAGGGGATGCGTTCTCCTTCGCCCTCCCCCTCTTCGCCCCTTTTTTTTCCTCATTTCTCCGTCCACGAATAAAGCCACTCCAGATAGTCCAGTAAATCTGGCTTCGGCGGGCTGGCTGTAACGAGACCGCGGGGCCAGGTCCTCTGTGGCTGCTGCGCTGGCCCTGTCGGCTTGCTCAGATAAATAGCCGGGCTGGAGGAGGGCCCATTGATTTGAGTTAAGTGGAGGGGGGAGAGCAGAGCAAGGGAGCTATTACACACGTGGCCACGCGGCGCTCATCAGAGGGGGCTATCAGCCCCTGACTTTACCATGTTAATCACATGTGCTGCAGGGGCCATTGTCACAATCAGCAAAGATGCTATTTGGATCCATATAAATGGAAACGGGGCAACGTAAATGTGTGCGGACTGAGACGCAAGCACGGCTGGGGGCCAGGTGGAGGACTGCGCTGAGGATCAGGTCGGTGACATTGAGGGAGAGCGCTCTTTATATACATACCGTTTGAACGTGAAGGAAGGAAATCGATTCCCTGTGATTTAAAGGATGAGGTCGCCATCATTTTCTATTTTTCATCTTGTCAACAAACCCCAGTGGAAAGACTCAATTCCCTTCTTCATCTGTTACACTGAAGCCCAAAGCTGCGCATTTGTTTGTTTTTTTTGAGGCAGGGATCTGAAATTTTTGGCCAACATTACTCAAACCGGAGTAAATAGTGCAGTATGTTACACAGCAGGTTATGGTGTATGTGGGATTGACAGTAACGTATTTAACACAGTTGGGCGAGGAACTTGGAAAGCACAGTGGACTCTGTGCACTCTCTGCACAGTGGAAGTCTTGTCTTCATCATAAGGAGACTCATGAAATCACCAGCCTCTCCTAAAATTGTTCCAGCGTATAACTCTAAATTGGTGTTTTTGAATTTCAGTTTGTGCAAGAATTAATGACACCAAATGTCACTTAGTCATAATTAATTCATATTTTGGTGCTGTGGATTCAACAGTGCCAGGGTCAGTGTTTCACCCCCAAAATAGTCTAAACGTATCCTCTCCAGGCTTAAAGCTTTACATTGATCGCACAAATAGACCTGTTTTCTCATCAAACACTAGCCAACAAAAGCAAACAGCATATCTCCCAGGATTCAACATGTGACGAAAGAGAACATTACACGTATTCTTGTAAACGACAGAACTCTGGAGCCTATCAGGAGGCATGATCCTCTTCCTTTATCAGCGGCTAGCCTCCTCCCCAAACCTCCAGTCCCTGAGCCATGCTAACGTGCACCAGCCCTGTCTCTGCACATGAAACGCTGAAGTACCAGCAGTACAACGTGATAACTCCTCATGTTGTTTCAGAATTATAAACACTAATCACATTATTGGAATGTGTACTTAGTAATACGTTACTGGACAACTGTATTGTGTTGGGATTAGCTTTGGGATATGTTAACTGTAAGGAAAACCTAGAATAATTCATGCTCTTCTTCATTTTAGTCCAGAGCCCAAGTGATATATTGGTTGGCCAATGTTATTATTTAAATTATTAAATTCCTAATTAATGTTTTAGTGCAGTGACGTCATTCTAGACAATAACATCTATTTCTAAACAGTGATATATCCTGCCTTCATTATATATCTTTGTCAAGTCAAGTTTCGAGTGTTTGATAACCACATTTGAGGAATCATTGCAAAGAAAAGAAAATGTGTAAATCTGCCAATGTAACAATATTGGACTTGTAATACTGGTATGTGCATCGGGCCCAAAAATCAAGAAAGTTGGTTCTCTGCATTTAACCCATCTTGAGTATTAGGAGCATTTGCCAGCCACGGCTCAGTACCCAGGAGAACTCCAGTTCTAAGCCAGTGCCTTAGTCAAGCGCACTAGCAGGAGAATTATGCTGCAATCCGCTGAAAGTCAGAAGTCGATAGCTCTGAGTTTGTATTCCCGCCTTACAAACTAAATTTCAGTGCACCTGCTCGGGAAAACATGGACAAACTGATTTTTGTCTGGCAGGTCTCTGAACTTTGCGAGCATGTACTGAGCACCGACCCGACACCACAGCGTCTTATTCAATAGATTAGCACAGTTCAAAAGCGAAGGGAGGAGAAGGCTAGTAGCTGACTTGCATGAGCCTTCCACTGCACTTCTCCCACTGGTGGGATGTTTTTGCAAAGTTCCGAGTTCAGTGAACTGTAGCAATCATCAAACGTGTATTATGTTGGAGGGAACCCTGAACACCTGAATAAATCTCAAGCAAACGGGGTGAGAACATGCAAGCTCCAAACAAAGGCCCCGCTCCATCCGGGATTGGACCCACGAACTCTAACTCCAACTCCTACCCTTGCTGTGAGGCAACATTGCTGACCGTCGCGCTGCCCAGTGCTGGATGCTGCCCAAATTTTTACATTATGCTTCGTGATTCTCTAGACGGATGTCAAATGAATATAAAACTTCTGGAGTTGCTTGGATACACCATGCGATGATTTGTTTTAGGAATGTCATAGCACTTGTTGGAAGCCATTTGGAAAAAATCAAACCTCGCTGCAGCGATTTCTGACTGCTGTGCCAAAGCCAAAGCGCCCCTCTATCCATGAATTGCTTTACATGCGTGACTTTACTCTATCTCCATAGCAACTGTTGCTCTCCCACTGTAATCTGTGCACAAAAAAAAAAAGGATTCATTTTCAAAAAAGGAGAGACAAGGAACGGAGGACAGAGAGACATTGAGGCAGGCGGCGGGGGACGAGGATGGAGCAAACAGACACAGAAAGAGGCAGAGAAGCAAACAGCACATTGAATCACCACTGAATGTCTGACATTGGAAGGATTGCAAGAGGCAGTACAAACACAAACCATTTCACCCTTGTTCAAATACCATTTCCTGTGTTTGACCAAATAATCACCATTAATGTGCTAATAGCATCGTGGAGCCCCTACCTATAACAAACGGTCTCTGCCATTACCAGCCAGCGCGCATCAATACCTGCACGTTACCCTGCAGTGATTCAATGGTCTATCAACTGCACTGGCGACGAGCACAATACCCCTCATTAACTCTGTAACTGCTTTAACGATCGCGCTTTAAACCAACACCGCAATCGTCCGCTCAATCCCAAATTTTACGCGGAGGAATTTCGACATCCGTGCGGGTTTTCGGGCGATGGGGGGACACGTGCCGGCGCTAATGTTTGTAAATGTGTATCTGTGTGTTTGCTGAGGCTTATGAAAGTTATTTTGCGCACATGGGGGAGGCAGATGGCGGCGACAGATTTGCCTTCCTCAGACATCCATTCTCTTTACTGCTGCTTAAAGTCATCAGCCCCCTGCGCTGAGAGGACGTACCTACAGCGGTCCCTCCACTTCAAGTCTCCCGTGCAGGGACGCGCAAAAAAAATCACGGTCAACGACGCACACTGCGCATAGGTGAACACATGACTCAGTAGGCCCCGCCGCACTCTCTCACTGTGGCTCAACCCGTGGCGTGTGTGGCCTACTAGCAGACACGGACGCTGACGGGAGGAGACAGCCAGACACAGATACACACTCAGAAAGGTTCAAAGGTTAAGCTGCCTCGATGCCCGGATCCCCCAACAAAAAGTTTCTTGCTGCCAAGTCCTTATATCTGGAGGGGCACTTCTGACTCTCCATCTGCTGCCATCTGTCCCCTCGCTGTCCCCATTCTCGCGTGGCAGGGAGGAGGATGCAACACTGTGATCAGAGACGAGCCCTGAAACAGTATGGAGCGAGGGCGAACAGTAATTGTTCCCTCCATGCTCCTGGTGCAGGGCCTGCGTGTCAGGTGGGTTGATAGGAGCGTTTGATTTGAGGCCCCTCTGACGTCCAGGCTGTCAGATCTCAGATCCATTTGGAGAAGGACTTAGCAATTTCATGGCATTTAGAGCCCAATCCAATTTCACGATTTCTACCCCTCGTTTTCGATCTCCCCTCGGGTAGTGGTTGAAATAATTGGCAGATACAGGTTATTTGGTGTTAATAGGCCATTAATTGTGGTGTGCTACCTATCAGATATTGTTGTGGGAGGGACATTGTGTGAAACAATGTTGCAACAGAGCATAAGCAGGACACGAAAAAACAAAGAACATCAAATGTGTTCATTTTTTCGGCAATCCGACAGAAAAATCACTGAGGGCCAATAAATTGAAAAATGTTAAAGATGATCAACCAGGGCCGATCACTGGTCTACCCTTAGTTTATAGGCTAACGTTAGCAAACTGTGCTCCTACCCTGCCGGTCTGCACTGACATTAGAGGATCGGCACCAATTGTGGCAACACCCCAGCTGGACTTTAGTAACATTTAGGGGGTCATGCCACCGCAGGGGGATGCACAAATCAGCAACATTAACAAAAGCGAGCAAACTAGTTAGCTAGCAGGATATCAGCAAACTGGTCACAGTTGTTTTGTGCTCACCAGAGAAAAGGACTATAATACCCTGAAACAGCAGAGACTTTGAAGTGTGTGCATCTGAACACACACTACCTCTCTATCACATCAAGAATCAGGACGCCCTACCCCCCGGATGCGAACGTGCAAAATGGAGGGGAAGGGCTCAGAGGAATTGGTTGTATTGGGATTGGGCCTAACGCTTTGGCAGATTGTTGGAACACGAGGACAACAGGAAACCTTAACAGTAGACAATTCTTAAGGCAGCCCCTTGTCAGACAAATTATAAGCATCAGACTTATGGGGCAGAAACATTGTGAGGACCATTCAACCTTGGGTAATTGTAAATCCACAAAAGCCAGAGGAATATGTGTCACCCCTCCTCACACACACGCACACACACCTTCACCCACTCTCTTCTCCTTCCTTACAGTGTGTAACAACATGAAACAGCATGCCCCGCAGCCCTTTGGTTTTCAAATACAGCGCACTCGCTCGTCTGGATCTGAACCCAGAGCACGTAGCGCGCGAGTTATGCCACTGTGTCAAGGCTCTCATTCGGTATGCAAGGCCTACTTTTCGGAGGATCTGTGCATAAACCTCTAAATCTCTCCTGAAGTGTTATTAGGGGGGGAAACGGCGCGCTGTATGTAAAGAAACAAATGGCACAGAACATCTGGTTAAAGCTCATCTGAGAGAGCTGCACTCAATTGGACCGATCGTGTTTAAAATGCAACTGGAGCAGCATGCATTTTACATTACATTACAGAGTGTATGAGTCAGTAAAATCAGGATGGAATACATAATAGTGTATGAATAGACTTCAGTCGCTGTATGAGGGGGGGGTTTGAATCAGGCACCGCGGTAATTATCGCAGGAGTTCGCCCTCTCCGGCATCAGTCCTGCAGGGTTTAACAAACAGCACGTACGTATTATACAGTTTGTCTTTTTAGGGAGTTTGTCACCCAAGTGGGAATGTTAATGTCTCTACACGGTGGACGCGTGCATGTCAGGCTGCGTCTGGTTGGTGTTCGGAGGTACACGGTGGCTGTATGGAAGACTCATTATCCCCTGGCAGAGAAACAAGCCTGAATTAGACCCAGATTTGACATTCACTTGCTTAGAGACTTTAATGACTTTAGCATCGTCAAGCCCTCCCCCCCCTTTAGAGAGTTGTGCCCTCATGAATTAGTGAGAGGGTGTGCATAGCCAAGACAAGAGCTTGCATTTGAACTCGTACAATTTTTTTTTTCTCTCTTTTGCTCCATTTGCACAAGCCATTTAATTTGCTCTATTTCAAAATTTCTATTTTTTTTTCTTTGAAGATTTATTTTTTCTTGCAAATTGCAGGAAGAAATGTGTGTTGTGGAAGAGGCGGTTGTGTTTTCTGGGATGGAATAAGTTCATTTTCGGTGTTTGAGTGCAGCCTGATCGTCTTTGTCGGGGATGATAAACCTTATTCTCTTCTCACACACAGCTTACCCAGCCACTCAAATGTGCTGTTAACTGATGTACTGTACGCGCTCGTGACCTAGAATCGAGTGAGCAAGGGGCCTGAAAACTGTTAAATTCTCCAAGGTGCCTGTGACCTTGATTTTGAAATCCTGCTATCTCTTTGTGTAAATGCGGCGGGAGCCGGTGTTTTGCAGCTGACAAGCCGTGCACAGGTTACCAGGCGATGGCTTATACATTGCAGGCGCGCGAAACAGCGCTCGGGGCTTGCGCCCTCGTAATCAAAGCGGTGCGACGGTAGACAGCGCCGAGACGGAATGGGAAAGGTGTCGGTGTCAAGGTGGTGTCGGGCCGGCTGCAGAGATTGACAGACAGAATAATCAGCAACAGGGATGGGAGGGAGAAGGGAGGTGAAGCCCGAGGCCATCCATGAACACATTTTCAAATGCCCACCCCCACCCTCCCCTTGTCTCCCACCACCCAGCATCCATCACCCAGCGAGGGCCTGGTGGATTGTGGGTGAGCAATGGACCGAGATGATTCCCCTCAATAGCAGCCATTCAAGCTGGTTTGTCAGCGCCAATAGCACCCATGGGAACTGTGGGCGTGGGTGAGGCGTAAGGAGCGAGCACCCCCACTCAGCCGCCCCGTAACCTTCCACCCGGGCTGTCTGTGCAGATACCACGACAATGCCCCGCGATGGGTGACCACAGACTGTTCTCAATGTTCCGCTTGTGTTCTCATTTAGTCCACCGCCTACGCCCAGCTTCAATTCAATTTCAGGTTCAATTTTCTTTCAATCTTGCTCGCCGCTGCTAATTTGCTATTAATTTTGCATTTCCTATTCCATAAATATTTATATGGCAGCCAACACACACACACACACACACACACACACACACACACCGCCTCTATACCTCCAGCAGGCAATGAAACTGAAGTTGTAGGATCCACTCGAGCTCACACACATCCCTCGTTTCCTGTAATCGCTCTCTTTCATTTTTTGCCTTAATTATTTTCCTGTCCTCTCTTCTTCCCTCCGTCCCTCCCGCCGCTGCAGGTCAGGACCGCAGTGAGGCGGGGCTTATTAAGCGTTTCCGCGGAGATGGCGTGCGCTACAAGGCCAAGCTGATCGGGATTGATGAGGTGACAGCGGCGCGCGGGGACAAGCTGTGCCAGGACTCCATGATGAAGCTGAAGGTGCAGAGACCTCTGTTTGTAAATATGTGTGTGTGTGTGTGTGTGTGTGTGTGTGTGTGTGTGCGCGCGTGCGTGCAGGGACATCATTGAGCCTCTTCACTCATCTCAGTCAGATTTGGGAAAGGCATGCTCGGGCATGTCTGTATTGTCTGTGAGTGAGTCATGGGAGCTGCCTCCTCCTGTACATGACTCACTGATGCTCTGTAAAGAACTGGACAGACTGAACAAATAAAAGGTCTGACCATCTTGTTCTGCAGCTCTTTGTCATGTAGAAAAAGCTCCTGTAAGCCTGGTTCTATATCTTCTGCAAAAATTGAAGCAGCTTTGTACTTTATTTTCCCCCTCTAATAGGCTGCCGTATATTTAGCGTTGCTCTTAGCTCTGCATTTACTCGCACAGCTTTTTTTGACCTCGGAGGCAAACTGGCTTCCTATCCTGCTTAAAGCAGTTCACTTAGGTAGGAGAATCTCACTTCTCCCCCCACTCCTTGTGTCTGCCTCTTGTCTGTCTTCTCATGTCAGTCACAGCCCATCTATTTTTACAGCACAGTCTGTGGTGTTATACTTGTAGCGCACATGCAAACTGTGATAATGTGACCCAGATAATATTTAAGCCGGTGTTCTTTACAGAATGCAAAAAGTAAATTAGGTCAAAGTCAGCCCTACAGTTTGTGCTAAAGTAGAAAAGGAAAAAAAAAAAGAGTCTAAATAGTGTACTGCTAATTGTGGATGAAAAGGTTGAGTATTCTTGAACTTATTCTAGAGTATGTGTACTAAAATGTGCTGCAATCTCACTCCTCCCTATATTACCTATCAACATAATGTACAATGTTAATGGTAGTTTAGAAATAGCAAGAAATTCATAGTATGTGTTCAAAAGCAAAAGGTCTTTGATGAGACACAGGTGGACGAGAGCAGGTTTCTCATTTCTATCTGGCAATCACCAGTTCTGTTGCCTAAAATAACGACTGAGGCGAGCATATTTTATCAGCTTCACATATATTCAGCTGACTTGTTTAATATGAGAATCTTGTAAAAGGGAGTCTCAGATGTGCACTTGATGGCTACATGTGTCATGAAGTGAAAGCCAGATGTTGCAGGTAAAACGTTAGCATCCTCATCAGTTGATAATCTGTGGAAATAAACATGGAAATAAAGAAAATGCAATGCTCTTGTGTTGTAGGGTTAAACTTTTTCCATATATCGGAAATGGAAGACCCTGACTGGCTGCTTAAATCCAAATGTTACATCAGAGTTTGCTCCGATCAAAAGTGGCGGGAGGAGAGCTCAGAGATTATTTTCAAACTTTTAAGATTAAAAAGTGGATTTATCTCTCGTCCTGTTGATCGACCTGACTGCCAACAGCGATCAGCAAAAGGTCAGATAGCTATGTGTTACAAATTACTTACAAATAGCATGTTTCCTCTTCTCAAAAGTTTACTGCATCTTCTCAAATGGCAGCTGTGTTTACTGCCTCCAAAGTTAAAGGCAGGAAACACTTATCGCTCTCTTTGTTGGGGAGAAAAAGCAGCGCACAAGCAAATGTGCAGCACTGTAGGTGGCTACGGGATAAATCCTTCTCCAGAAAGGGGACGTATATGCATGGCTTTTTAAGTATCTTCTCACAGACTTTGCCGGAGCTTAAACGTGTGGGAGGCCCCCGCTAGAAGAGCAGCGTAGCCGGGAGCCAAATCCTCTCATCAGCCATATCCATTCCGAGGTATATGTCCAATAAAACAACTTTTTCCCCTGCCTCGATCTGACATTTCAGCAGTGCCCTCCATATGACTGCGGTAGTTACCAGCCACCAGCCAGTTACAGTCAATGGAGCAGTCGATATAGACCTGCTATTATCTGGACAGGGGATAGAGGAGGGGACGGGGGTCTCTATTGAGCTGCCTCTCGCTGCCTTGAGGACTAATCCACCAAATGGAGAAGCCGATGGCTGATTGACAACATCCATCGACTCGCCCGCCCGCCCGCCTCTCTCTCACTTACTTCATCTCTTTCTCATCCCTGTTGCGTGTTCTGTTCTTTATCCTTCCCTCTGTACTCACTCCCTCTTTGTACTCCGTTTATCCCTTCAGTGCCTCCTGTTCTCATATGAATATACATTTATGTATGTCAAGATGGATGGGTCTTTTTCTTTAACATCTCCCTCCAGGAGCGGAGCTTGAAAGTGATTAATGCAGGACCAGTAATTGGGTTTTAAATATTTGCTCAGCTTGAAAAAGAAAAACTCTGAGGGTGGAGGGCCAGCGAGGCGAGGTCGAGCGCTCGTCGATGCCGCTCGGCCTGCAGTTTTGTCAGGCGCACATTCAGCGCAGCGGGCGGGCCTTTCTTCCTCTCCTCTTATCTCCTCTCGTCTTCTTTTTCCCCCTCCTCCTCCTCTCCTCTCTTCTCCCGCAGGCTTTGTTCCGTGAAAGACATGTCAAGCACACAGGTCGCGTCAAACGGAACGCGGTGGAAATGTTAATTGTTTTCTTTATTAGAGCCGAGAATATGAGAAAAAAAAGGGAGCCGCTGATATCCATGGGAAAGAACGCACTTCAAAGCGCCGGGCTCGGTCCTTCAGTCAGCACTATGCGGAGCTGTCGGAGGAGCGAGCTGGTCGGTCAGCGGCGCGATCCGTTCCGTCAGCACATCTCACCTCATTGTTGTTAGCTCACACTGGGGCACGTCACGTTGAAGTCTTGTAGACCTACTTTAAGAAGAGGGAGGGGGAGGGGAAAAAAAAGGTGCTCGGGCAATAATAATAAGACTTGCTGCACACGGAGATGTGTGAATTCCTCTGAGAGCGAAGCTTCAAGAAAAAGGCACATGAAAGAACATTCTGTCCTATCACACCTTATGTAACTGTTGTCACCCTGCCCCCCGCCCCCCAATCTTCCCCCTCAAATCTCCCCCCCAACATCTCCCACTGTCACACTCACCTGAGTCGGAAGAGAAGATGGCTCACTGTCTTTCCTGCTGAGCTCATATCCTTTCATCTCCTCATGTCATTTTTTTTCCTTTAATCTCGCGCAGGGAATGGCTTCCTCGGCACGTTCCAAAGGGGAGCACAAGCAGAGAGTCTTCTTGACGGTCTCTTTCGGCGGGATCAAGATTTACTGCGAAAGATCAGGGGTGAGTAGCATGTCAGCGGAGCGGGGGCCCCCGTGGCAGAGCTGCGCGCCGAGGCCCCTGCCAGCTGCTGCGCTGCGAACCTACAGTGTAGGACATCCAGAGGGCAGACGCTCGCACGGTTCAGTTCACAACGACTGCCAGGGCCGCCATCTTGTAAGCCTGCCTGGCACGGTTGACATATCGGTGCAACTGCAGTACCTGCGCACGGGGAGGATGATTCACGAGGTTGTGCTGCGGTAGAAATGTGCCGTTTTCATCACCGCGCTTGCAGAAGTTCCAAAGTAAAAGCAGCGGTAACAAGCTTTCCACAGCACGGTTTTGCCCTTTAGCTCATAAAAATTGAACTTGACAGCATTAAATTACAGGTCTTTTATTTGATAGTAAACCAGTAACCGGTTTAACACAAACCCCAGTAAGATGAGGGGGAATGCTGCAGGACCTACTTAAGATCGCTCAGGCCCTGTCTGCCTGCTAATGATAGCGTAGTGAGCAATGTTATGGTGATGTTATGAGACGGGCTGCTTCCACCTCCGTCCTGGCTTCCATCCCCCTGGCGGACTCGGAGGCCTGCTGCTCCATTACAGGATGATCGAGGGGCTCGGCTCTCCCCCGTCCTGGGGCGTAGTGTTGGCTAGATAGGCCCACTCTGCTCATCAGCGCTAACCGATAATTAGCACTCAGTTCCACCCCTTAATGATCATTGCCGCTAATGCTAATTACACCGCGGCTCCACCTCAGCTGTCGTTAGCGCTAAACTGATAATTATGCAACCGCGCTCGTCCCGTGGCTGCCGACCCCCCGCCCCACCGCCGACTGTCTATTCCCCCCAAAAAACACCCATCTTTGATAATATCTCTTTCTAATATGACTGGTGGTGATGTGGTGGCGTGTCTTTTTTCGCCTGTAATGAAAAGGCACATTAAGCCTCCCGCCACCACCAACCGGCACGCCAGCTCCTGACAAGCTCATTTGTTGTTTTGGAACCCGTGCCCCTTAATGCGCTTCATTTTATTTACTGATTACAGGCAGTAAATAACACTCCGCTCTTAATATCCCTGTTGAGTTATTATGGCGGAAACGGGGGATCGCTCGGGCGCAGGCGGCGTCAGCGAACATTTAGATGGAAATACTTTATGTAAAGCTGACGTGAGTCTCCGCTGAATCGAGTCGACCAGTCATATTAGTTTTGTACTTTGCATTAATCCGAGGTGTTACTAGCGACGCTCCCCGCCGAATATCAGCTAATATTCAAACGAAAGCTCCTCCCCAGCGACTAAGCTTATCTCTGCTAATAGTGGAGCAGCAGGTGGGTGTGCCTGAGTGACAGCCGAATTACTCTCAGCGTGTGTGGATTTGGGTTTGTGAGCTTTTTTGGGGGAGTCTGTTATAAATATTTCATACAGTGTGTTTCGAAAAAAATGGTGGTTCTCCCCTCCTCTTTCTCAACCACTGAATTCCGTGGGCCAAACTGGATTATAGCACAAAACATACAGGACAACGAATTCTATAGTAACTATGGTATCTATACGGCCCTTGAAAAAGATTTGAACAGCCTGGAATCTCTCCTCCCTCTGTCAGAGACTTTAGCGCTCGCTCTGTGTTGGTTGGCTGCGTGTGCCTCAACAATATGCAAAGATGTTTAAAGTAGGTTTGACCTACTTTTTCCTGCCAACACAGTGTACAGTGCTTGCACTTGTAAAACATCATATAAAAAAAGAGGCAGACTTTCAAATTAGACGAGACATTTTTTTTTCTCTTTCTCTTTTTAACCTTTAAAGGAATGCTATGCAGGATTCGTCGGCTGCCGCTTGTAAACACACCTTTTTAAGGTGCTGTGAGCGATCCCTGAGAAGGGACGGTGCTCAGGTTGTCAGATGGTGACGCTTTGGGTCGTTGGCTCGCCGTCTCAAACGGTTCTTCTGCACAATTGCTGACACCCAGAAAGCCCCCAAAATAAGAGAATTAAAGATATAAATCAGCAAAAAAGGCAAAGGGTGCATCATAAGTGGTGATTTTGAGAGATTCGTATCTGCTTTTAGGATAATCCTGCATAGCAAACCTTTAAGTAGGGCAAGACATACAGGATTGTGTGATTACCCTATTTCACATGGCCCACATCGCCTTATCCTCTCACACTCTGTGTGTCTGTGTCGTGAAGGTGCTCCTGCATCACCACTCAGTCCATGAGATCAGCTACATCGCCAAGGACACCAGGGACCACCGGGCCTTCGGCTATGTCTGCGGGAAGGAGGGCCACCACAGGTTTGTGGCCATCAAGACGGCGCAGTCAGTAAGTGCTTTTCCACTCTCTCTCTCTGTCTCTGCTGTTTGTAAGTTTTTGTGGGCGCGTCTGAGTCCAGTCCTTCACAGCAGCCAAATCACAAGACATGCATAAGAAAATTCAAGGTCAACATGAGGCTCTTTCTGGATTTCTAGATGCCGTCGATATAACGGCGTCAGAAAGGTCTTAAAGCTGCGGTGAAGTGAAAGTGTTTTCACATCGCCGAGACCGAAATCCATGCAATGCAAAAGCCTTACAGTTAATAATGCAAGCTGTGGGGCTATGCAATGCCTTCCTTGCACTTGTTTTGATAAAAGATTTGAGACTTTGTGTTTTTGCTGTCAAGCTAACGGGGAAGTCGAGCCCTCATTTTAAAGTTTGCCCAAGTCTCTGCAGATGTGCACTATTTTGTTCGATCGTACGTCCTCAGCCACCGCTCGCGAGCTCCAGCGGATACATAAACAGTGGCTCAGCTGGTCAAAAAAAACTCTGCTGTGATGTGCATATGAGCTCAGTTCAGTCTGTTAAATAGTTAATAAATGACTGTGGTGCAGGAAACTACAGTAGGTTCATACTCCAGAGTTTTAACCCCACCCCCCCTTAACAAACCAGTACTGATGTAGCTACCAGTCACTGCTAATGCTAGTGTCTATTATATTACATCATATTCAGGTCAAGTGTTTTATACAACAAGACAAAAGATGAACAGATGGATGCTAGATAAGCAATCACATATTGAATTGATTTCTGTTTGGTTATTGACAAGCATGAAACGTTATCATCACTCCCCATTCTGTTCAAAGTGGGTTGGCTGATTTAAATATATGATGATGTGTGTGTGTGTATGTGTGTGTGTGTGTGTGTGTGTGTGTGTGTGTGTGTGTTTATGATAACACAAGTAATTAAATATTAAAAAAAGGAAATAAATAAATCACATTTAGGTCACTCCCCACTCTTTGCTGTTCTGAGCCTAGTGGGGAGTGACGAGGTCAGAAATTGCACTTTTTACATTCACATAATATATTCAATGTGAGCTCACTCACTGAAATAACTATATCGATTCCCAGTTACACATATAATGAAAAAAAAACAAGAAAGGGAATACATACATTACATAAAGATCACTCCCCATGCTGAACACATGTTCATCAAAGTGTTGAGGATAACACATCAAGTCTTAAATCAACCTTTTTTGTATTTTTAATGCTGTTAAAGCGTTTCAGATCATTTAAAAGATGTACATAATCTGGTTGTCTTTCTTTTCTTCTCTCACATCCTCAAATTGGATTTACCATTTTCCCCTCTTCCACCTCTGTTTCTGCTTGCTTGCCTACACATGTTCATCTTCCCATACGCTGCTCTTCATTGACCTGGATCTCATTGCCGCACTCCTCCGCATCTTCTCTCTTCACCTCTCTTTTTTTTTTCTTTTTTTTTGTCCTTTGTCCATTCGCTCTCCCTCTCCTTTACTTCCAATTGTTACATTTCCACATCCTCTTCCCCCGCTTCGTCCTCTCCCCGCCTCTCTCACACAGGCGGAGCCCCTCATCATTGACCTGCGCGACCTCTTCACGCTCATCTACGACATTAAACAGCGGGAGGAGATGGAGAAGAAGGCCCAGAAGGACAAACAGTGCGAGCAGGCGGTCTACCAGGTAGGACGCTCGCTGGCGCTTTTCTGCCTTTTTTCCTGCCTTTTTTTTTCTCGGTTTCGTTTCCCGTTCGGAGGCGAGATCGCACGTTAAAACTCAGCCAGCGATTCATTCCCACCGCAGAAGTCTTAGCACTTCGAAGTGCATCGCAGACTGTGTTTGTCTGCATCGTTGATTCCTATGTTGAATATCTAAATTAAAGAGAAATGCAACAGGTTTGAATGCAAATTTTCAAGTCAGCTGTATGTGTGTGGCAGGAAATGTATGCGTTGGTGTGTCTGCGATATGTCAGATCAGGTCGCACTGTCAGGCTGTGATGATGCTTCCTCACAGAGTGTTTTTTTTCCCGCTGCTTCCTCCATTTTCTTTCTCATGACACTGTACATTCCCTGGACTGTCTTGCTGATGAAAAAACAAAACTGTGTCATCTGCCTTCTGTCCCGCCGTCACACAGACCATCCTGGAGGACGAAGTGGACGACCCAGTGTACCAGGTAGGTCTGTAGGCACAGAGACCCGACACACTGCTCACCCTTGATGCTTTTCCTAGCTTCACTGGTGCTGTTTTCACTCCTAAAGCTTGGAATCCAAACCAAACCAAAACAAAAAAAAACAAAAACAAAACAATGAATCCCTGATTTTAAATATCTCCTCCAGTCACTGATCTGCTTGAATTAATGATTCATGATATCGCACCATTCCAGTAATACACAGTAGACCATCCTAGTGGACAGTTTTGTTCAACCATTCAACTCCCATTTGCCAGTGCAGTGTTGTAAAACCATAATTTTTTAAGTTGATCTGTGTCAGTGTTCTGATTTTCTTCCAAAGACACGCCCCACCCCCCCACCTACCCCCACCCCCCACCCACTCCCCCTGACTGGTTGTTACCCCACCCCTTTTTTGCCCTGTGCATTTATTTGGCTGAACATGATTATTTTTGTTTGTTAATTTTTTTTCTCTGTGTGTGCTCACACTGAATACAGACAACACTAACTCTTACTCTGAATGCTAATGTTCAGTGGTACAGTACGTCCAGCCACCTCCCAGATCACCTCTGTTCTTTGCTCTTGAAGTGTGTTTTTTGCATAAAGTCATTCCATTTGCAGCTTTTTTCCGATTATGTTGATGTTGGTTGACAAAACTCCAGCCTGTGGCCCCAGAAGCCTGTCGAAGTGCTTTGACATTTTGGGAAATACACTTTGTCTCCACACTTTCTTGCCGAGAAGATCAATACCACTCTCGTGTCCGTGCAGTGACTGTGTAGCTGCAGCCAGCAGCACAGTTGGCTCAGCTCAGTTTAAAGGTGGGAAACGAGGGGTAAACCGCAAGCTTGTTTCTGTCCAAAGGGAACAGAATCCTCCTTATCAACGCCTGCAACTCTCACTAGTCATTAGTAGGTTAGATCTCATCTGTTAAACCCGAGCAGTGTACTCAAATGTGTGTCATTTGATGTGTTGTTTTAGCATCTTTACACCACAATTAGCGTGTGTATACGTGCCATTTTTGTTTTGTTCTTTTAAGCACAGGCAAAACTGCCCAGAATAGGCGATTGACTTCTTTTCAAGCCAATGGACGGGTTTGCCTCTCTGTTATTTATTCTGGTTTATCACATTCAAAGTCACAAATGCACCGAGAATCAGGGAACGGTAGAAATCAGTGCGGTGGCTAGAGACAATGTTTCTTTTGTTTATCTTTTATCGCAGCCTCTCTTTCAAACTTAACACAATTAAAAGACGTTTGAGCGTTGCTTGAACAGAGACGGGGGCTATGTCCGCACAGATTTCCAGAGCTTCTGTGGAAGTCGTAGCACTCTGCCAGAGTCTTGATTAATTGGCTCCAGATCCAATTGGCAAGACACTTCCTTTTTCTGGAAGAGTTTATTCAAACAGGAGTCAAAGCCAATTATGCCCATTGAAGACCAGACCCAGATGTAAGTGTGTTCTTTGTCCAGTGTGAAAGAGGCTCAGCGTCACTGCCCTTGCCTTGTCAATTGCTCACTAAAACATTGTTTGCTTGCTGGGGTTAGCTTAAGAGTAGCTGCTTCAACGTTGGATATAATACAGAGATTCTTCTTCAGTGAACATCTGGAGGAAGATTTTGATAGTTGAGCATCAACATGAAGCCCATCAGTTCCTTTCAGACACTGAAGGCGAAAGTAAAAAGTGAATACTGAAAGTAGCGGTAACTTCACATCCCCATCCAGCAGCACTTGATAATCTTACATTAACGTACCTTTTTCTAAATAGTGTTGTTCACTGCAGCTTCCTCTCTTGATTCCCATCAGATCGTAGAAGAAATTTAGTCCATGTGCACAGTGCTTCTCAAACATAAGTTCAACAGGTCTGCAGGCTGCTGGCTTCACCTACAGATTCACCACACAGACACGAGAGGGGTGTCAACGGGCTCGCCTCACTGTCGGCAAGAAAAGGAAATAAGCACATTTCCCAAAATGTCAAACTCCTTCTTTTGATTTGAGAAGACATTTAGTAACGTCAACCTCAAGAGGAGATACTGACCCATTCGGGGACTTATTAGACCTGGATATCAGAGGTGGAGCATCACACAGCTGATGTTGACGGGAGCCGTCTAGTTAAGTCCTCCACGTTGCCTTGAACTACTGCCTGACCTATTATACTTGTGCTCTTTCCTCTTCCCACCTCACTCTTTTTTCTTTCTCTCTTCATCATCTCCACCATTCCTCTTTTTCCCATGCCCCATTTTTTTTTTTTTTACACCCTCCATATCCCTGATCTCGTTCCACTCCCCACCCGACGCCACCCTCGCTCCCCTGTGCTCTCATTTACTCTCGTCATGTGTCACTCCCCCCCTCCTCCCCTGTCGTGTCTCTCTCTTTTCTCTCTGTCCTCCCATCTCATGACTCTCTGCACCTCTTCGCTTTGCCCACTACTTCTGTTCTATAGTACATAGTGTTTGAGGCTGGACACGAACCCCTCCGTGGCCCCCAGTCAGAGGAGAGCGTTTATCAGGTACAAAGACAAGCATTGCCCCCTTTTTTTTCTCCTTCTTCATACCCTGTGATAGATGGTAATAGTAACAGTACTAACAACATGACTTTAAAGCACCTTGTGAGAAGCTACAAAGTGCAGTTTTCTTTTTTTTTTTCCTTTTTTTTTGGGAGAAAGGATTTTCTGGGGGGATTCAGAAGTAGATCAAACCAAGGTTTCTGTTTCTTTAATGTGGCTGCAGATGAAGAGAACCAAATGATAGATGTGAGGTCTATTCTGAAAGGATTCAGTTCATGTTAAAGTTCTAATCCGTGCGATTTCAGTCGGGGTTGAGCGAGTTTGCTTTTAACGCGGCAAACGCTCGAGCAGCTACTTTGTTCTGTGCAAAACACGCGAGAGCGAGCCGATCCATTCGGTCTGAGCGCAAGCAAACAAATGTCGACATCCTTTCCGACGAACGATCACATTCGCCGCTAAACTGGACTGGAATATTTTGTGTTTAGGGTTTTCTACAATAAAAGCACCCGTTTTTCGCCAGCCGAACACTTTAGATGTAAAGCTTGCAGCGGCAGTGTTATGTTCTATTCTCAGTACTTAATACACCTCCGATACGGTCTAGAGAGCAAACACTAAACAGTGAGGCTGATACAAACTTCACGAGATGAGCGAAATTAGAAACTAAATTAGATGACATTGGTGCACATGCGTCCCTTTCTGTTGCTCCCTCATGCGAAAATGGCAACACAAATGAAAACCGAACTACTGTGAGGTTATCACATGATGTTAAGACATTGCGTGGCTATTGCTGAAGGAAATACCATATGCAATGATGACTGTGTTAAAATAAAACGGCGGCTGCTTTGAAATAATAACTTATGAAGCATCTGAAACAGCTGCAGAGGAGTCAAGGTCGGCTGTTAAGACTGTATAGTTCAGCTAAAGCTGTTGTATCAGACTCCTTTTATATATCCAACACTTTGACCTTTTGGCTTTAGACCATTTGAAGGACCAGCTAGGACTCCAGGGACCTGTCGTACGGTTTAATCCTACCCCCTCCCTCCCTTTCTCCCCCTCTCCTCCTCCTCCTCCTCCCCCTCCTCCTCCTCTTTTTGCCTTTCTGTATCTTGCGTTCCTCTGAAGATGAAAGATGCAGAGAGAGATTAATCACTTGCCATGCCATTTGATCTCGGAATGAAACAAGATCAATAGACTTGGGGAAAACGTAACGGAAAGTTAACCAGTCGAGGGAAGCGGTAGGAGGGAGAGGCGGCGAGGTTCGGAGCAACGTATAGCTCAGAAAAATAAAATGCGAGGGGAGTCCAGAGCGGGCGGCGCTCCCGGGATCGTCAGATGAACCAGTTGAGACGTACTGTTGCGGAATAACAATAGGCCCTCTTGATACTCGCCGAACGAGCGCGAGCGATCCCCGAGCATTGTTCGCAATCAATATTGATTTAAGTAGAATTGATTTGACGAAAACAGCTGTAGGATTTGCATAATCCCATCGTTCTTAAAAGATAAAATTACATCTGGAAAAAAAATGGACTGAATCAAAACTGATGCAGTAGGCCTTTTTTGTTTTCTTTTTCAATAGACATGTTTCAGCTCTTGTCAGCTCCTGTTTCTTAAGAAGCCACAAAGGAACAAAAGGTGTTGCTCTGTTACTTACGTTTGAATCGACCTCCAATCCAATGCAGGTCCCAACCAGTCAGCAGAAGGAAGGGATCTATGATGTCCCAAAGCGCCATTTCATGACTGTAGGTGTTTTTTTATTTTGTTTTATTATTTGTTTCTTTGCTCTTCTACTTGCAAACCTCTCTTTAACATCCTCTCGAAGGAAGTGCCTCAAGCCCCCCTTGATAGTGTCCGTTTGTGTTCAGTAGCTTTAGCTGTGCATCGCAGCCCAACAGGCTCTGAAATTTCCCACGAGCCGACAACGGCAGGGAAATGTCTGCATCCGTTTTCTGTGATGATGATGATGATGATGATGAAATAAAGCTACATTGGTCATGCCCAGCCTGCTTGAAGAGATAAGGCGAATTGATTGGTCAACCAAAGTCGGACATGTCAGCAATTTCACAGGACATTAGAGAGGCAGACTTCATTTTCCAAAAATCCAGTCCCGTGCATGAATCTGACGCATGTCAGGGGCCGACTGGTACATCGGACGAGCGAAGGGGTGGCTGTTCCGTCTTCCTCGGAGGGTGAGGACGAGAGGTTTGTAGGCGGGGTGGGTGTTGGGTACGGGCTGCATGCGGTGTAGTCGCGGCTACGCGCGATCAAGGCCACCAAACACCCATAAAAAGCCAGTAAATTGATTTGATCGTACGACAGCGCAGAAAGCTTTTTTCCTTTTTTTTTCTTTAACTCCCACCCCCCCCTTTTCATCAATCCGAAAATAAATTTCATCTCATCCTGGTAGGTTTTATGAGTTCTTCACCACCATTGCAGTGACCACGCTATTACATCTCTCAAATCGCCTGTAAAAGAAAAAGGAAAAAGGAGAAAACATTCATTCAAGCCTATTCTGGCCAAACACTCACCCAAGAGAGAATTTCCACGCAACTTCTGAAAACAGCCCTAGCAAAGTGCTTCCCTGCTCTTTTCGCTGTTTCTGTGCTCGTCGCTCAGCATATCAAACAGATACACTGTTCCCGGCCCCCCTTTCGCTATCTCACCCAAACAGCCCATGCCAGTATAAGTAGCAGCGCTTCCATATCTCTTAAGTGTTACTGCTTGTCTGTTCATTCAGTTGGAGCTTTTTGAGAGCCTCGAGCTCCCCTGATGTGTGTCAGTGCCTGCAGGGAGAGACCTCTGTGTACAATGTTTACCTTTTTTATTTTTGTTTTTCTTTCTTCCTCCAAACTCTGACTCATTCTGTGCCTCTCAATGGTCCCAAAGTGCCGTGCAGACTGCGCGATTTCCGCCATGTCCCCGCTTAGCCGAGGAGGACATAAACGCCCCCCCCCACCACCCCGTCCGCAGCAACGCAGATTTGCTGCGATTCCTCCCTTTTTTCTTTCGTTTTGTCTCAATACGTGTTTGTCCGTGTGTCTGTTTATTTACTGCATGGAGAGAGAAAAAAAATCCTGTGTGTCCTGTTGTGTTTTTTTGTGCTTTTTGTGGTGACTCATTGTGTGCTTGTGCATGGCCCCAGAGACATTTCACGCAACTTAGCCATCCCACAGCCTCCTCCACGGCCGCGTCCCCCTCTCCTTTGAGCAGTAACGGGCGGAGGACAGAGGGGACAAGTGCAGGGGTCACGTCCGCCTATAGGGCGAGGTGGCCTCATTGTCTCGGTTGGGTGGTTCCAGGAGCTTCTTCATTCATTCATTTTTCGATGAAACAAACGCACTCCCCCTGTGGATGCGTCCGCTCGCAGAGTGGAATCAGCATGATAAAAGCGGCCCGGGCTCTCACGGGGAGGACCCCTGTTGATTGGCAGACATGAGAATATCTAATCAGGGGCCTGTTTTATAGGACTGAATAGCCTTTTACCCACTCAATTATAGCGAGCCATGAAAGATTCATTTTAGATCCATTTTCTGATAACGAAACGAGGGGATAGTTGTTTCTTGCCATCCGCAGCACAAAACTGCCTTTTGTGAGTAGATTTCACTCCCCGCACCCACCCACCCACCCATGCAACCACCGTGCCCTATCCAGAGATGAATTCAAGGTTTCATGACTGTGCAAAAAAATCTCATTGTCGTGGTGTATCACTGGACTCTGTCTCTCTCTCTCTCTCTCCCCCTCTCTCTCTCTCTCTCTCTTTCTCTCTCTCTCTCTGTCTCTCTGTCTCTCTGTCTCTCTCTCCCCTTCATCCCTCGGTTCCACTCGCAGAATATCAACCACTTCGATCTTTTCGGTGACATGTCCACTCCTCCCTCGGTGAGTACGACCACACCAAAACCAAAACCCCCGATTCACTGAAAGTTAACCGAAATGCACAGAGAAAAATGAAGTATTTCATCTGTAATGTTCGGGCCTTTCATCAGGACAGTGGCACAGATCTCAACTATTAATTCATTATTAATTAATATCCGACAGCACTGCAGATTAAAGATGAGTGTGCAGCGCAGTGACTTTTAGGTGACTTTGATAGTGGTGACATCTGTCTGTGTATACGTGTGTGTGTGTGTGTGTGTGTGCGTGTGTGTGTGTGTGTGTGTGCGCG
>CAEMYA010000024.1:4881996-4907094 GCA_903131615.1 Diplodus sargus
TTTGTTGTCCAGTCACTGTTCTTCTTGTCAGGTCATTTGTATACAGTAAACAGGTCATTGTTGTAACAAAGCACTTGGGCATATTGTAGGTCTGCTCCACCGAATCCCAAAAAGGGTCAAAAAGAAAAGTGACGTTATATAATATGAACAATAGAGATATCACTATTAACTGCTAGACTTACAATAACAAACAGTAACCGTACCCCTGCTCGTGTAAGAAAAATGAGAAATAGTCCAAAATATTTTGTAAATTTTATTTATGGAATTAAGAATTGTTCTTGAAAAAGAGAAAAAAAAAGGACTTTTGTACGTCTATGACTTCCCCACACACTGTACCCATGCCACTGTTCAGTCACAAATAAAATATCATGTGATTCCCACCTCTCCGCTCTCTTTTCTTTCTTTGACCTCACACCACCCGGCGTTCTGATGATCAACCGTGAAGAGCTCTGAAGCAGCCAACAGAGGCTGCTCTCCTCACACAAACACTTCACAGATCCGCCATGCACTCAGTCATTGTCATGTGACTACATATGACATATTCAAAATGCACTTAAAGTATCACTAGTAAAAGTACTTACACAGAAAAGGGAAATATAATAAACATGTTAAATGATTCAATTTTTAATACTCAATTGTATTGCATTTAAATACAGCTTAAGCTGAGCAAAAAAAGTAAAAGAAAAAACACACTGAGACAAACAATGAGTGCAGCAAACAACGCGGGACAAAACAACAGATTAAAAGATTAGTGGGCCAGAAAAGGCCAGTGAGTGAAAATGTTGATGCATCAGCGTATAAGCAGCGATTAGCTGGTCAGAGTGGAGCCAGATTTAACTGCTTTTTATACAGTTTGGTTCATTTTAGTGTTTCTCGACCCAGGGTTACGAGATTAGTCTGGTTCATTATGAGACGGATAATGGGGCAGAACAGTAGAAGAAACGCAGAGTTGAGCTACACCTTTTTGTATTCACGTCTGGACTTTAATGTTTGCTTTGATTGTGAGCTATTGGAAACTATGACCCCTGAGCCGCATCGCGTTATTTTGATTAAACTGAAAAGCTTAGGTGGGATATCACATTTGTTGGACCTGCTAACAACTCACAGAAATCTGTTATTTATCAGGGGTCACAAACCAAGCAAGTTGAGAATGTCTTTTATTTTATTATCCAAAGATATGTGTATGCTTAAAGGGTAACTGCAGTCATTGCAGTGTGTTTACAGGTCTTGGGGAAAATGACAGTGAAAAAAGAGTATTAAGCCATTTGTGGCTCCACATGAAGCTGCGTGTAATCCAATTAATCGATTCCAGAGATGTCACTCAGTGGCCAAATTGCATTGCGGGTAATGTAGGCACCAGGTTCCTATAAGTAGTCGACTGGTCTGGCATCACATTTTATTTTTATTATATTTGACAGTGAAGCACTTTATACTTCTACTCATACAGGTGCTCCCTAAGACCTGTAAACACACCTTAATGTGTAAAATCGGTGGAGTTACCCTTTAAGTGACTTCGGCTGTCAAGTAAAGACAGTGGAGTACCATATTTTATTTTTGAGTACAAATATGGAATTAAGTTGCGTGAATACAAATACCCCAAAATTGCACTAACTGCTGCTGGGTCATGGGATTGTGTCATTCTGTAGAATCAAACATGACTGAGGCTAAACAAAGTTTAAAGGTCAGTACACAAAGTACACAAGCATGACCACAGACGTCTGTTACGGGATCTGACTTCATCACAAAGCTTTCACTCCCCACCACTGTCCATCGGTCATCTAATGTATGTTTTGGTCACCATTTTAGATTCATCACACAGCCACAGGTTATACATCATAAACATATGGTAGCTGAAAAGACATCCTCAACTGCTTCTTTGTAAACCTGAGCAGTGTGTCAGTTAGTAATACACACTGGCACAGGACCCAAACACCTCGTCTGTGGCTCTGAGGCCTGCAGGATTGTGTAGTGCCACGTCTGAGTCTAACGGCGGCAGTGAGTTCATATCCAGGCCAGTATCGATCGGTGAGTGTTTACATAGAGAGCTGAGGAGTGTCGTCTACTTGTTCACAGTCGGGCATAACACACAACCATGCTTTCTGTGGTGATACGCTTGAGTGCACGCAGTTTTCAATGCTGTCTGCTGCACGTTTCTCTGAGCCTGGTGCTGCTAAGGTAGGAGCTTTATTCGTCTGTTTAGTAGATTGTCCCATTCCTTTGTCCTATCAATTCAGGTTAAGTATTATAATCGTCTTGCTTTCAAAGACATGCTGAATCCTAATAATGCTCAAACATAGCTTGCCAAATTTCCAATTTGAGTAATTAATTTCACTTTTACCTGCACTAGAGCGACAATTTTTTCTCTGATTAAGATCATCAGATCTGTCAGTAGCCAACCCTACCAAGATAGTTCTGAGTTTGCTTCCACAGTGCTTAAAGTATCCTTTTGTTTTGACTTGATCTTCATGTCACAGTGATGTTGCCATCACAGCAGCGGGCAATGAAGAGCCCGGTGTTCGTGAGGCTCGCTCAGCGGGTGGTCGGGTGGTAGTTCATCCAGTCGACTGTGTTCTATCAGAGTGGAGCGCATGGTCACGCTGTGACACCTGTCAGAAAAAAAGAGTAAGTATGATGACACCAGACAGGTGATAGTGGGCTGGAAAGACCTTACAATGACTATATATGGCATTGGATTTTGGGCCCAGCAGGATAGTCTGGAGTTGGTCTGGTAATCTGTCAGTAAACAAGAGGGAAATCGCCAATAGTTAACTTTTAGTGCTGCATTTAATATAAGTGCAGTCAGAGACACATATGCAAGCATTTAATTAAGTAATAAAAAACAAAATTAAAAAGATGTCCTTTGCAAAAACCTTTAAACCTTAAAAGAAACGTTTTAGGAAGATAGATGAGAAGATTGGCACCACTCTTATTTCCATATGGTAAACATGAAGCTACCGCCACACTTAGCTTAGCACAAAAACTGGAAACAGCTAGCCTCCAATTGTGACATTATGCGTTGACCAGCAATACTAAAGCTTGCGTGAAAACAACACAAAGCATTTTATTTCCTCGTCGAGGAGGAAATCTCCGATTCCAATTCCAAGTTAGCCAACTGCTGGCGTTAGCTTTAGCATACAAGATTGTTATCAATTTTCTCATTGAAATCTGGGCAATAAAGCAAATAAATAAATTTATGTTCATGTCAAACATTTCCTTTCTTTTTAAAAATCTCTAAACACACACATTGCTCCTTAATAAGTTAGGTTTGTGGTGCCAACGTGTCGGGAAAAGACTTCAGATCACCGTCCAGTAAATCTGCACGTTTCCAATGCAGTGCAATAAATCTCTCAGCAGTCATACAAACCAATGATTGATAGTCATTTATGATGTTTGGACAAAGAGCCTTGTAGTGTGCAGGTAAAAGGCACAGTTAAGGACCCTGACGACTGTACAGTTTGGGAAGGGTCACGTTATCTGACAGTGCCTTCAGTACTGGACATACAGACTATGTGATAGAGAGGCTCACTGTCTTGTTGACGGCCAAATCTTTCCCAGATAAAAAGCTCTGACTCCTAATTCAAAAAGTCAACAGTCAAGCCACTAAAAAGAAAAAACACTGGTTTTATGGACTGCAGTGTACTCAATATATCAGTAAACGACTGGCCAGGCAAATTGTCTTCACCAATTGTAACGCTGCGGTTATCATAAATGAGATTCGATTTGGATAAATAAATTATTCATGTGCTGCTAGCATTGTGAGATAAATCTGAGTCTTTCAACATTTTGGACCAGTGTGGGCTGTTTTTTTTTTTTCTGTTCCGCAGCTGGCAATGGTCTCAGCTGATGTACTTCAGTGCTCTATCTCATCCACTTTACAACAAGGGGGATTAATAACCTTGACATGACAAAGTGAAAACAGCCCTCTAATGGGATTACGGCTGTTATAGCTCCCCGGGGCAGTATTCCGAGCTCTTCCACCACCTTTATTGGGTGGTGGTGAGCCTTCCCCTGTGTTTCCCTGACCGTTTATGTGTTTGTCTCCCTCAACCATCCAGTATCGCTACGCTAAACTGGACCAGCCGTCCCAATTTGGAGGGCAGCCTTGCAGTTTTCATGGCAGGCAGGAGGAGGCCTGTGCCGTTTCGGCTCGCTACACCTGTGACAATGTTCCTCTGTGCGAAGGATTCCTCTGCACCTACTCAGGTAGCTCCTGCACCCATATACCAATACTCTACTGTGCTAACTGAAAAAGCAGAAAGCATCATTTGGTGTTGTGGTATACAGCCACAGAGCAGTAACACTGGCTGTTTGGATGTTCAAAAATTGAAGTCACAAGAAGGAAAAACGATAAAGGTATAATATGTAAGAAATGACTATAAATCACATTGATACTCCAGATAAACAGCAGGCAGCATTTCATCAGCGTAGTTAGCTTAGTTAGCAGTGCAGGTAGCTGTTAAGACAGTAAGCTTATGGACCAGAGGAGTGCTAGTGTTCACACCATTAACACACACTCAACACAATACATAGGCACTATAACGTCAACACTACATTCTGTTGATAATTATAGTTATTTCTCTTTCACATTTGCCCCTTTAATATTTTGACCTGATCTATTCTATATCTACTGTGCTGCAGAGGTGAGGTGTGTTCAGTTGGTTGCAATCTGCAACCTCACAGCCAGATGCCAGTTCTAAAAATAATTTGACATAGAAAAAAAAAAAGCGTATTCGCTTTTGTTGCAGAGTCACGTGAATAAATTGATATCATTCTCATGTCAGTACACAGCTGCTAATTAGCCTAGCTCTGTCTCATAACTCAGGGTGATATTACAACGTGTCACCTCTAATTAACAAATATAATTTTGTTCGTAAAATCTGTACAAGTGTCAGATTGTGTTGGACAGCTGTTCCCCACGGCCTTCAGTCTTTGTGCTGAGCTAAGCAGCCAGTTTCTCCATAATGTTGCATTAGCGTACAGTGGTGTTGATCCACTCATCCTCTTTGGAACTAAAGCATTACTAAATGCCAACCTCGTCTTACCTCTCCTCCAGGTCGCTGTATCCCCACAACTCTGCAGTGCAATGGGGAGGACGACTGTGGGGACATGTCAGATGAGGTGGGCTGCACGAGGGTTTCCAAGCCCTGCAGGCAGGAGGTTGACGAGTATTGGGGAATCGAAAACCTTGCCAAAGGGTGAGTCACGTTCCCTTTTAGTCCGCAATGTGAGTCACAGAGATTTTTCGAGGACAAAAAACACGTTGCTCTCCTCGAATCAATCTGCTCACCGTTAATGCTGCTACTCATCTTCCAGAATCAACATCTTGGACAGTAACCTGGAGGGAGTGGTGCTTGATAACAGATACTACGCTGGAAGCTGCTTACCACACTACATCCAAAATGTCCCATTCAGGAAGCCGTACAACTTGCAACAGTACACTCTACAGGTGATCACGTTTGGTTTAATGATTATGACTGCAGCCGCAGACTGAGGATTTTTGAAGCTGTTATTCTAAGGGGAAAAATGTATGTAATGTTGCTTTAATAACCCATAAACTCGTCATAGACGGTGCTTTATTAGAATTTCCATTTTTTTCTGTGTGTGTTTCTACAGCTAGAATTCATTTTTAACTTACGATAATCATTGTTTAAATATGAAATATCATTACGCCATGTTCCAACCATCAATATGATCCTAAAAGGGAATATTTTGTTTCTCGCGTATTTCCAGACAAAAGCCTCATTTGATTTCAGCCTGCGGTCTTTTGATTCCTACTCCGACTACATGGACTACACCGTGAATGAGCGCAAGGAAAAAACAAGTGTTTCCTTTGGGTTTGGCTTTCCGGGCTTATTTGAATTCGGCTTCCACGTAGATGAAGACAAATACACCAAGTCAGTTCAGAAGCTTCGCCGCTATTCTGGCAAGGTGAGAAAGCTTTTTTTGTCTCTTCCCCTGACCTCCACACAACCTACTGAGTGGCAACAAAACAAAGCAAACCCAACAGATTTACAATTTATGCAAATCCACAATTCATTTAGAAAATATCCTCAAAGCATCCCCGCTGATTCTGGCCTCAGTCTTACAGCTTTGTGAGGGCCACAGCGGAACTGGAGTTGGCCCAGTACATGTTGAAGCAGGATGATTTGATGCTCCACCCTGAGTTCCTGCATCGCCTGCGCTCCTTGCCACAGTCCTATGTTTATGGGGAGTACAGGCAGATCTACAAAGACTACGGCACCCACTACATCACAGAGGCATCCCTGGGAGGAGAGTATGAGCACACCATTATCCTGAACAAGGAGAGGCTAGAGAAATCAGGTAATAAATACCAGTTCATTGGGCGTCTTGAGTCAAATCAAATCAAAATTCTTCAGTTCCCTTACTTATCACAAGAATGCATAAAGATCATTTGATATGGTCAGATACTGCGCTGGCATTGTCTTTAACTTGCCATCCCTTCGTCACTGACGTCTGACCGAAGGGTTTTTGTCGCACTAGATTTTTCTTTGTCAGACTACAAGCACTGCACGCAGGCAGGCATCAAGGCCGGGGCAAACATATACGGCGTTTATTTGACGCTGGGGTTTCATGGCGGATCCTGCGACGGCCTGCTGAATGAGATGGGAGGTGAGCTTCCATGTTTTATCAGACCTCCTGCAGAACGCCCTCTGTTTTTACATCGGACGCTTGTGCTGATGCTAAAACTCTGAAGTCAACCCGTCTCTCCCCAGAGGACACGGCCAATGGCAGCATGGTGGAGGACTTCGTTGCTGTTGTGAAGGGCGGAAGCAGTCAATCCATCACTGCGCTGGTGTCTAAAAAGCTTCCCACCCCGGCGCTGATGGGGCTCTGGGGCGAGGGCGTGCGTTATAACCCCGATTTCATCCGCACAAAAGTGAGCCTCTCTTTCTTTCTCACTTAGTTTTGTCTATGTCTTATTTATTTGTGTTGTGCTTCCTGTCTCCATAATTACATCACAAAATAAAAGAGGTGCTGTTAAGTTTTGGGAAAGTTTTTCAAAATTTTAATGTGTACAGTATCAATGAGGTCATAATACAAACTCAGAAACATTTATTTTTTCCGAAAACTGCTGTTCTGAGAGGAAGACAAGGTCCCCAGAATACTCTTTGAAGCTAGAAAGGTGGCAGGGTCCGTCACATATAAACAAAGTGGAAAAGTATGAAATTGTGTTGTCGTTTAAGGTCAGTTTGTTTTTTTCAGTTTGTACAGGCATAAAACATCAGTCGATGAAGATCTTTCTCTTCTGACTACAATGTCTTCCACAAAACTACACATTGAACCTTTATCACCTCCTTTTGTTTTTTCACCATCTCAATTTGCAGCTGCAATAAAACTGTCTGCAGGGAGCTTGGCCTGACTAATTGATGCAAAAACATTCACAATAAAGTTGGTCTGCGGCAGTAACAGGGTTGGCACCATTACAGCGAGGCAAAGTACAGATCAATAGTGAGTTGGAGTACAGTCAGCAAACAATGCCAGGTAGCAACCGTGCCAACCACAAATAGGCTGCCTCGCTCCAACACGGTCAGGGTCTCAGCATTTGTGCGGCTCTCCAGTTGTCTAAAAAGAAAAAGCTCAATTCAAAAGAGTTTGAACAGTAAACAGGCCCTGGTTTAACGGTTCCATTTGTTCCCCATTAGACACGGCCGCTGTTTGAGCTGGTGACCTCCAGAGACTTCACCGAACACGCCACCCTGAAAAGAAACCTGAAGAGAGCCCTGTCAGAGTACCTGGCAGAGGCTAGCCCATGTCGGTGCGCTCCCTGCCACAACAACGGGATGGCCGTTTTGAGAGGTACCTCAGTCAGTTACTATAACATTTTTTTTTTTTACAACCAAAGCCCCCTGTTATTTAGTCATTTAGTCAAAGCAGGATTACGGGAAACGTGTTTTCACCAGCAGTCGCTAAACATGACTCCTGAAACAGAAACTAAAGAGATACGGTTAGAAGATTCAAAAGTGCTGAGAGCTGAAAACAGACTTTTGAAACCGTCTTTCTCTCGGGTTTCCTGTACAGACATGAGTTGAGTATCAATTTGCAACACACACTTGTTTGAGGGGGAGACGGGTGCTTGTTATGTGTTGGCTGCAGTCACGAGAAGGCACCGCGGCCTGATTGGAGGTCTGTTCCAGAGTAGGTCCATCGCCAGCACGGCTCGGCTCAACTCAGCGCAGTAAAACTGGCGATGGAAAAGCAAACCAGCCCCGCTCACTTTGATTTGCAAAAACTGCTGGTGGAAAAACAGCATAGGTGACTTTTATCAGCCCCGCTGGATGACCAGTTTCATTAACACTCACAGGTTTTCGCTCCCAAGCACAAGAGTGTGGTGCATAAAGTGACTCTGATGATGACTGCAGTGATGGTGATGATATTGGTGGTAATTAAGATAATAAAAGAAGTACTGCCATCTCCCTCAACAGGCACCAGGTGTGACTGTGTGTGTCCTAATGGCTACACTGGACGTGGCTGTGAGATCACTCAAAGGCGAAAAGGTTAGCGCCCAACATCCCAAATACACACTGCACACAGCGCTACACTGTTTCTCTTTCTTTGCTCCAAACCTTCTGAGATGTTGACATAATGAGATATGATACGGCCCCTCCTGACAGATATAGGCATTGACGGCAGCTGGAGCTGCTGGGGTGCGTGGTCATCCTGCAGCGAGAGCAGAATGACGAGGAGCCGACAGTGCAACCGTCCAGCGCCCAGCAACGGAGGAGCGACATGCAGAGGGCCGCAGCAAGAGTCTACTGAATGCTTTTAAAGCTGTCACATGTCAACGCTGACACAACGAATTGCAGAAACGTTCTTGAAAGTTAAAGTTTAGTCTGTGGTTTGTTTGCCTTCTCATTGCGTAGTGTGACAAAGTTTGAATAAAAACAGACTCACATGAATGGAAATGATGTCCTCAATGAATATTTGGTGAAGAATGTAAAACCATGCTGCTCGTTTCAGCCCAGCTGCACCTGAACACACCATGTCAGTGTCATATTTTGCCTTGCTGAGGTGTGAAAAGTACACCCAAGGTGTAGTGCCCAACAACAAAGTCAGTGGCACTGAGGGAAAGTAACTGAGTACATTTACTCAAGTGCTGTACTTCTGCTTAATACTTAACCTGCTAGTGAACGCCCCCATTTTAAGGTTCATTTCCCTCTGAGTGAAGGGTGTTCCTATGTTGGAACGGTGATCCTTAACAATACTTCTTCTCTACTACATTTTGAAGGCAAATTTTGTACTTTTACTCCACTTTATGTATTAAATTAAATGGCATGTGAGTTGCTTTGCAAATTACAAGCTGCCTCTGAGCACAACAGCACATTTTTAAGAACTTCCATCTTAATAAACATACAAGACAAGACATGATAGACTGTGATATAGCACGGTTAATTGTTTCTGCTTTTACAGAACTAAAATAAACCTAAAAACAGCACACTCCTCAGACAATGGAGGTGAACAAGTACACAGTAGTGCTATTTTAGCAGTAATAAGTACTGACAGATATGTGTGTTATAATTCTTAATAAAGATTTACCAAATGGTTTAAATCCCACTGATCACTTTACTTAATCTACCAGTAATGTATTTGAGTTACAGGAACATCAAAACACACTAAATCATAATCAACACAACCTTTATTTGATTTAAGACATCACACATTGTCACATTTCTGAATTATCAGAATTTTGTTGGATAAACCAACAGAAATACTTTAGAAGTTTGTCTTATATTTATTGCATTCTTGTCTTTTTCTCCACTGTCTTGATTTCTGAACACCAAAAACACAACGAAGTCCTGCCCTGAAACACAAACACGGGTCATGAATCACCTTTGGACACAAATTTACATTATTGGATGCTTAAATGTAGATTTTGTAGAAACATAACCAGTGGAATAACATTGAAGGAGGTTCCTGTTAAATATCAGACTCATATGTGCTGTTAACTGTAGCTAATCAACACTTTACGTCACCGATGCGTGAGAGGATCACTTACTCAGCTTACTGAAAGACAGCCGACCACCACCACCTCTTCCTGTTGTCCTCCATCCTTCTCATCTGGTCCGTGCCTTCTCCGTCGTCATGGAAATCTAGGATGCTGATCCTCAGTCTCCCAGGTCGCCGGCTCTTGCAGACAGGTTGATGCGGCATATCTAAAGATAGATATTACAACACAGTGAGTCAAATGAACAATCTGTGAATTACTGAAGAGACACATTTAGACTTGCAGGGGATTTGTCGTCAAGTATCAGCTTACCTTTATCTGGTGTGTCCATCGATACCTTCTAAAGGAAAACACACACCAGTGCAACAGCGTAACACTACTAATCTCTGAGTAATTGAAAAAGGCAGGTTAAATATGAAAACTAAATAAACAAACTCCTTTTGTTTTATGACTGACAACACAATTTCACGCTGTTTTACTTTGTTTATATGTGGCGGACCCTGCCACCTTTCTAGCTTCAAACAGTGTTCTGGGGACATTAGCATCCTCTGAGAACAGCTTGTTCATTCAATTATGGAAAAATAAATATTCTAAGTTTTGTATTATTACCCAAACATTATATAACTATTCAAATTCTTAGGTTGTAAGCGCCCCTTTAATGTTGTGATTTTTAATTTTGTTTTCTGATCATGCTGCAAAACAGGGTGGTCCGTCCTAATCCGAGTCGTTGTCATCAGACCTCTTTTCGCACGGGAAAGGATGCCAGAAGATCCTGTTTGTGGAGGATCCGAGGCCGAACCCTGAGGGAGCAGAGTCCACCTATAATACCTACCTGAACCTCACCTACTTCTTCCTCATCAGAGGAGAAGAAGACAGGGAGATATTCTTCATCGCTGATGGAAGTCTGTGTCCGCCAGTTTAAAAAAAACAAAAGAATACTTTTAGTCATATTTAAGAGACTGAAAGTCTTAATAATGTGATAGAAATTTATAATTTTCTTTATACACTATTGTCAATGTGAGATAAAAAGTCATATTTTTGATATTTTGAATAAGAGTTTGTGATTAAAAAAAAAAATCTGAATTTTGACATGAAATGTCCTAACTATGAGATAAAATGTCATCAATTTGAGAGGAAAAAGCACATTTTCACATTTTAGAAGATAAAATCAAAGAATGTTCCATTTTCAGTTCATCGAGGACAGCACACCGGTGTATCAATGCTGCCGGAAAAGAGTATTTAAACTGTTTAGAATATCCAGAATAATTTCATTTTATCACGATCCCCACACCACATACAACTGAGAGTTTCATTGTTGTCATAGAAACATCAACACACAAGTGGGAAAGTCTGTTCATCGTTTATTCCTGATTAAAGTACAGTATGTCATACAGGGTGTCCTGAAAAGGGACTTTACATTTTGAGAGTGACGACTTTAACAAAAGGATCGTCAAAGAACGGCTTGCACTAAATGAAAAATTAGACTGTAAATTAGGACTTCAGAGCATCTGATTCTGAAGGGAACGGCACTCTAACAGTGTTGATTCTGAGAGGAGGAACCGAGGCACGTCGCTCCGCCTCCGTCAGGTGCAGGATTAGTACAGGTTCTTGTCCGAGTCCTCCTGCCTGATGCGCAGGATGACCAGGTCCCCCAGCAGGACCACGCACCATCTGTCACGGTGTCTGTGGAGTAACATTTAGAGGGTTTCAAGATGATCTTAAATACAGCAAAAGGTCAGAATTTATCGAAGTTGAGGGAGTTACACACAAATAAATAAACAACTTCCTGCCAGAGGTTAGAGGGACAAAAGTCTCACCTCTCCTGAGAGTCTCTTCACAGGCGTCACCCCGGTATCCTGAATTACAGTTGCATTTACACGAAGTGCCTTGGAGGACAGGGATGCCGTTGTTCCTGCAGTGGACGCAGCGACAGGAGTCAAACTGCTGCAGATACTCATCCAAGGCCCTCTGCAAGTTGGCCAGTCTGGCGCCCACATGGTCAGCGGCTGTGCTGAAGCGCACTAGCTCATAAATTGGCATGGTCTGGATCATCGGGGAGGAAAAGGCAGAGACAGGAAGAGGAAACAGGGAAAAGTTCATGAAAAGAAGATGGCTGCGCCAGCAAAGGCACAGAAGCAGCACAGGTCATAAAATGAGAACGTAATGATAGCTCGTGTTTTGTTCATGTCAGATATTCACAAATCACTACTTTTCCAAGGAAGTTACCTCAGATTTGATGAGTGTTGGGTTGTACTTGAGGGTCGCTCCCCAGTTCTTGTATGTTTCAGGGTTCCTGATAGCCAACAGGCCACTGCTGCTGTCTACGACGCCCCCCTTCACGAGAGTGACAATGTCCTCAACCACAGCTGAACTAGAGGGACTGTCTGTGTTGCATACGGAAAGAAGAAAATCACATTTGTAACACAGACTGAATTAATGCAACAACCCTTTACATCATGTGACATGGAAATTAGAGCGAATTAACTTAAATTCAGTTTTGAACAAAAGGTATCACGAGGATCTCAGGTATGCGCTGCCATTGGAATTTTGTTGTCTCACCTTCTTTGAACCCTCCCTTTTTAGAGCACGAATTCATACCCACTCTGAGATTCGGGTACACATAGCTGCTGAGGGGAATGCCTAAGCCAATAGAGGCGCCGAAGCATGAACCCGCTTGTTCACCGTCTATCTCTGTCGGGGTTCAGGAAGAGAAATACAAGACGGTTACTTTACGTGACACATCGAGTTAGATTATATTGATTGACAAACTGGAAAAGTTTCACCGTACTTGATCTTGCCATCAACGTTTTGTTGACAACCACAACATATTCAAGGGTCCCTCCCATAGTGCCCCCTGTGACATAGTGAGTGCCAAATGTGTTGAAGAAGCGGGAGTACATCCCAAAGTCGTACTGCTCGGGGAGCTCCATTAGTGAAATGTAGAAATCTTCGTGAAGCATCAGCTTATCCGTTCTCATTTTGAAGTGGGCTGTTTGTACTTTGGACCACAGCCGAACGAACCCCAAGTCCTGTGGACGAAAACGTTTAATAGAGCAAAAGTCATTTTTCCTTTTTCAGCAATATTTGCACTGTGTTTTCAGAATGGTTTCGAGGCCTAATAATAGTTTTTCAAAGATTCATAAAACATTGTTTTACCCCAAATAATTATCTTTCATTTGTCCACAGACACTTGATACTAAAACACTACCAAACACAATTCAAAATGTTCAGAATTACACTGACAACTGGGGAAAACCGCTTTGCCCTGTCCAAATGTATCTAAATCTATGGTAGCAAGTATAACAGCTCAGTGATAAACACGTTATATTTGGTCTAATCTGTACATAAGCTGATGTCATATGTAGCTGTGTCTGTAAATGAGTGAGCTGTTACAGTAGGTATATTTTGCTACATTTCTACAGAGCCAAGGCGAGCTGTTTTCCCCCATTTATGCTAAGCTAAGCTAACCAGCTGCTAGTGGTTGTTCTATATTTAACGGACAGACATGAGAGTGCATGCAAGACCTGTTTTTCAGTCTTAATGCTGAGATTTTAGCGAAGCATAAAGCCTGAAAGCACGGTTTAAATATTGTTTTGATAATTTTGCACAGATATTGAAGTAAAAAAAACAAAAAACAAACAAGCATGTTGTACAAAACTATCTCGTAAAAAAAAGAATAAAATATTATTACCAATAAAACATGTTAACTTGTGGGTCAGTAGATCATACCTGGCTGTTATGCTTCGTTATGTTCCGGAGAAATTCAGATTCCTCACCTCCTCTTAATCCCCCTTCAACATAATAGACCCCAACTGTGACGCCGCGATTGAAAGAATTCATGTCTTGCCTCGCATTCAGCATGCTCCTCATATCATCATAGTATTCATGAGAGCCCTCTGACGTAGCTTCAGCCTGTCACGGGTTAAACATTAAAATGTCAAAATGTCCAAGTTTAAAGAGGCCATTTCTTAAGTTACAAAAAGAAAATAAATCATGACGCTACGATACCACAAAACGGTAGGTGTGGTAGTTGTAAGGTTTCCTGTAGTTCTTCTCATCTTCATTGTAGTGTAGGTTCTCACAGAATGAGTCATAGCTGAATTTCCTCCATTCACCGTTGTAGACATATTCACACTTTCCTCCAAAGTACTTAGGGTCGAGTACATGATCCACAAATTCTCCTGTCAAGACGTTGTAGCTGGGCAAAGTGGTAAATTCAAGTTGGTCATTAAAGGTGTGAATTTTGGTTGAAAACCATTCCAAATGCCACTAAAATAATCAATAGAATGTGAAGGACATTGATGACAATGTATTCTCTAGCTGCTAGCTTGATGCAAAGCATGTATGGCATTCTAACCGGCGAGTCCAGTTTTTCACAGCAATTTGCGAGCCGAAGAATATATTGGAATATGTATATTTTGATGTGACCTGATAAATCAAGCCTTTACTTTGCCTTTAAAACCTTTTATGTGATTAAATTATAAACAAAAAATGAATTAATAATAAAAATAACACCAGAATGGCTATGCAGTATTCACCCTTGAGTAGCACGTTCAGCTCCAGGGATTGGCATCAGGGTAGAACACTTGTCGTTTCTCTCGATGACGCTTTCACAGCCGGCCTCATCAGAATTATCTTCACAGTCTGCCTCTCCGTTACAGCGAAGAGACTGGCTGATGCAGCGCCCTGTATAGGCAGTGAGACTCTCACTAAGATTTACATGTACCAATCTCACATCACACCTACAGACAGAGAATGTGCTATCTGAGCGTTTGTTGATGGGACTTGCCAGTTTCAAGGCAGGTGAAGCTCTTTCCACAGTAATCTGGCACCAGACACTGTGTGGTTGCTACTGGACATTCCTGCTTCTCCCACAGTGTATCAGTGCAGTCTGTGCCGCCAAACTGCGAGGGCCTCTCCAAGTATCGGAAACGGAACTAAGCCAGACACAAAGAGAATTAATCTCACTCTGTACGCCCATTCCTCACAACGTCATTACAGATAGATATATATCCACACACAAATGCTTGTATCGCTTTATGTGCAGCCAAAACCATGAATTCAATATTTTTTCAGTATTCCACAGAGCTACACAACATTTTATGAAGTAGCGTCTAGAGGATACTAAAGAGTACTAGTTAAGCATAATCAGTCCTCCCTTTGGACCAAGTGATCTTTTGAATTGATCTGAAAACCAAACAAAAAAGACTGCCCACTTCCAACTCCAGTGTTTTTGAAGACTGCTGTAAACATTAATTTGATTTTAAAAAAACAAGGCAGAGATTTTCTGAGAAAAACACCCTTACCTTTTTGTCCGTGCAGGAGTTACACGGAGTCCAAGATGCCCACCTCCCCATAATGCAGTCAACAGGTATCGGTTTGTTTACAGCTCTGGCCCTCCTCGTCACATTCCCACTGGCCCCCCAAAAACACCCATTGTCAACTCAGTTTGTCTCATAATAATCATGGTGAATGGAATATATTAAATCACTGCTACCTCGATGATATCATCTGAACGCAAGAAGATTTGAAGTAATACTGCACCTGTTTTCAGCCGTTGTCCATGGCCTCCTCGTTGCATTCACAAAAGAGCCAAAGTTGATGAACAGAAGAGTGCATAAAGTCAGTGGTATATTGATAAATATCTTCATACTGAAAATGAGACGCTATTCCTGGATATTAAAATGCAACATCACAAAACAGCTGTTCTGTAGATCTACCACTGCAGTCTTGACCAACCACAGTGAATGATTGATCAAGAGTAAACACATGCTCTTACAACAGTTGGGAAATCTTTGTCTAATGATCTATAACTGCCATTTCCCATCATCATCCCCTCAAACACTGTATCAACAGTACAAATACTTCAAGCGCCTTGAAGCAGGACACAAATATTTGCCTTTTTTAAACTACCAACAGAGACATGATCCATTATGATCATTATTACTTGTATTAGTATTTAAATGTAAATTGAATAGATTAAATGGTTGCACATAACCTGATAAGTTGCCTACAGTGATGTCAGAATGTGTAGAATAAACGCTTTTCAAAACCTGACGCCTACATTACCCACAATGCAATGCAGCCGCTGCTCACTGGAGGCAATCACTATTAGATTACATTTAGCTTCCTCTGGAGACACAAAACGATTTATAGTACCTTTTCACGAATGCAGTTGTACCTGTAAACACACTATATTGAGTAGAATTTGTGGATGTATCCTTTAACATACGCCGTAGTTTCCGACGCTTCTGATTGGTCAATCAAACAGCATGAGCGGGCACGTTTTCAGGTCACGCGCGGTACGCAGGTGCGTCTCACGTCTCCGGGGGCGCTTTCAAATTGTTTGTTGGCTCGACGCAGCTGAGACGTCCATGTCAGTTTAGACGGCTTTCCTTATGTTCAGACCTGCACAGTGATGTTCAGACAGAGCTACAATGGAGGAGGTAACTTTTTAAAGATTATTTTCTGTCTTACTTTAGCTTGAGGACTGTTAAGAGGGGAGCTACATTTAGCTAGTTAGCATCTCATGTTTTTACCAGTTCACACCGTTCAAGTCTTTGGCTCAGATCGGTTAAATAGTGTAGTTTATTAAAGGCTTGGTTCACCCGAGTCACAAAACATTTTTCTCATGCACTTCTAGTATTATCTAGCCAGACAGCTGATATTGGTTTCAGCACCTCGAAACAATGTGCAAATGACTTTATGTGAAGCCCACAGCGTATAGGCATTGCATTAAAAAGGTTTAGCAGCATCATCTTTTTCTGAGAGCCAGTGTGCCTGTTATTCTGGTTAACCATAATACCTCAATGTCAATAATAATTAGTTAATTGGTAAATAGTTTTGTTTATAAAATTAAAACTTAAAACTCTCCCTCACAATTGCTTAAATGCACAAATGGATGCATTCACATGTCTTATTTTGTTTGCCTGACAGTTCAAACCCGAAACATAATCAGTTTGCAAACGTTAAAGATGAAGGAAACCAATCAATATTCATATTTGTAAAGCTGGAACCAAAATGCTTGATTGATCATCTGAATTGTAAGCAGTTAATGTTTCAGGGAAAGAGTTGTTCAAAGACAAATTCCATTCACCTAAATTGTATCATGGTTGAAGCAGAAGTTATTTCAAACCCTCACCATGTGAAACCACAACTATCTGCATCCTAACAAGTTGACCACAAGAGAGTGAGTGAGAAAATGTTGCTTGTAATTTTGGTAAACCAACTCTTTAATTATGTTGTGTCAGCACTGGGTTTTGGCTCCCTAAATTAACCATCTTGAGTAAATTGTCTGTGAAAGTAACAGACATCTCTATTAATCTAATGATTGATGATATTTTTTTTCTGGAGGGATTGATCAGCTTCCAAGCTCTAAGGGCCAAGTTTCAGGAAGAAGCCCTCCTGGCTCATTCCAAAGCCAGTAGACCAACTGTGGCAGAGAAGCCCAAACACCTTCCTCCTCCTGGAGGTCACTGCAGCTCCGTGGTTAGCAGTATTAATATTGCTGTAGAAAACAAGACACCAGTGGTTCCCCGGGTCATCTTCAGAGATGGGCTGCGTTCATCTGGCGGCAAGCGACCAATTTTCTTTCCACCACAGCCTGAGCAGACCTCCCCCACTTCCCCACTTCCTAATGGAGATGGCACAACTAGGCAGTCCCTCAAAGACCGACACATGCCTCTGGTGCTTCCTATCCTGCCTGTTAAAGAGCAGAAGACAGAACTGCCAGCCAGGAAGGAGCATAAACTGGAACCAGAGCCACGGAAAGAAGTCTTGCCACAAACTAAGATCAAGAAAAAAGGTTTGTTGCTTCCTTTCAAGTCGGCCAAAGCATCAAAAGTCAGCTCAGAAAACAGAGAGGAGCCTACATACGCTGATTTGACCACCAGACCTTCCAGTGCTCCTGGTGAGTTACCCCCGGTGGAAAAACAAACCACAGAAGATGGCATTTATCTCCAGAGTGACCAATCGACCACCGATTTCCCCCACTCAAGCCCAGATATCTCAAACACCCCTCCCTCTGCAGACTCAAGTGTTGACTCGGACAACAAAATCATGAGCACCTTGGAGCGGGCCAAGAAAAAGTTTTCACGCAGGCAAATGTTGATCTCTGCCAAACCTAAGAGCTTGCGTTCCCCCGACTACATCTCAAGAGACAAGGTGTTCCCTTCACCGCCAAAGAACAATGAAAGTGTTGAATCAGAACTACCTGTACCCCCACCAGTGTGTCTCCCACACCTGGCTTGTTTTTCGGCTCGGCCTTTCTTCAAAGCCAACACTGCAAGCAGTAAGTTACATTTAGTGCTAAACTGTTTTAATCCACATCAGACTTGATTTTTCAGATACATTTTCTAAGGCATATGTGATATCGTATTTCCCGATGGCTAGGGCCTGTGTTGGATAAGCAGATTGGCAGGGATAAAGCTGAACCTCCCTCTGTCAGGACCGAGGAACCTCATCCACCTGTTCCTCCAAAGAAACCTCTACCTGACCTGGCCTCACTGGGGGCATTGTCACTGAAGCCTACCAGACCCCCTTTTGTAGATCTCAGCTGTTACTATCTCCCCTCAGCTTTTGGTATGTTGACTTGCATTCATGTTTTTGCTTTTTTGTGCGTTTGTCAAAAATTGCCTCCCCAAAACAGGTACATGCACATAATATTTTATACTTGCCTAAATGTCATACATCTTAAAGTCCAGTAGGTGGTAGTAAAATTCAATAGTGGCAAAACATAGCCAACTGTAGAAATACGATCACTCCATGTGGCAATGCAATACTGTGGTGACCCATATTATAGAGACATTGACTAATGATTACGGCTCCTTCAAGATGGGAGCTCAGAAGGGAGCAGTCAGTGTTTTTGTTTGTGCATGCTTTTTTGAATGTGATTGCAGATGATTTACTTTGGCTCTGATGCAGCATGCAATTTGTAAAGTCACTAGTAAGTAAATTTATCAAATAAATGTGATTGAAAAATAAATAAATAGGTGAAGTGGCAACAATAAAGAACCAGAAATGTATATAATTAAGTACGAGTACGTCAAAATTGCACTGAAGTACAGTACTTGAGTAAGTGCACTTGAATGTATTCCTTCACTGCTTACTGACATTAAAATGAGAATTGCCTGCAATAAACTCCAGATATATTAAGCGCAAATTTCAAAATGTATGCTTCATAAGAACAAGCAGTAGTATTGACCATGAAGTTTGTGCTTGCAGATTGGCCTCAGTGGAGGTAAAAGCTGTTCTAGCCCCGCCCAGCCCTTCTAGGTCGACTTTTGTTTCTCCTCTTTTGTGGCTACAGACTGAAGAATATGACAGCGAATTGTAATTTACTTGGACTGTATTATTTGTGCTGTAGTTTACATTATACTTATTTGTGGTAAAGTTGAACATCTGTTCAAGTGCTGATTTTGTTTTTTTTATTATAGAGGTGTCTCCAAGTCTTAGCCAGGCACCAAGTGAAGAGCCAGAGTCCGAGCCCCGATCATCTGTACTCGACGCTCCAGAGTTTCCCGACTTTGAGCACTCAGAGATGGAAACAGCAGAGGGTGACACTGTTGACATTGGTGCACTAGAACTGGAGGCCTTAAACATAGTCAGCACTGACCTTCCTGTCCCAGATGACTGTGGGGTCTCCGATTTTGAGCATTCACTACCTGACCTGTCAGGGTGTGACCCTGTAGAGCCCCATATGAGCTCTGGCATCCAAGATGTGGACCTTGGCAGTGACAACATAATACCCCTTGATCTAGCCAGCTTCCCTGCACCAATAAACCTTTCAGGGTTCCCAGAGCCTGCTGTGCCAGAGCTGTGGTCTCAGAGTGAGGAGGCGAGCCTAGATCCTCAGTCCAACTCTCAAGCTGATGAGACTAATCTGGGAGCTGCTGAGCTTCAGTCTGCTTCACATGACACAGACAATAGTTACCATGTAGCAGTGGATGATGGGATTCAACCACATCCAAGGTGAGTTTTGTTGTACCTGTAATCACACATTGTTTTATTTATTTATTTTTTTTGACATTTTAATATTTAATGAAAATGTATTGTTTTTCTCCCCTGTAGTGTGCATCAACAGGACAGTTACTATGAAGCTTGCGATAATGTGTATGAGGATGTTGAGAACATCCACAAATTCGCCTTTGGCCAGAACTCACGTAAACGTAAAGGTGGTCTGAAGAGTAAGAATGTTTACTTAAGACATTGTTTCTTCTCGAAATAAGACCTTTTGCAGACATTTATTTTCCCTGTTAAACTCTTTTTACAGATCCCTATGCTGACAGCCACCACATGGTAACAAAAATGTTTTAATCTAATCCACTATATAATCTCCTTATGGAGTAAGTAGTAATAGAACAGTTAATGTTTATGGCCAGAGACACAGTGGAGAAACATACTTTAACTCTCTGTATTCCCTTTGGAACAATCTGTGGTCAATTAAAAATCATGTGTGTTTATTTCAAGAAGGAGGAAGCGTGTCTAAACATATGGCCGCGGAATCCTTGGTATGTCTTCTGGTTTTCTTAAACATGCAGTCCTGCTTCTTACCATTAACATCGTTTTTTGCCAGTTTGAAGACAGCCATTGATTTTCCTCTTTCTGTGTAATCAAACTTTAGGGGCGGTGTATCAGGAGAACATGCTCATTCGGCACGCACTCATGTCCTCAGGTATGTTACACATCTCCCTCTCTCACTGGTGTTGTGTTGTGGTGTCTTTTCACTTTGTTTTCACATTAAAAAAGCTTTTGTAATTTCTTAAACAGTTGATTTTTTAATTTTTTTTTACACGCACATGGTCCCATTTATATTTCAGATGGTAAATCTAGTCTTTATGGAAAATCGGTTACTTTTTGCCACTGAACAGTTTAATTTGTTTTCAGTAAAGGAAGCCAAAGTCCCAACGCTGCAGAGCATAAAGAACAGAAGAAGAGGGAGAAGCAGCGACTGGAGAAGGAGAAAAAGGAACAAAAAGAAAGGGAGAAGAAAGAAAATGAAATGAAGAAGAAGTTCAAAGTAAGTTATACAATCGATTACTTTACAGGGCCTGTAATTGTTTTTATTCAGTATTTATACTTACTTTGACTTGTTGACTTTTTAAAAACTATGGTCCGATCAGCTCAAGGCTGTAATTTACAATAATTTCTCACCTTAGCATCATGCATGGCAGCACTCTTATGGCTGAGACTTGTTCTCTCCAGGTGACTGGCGAAGAGGAGCCCATGTACCATGCCAGGGTGATGGTGGCTAACAAGGTTCGTAAGAATGACCTTCCTGTAAAGAGCGGGGACACAGTTGGCATCATTCGCACCACCAGCTGCCCCAAAGGCAAATGGTTGGCCCGAGACGCCAACCACAAGTGTAAGTTTGGACGTAGTGTTTTGTTATATTGTGTTTATGAATGAAAATGAAGCATAGTTTACATTTTCAGTAAAATAAACAATTGAGATAACACAATGCCGTGGTTGTACATATCAGGTTGTGTCACAAGATCTAACCCTAGGCTTAAAGAACCTTCGCTTATGTTTTTCTCCTGAATTTTTAGCCCTAGAAGGACGCTCGAGCTCGACCCACACTGATACGTTTTCATCTTAAAATGCACACATTTTGCTAGGTTTTTGCCTAGAATCCACACTCCAGAATTTCAAAACCACTATAACAGATTCCAGGTGTTGCTGGTGTTGTAACTTAAGACAAATACAAGTCAGTCATTAGTATTAATTCTTCTGATTATTTTCTGCAACTAAACAACCAGCCGCAGAGTAGACAACCTGCTTGCTGTGCCTGAACAGTGTAACGTTGTAGCCTTTGAGTAGCATCTGAATGTAGTGGACGTTTCTGTTTCTGGTATTGCAGACGGTTATATTTCAGTCATGAACGTGGAGCTAAACATCAAGGAGATGCTGGAACTGGGCAAGAAGGCCCAAGCAGCTGGACGAGGTGGCAACATGGAGGCAGATACCATCAGCATTGGGAGCAGGTACTGGGTAGCTCGCTCATAATAATCTTTGTTTCTCAATTAAAAACAGTTTGTAACCAGCTTTTGCTTGCCAGTCCATCAGTATGTGTCATGAGCAATAAATCATAACCCTTATCTTTGTTTTGCAGATCCTCGAGCCACCCTGTACTAACAAGCAGCTGTGGGTATCGGCAGCCTCTGCCCAAACACATGAAGCTCTATGGTTGACTAACTGACTAACACTAGCCTGGTTGTACGGTCTCCTCCAAGAATAAGTTTACATTAGCTACAGCCTATTAAAGACAGCACATACAAAGTAAACTGGTTGATATAATGTATGGACTTGCTGACTGAAGGAGAACAGATGCACAGGCTGGCAACGAGTCCAAAGTCTCACATGGCGTAAAGCCTGGCCTGAATAACCTAACTAGTTGTCATCTGCTTGACAGCCGTGTGTTATTTTATGATTGTGAAGGAATTCCATGTAAGCCGAGGCCTTTTTTCATATTACCCTGCCAAACATCTATCAACATATACACTGTGCTTATTCATACTAATTTGTTTTTCCACATAGTCACAGATGACAGTGAGGAGTGGGCCTGTGAAGATGAGACCCTCTCTCCCTCCAATGAAAGCCAGTAAGACTAACAAGTTGCATGTTCTTTACTGTGGTTTGGCCACATAAGAGTATATTTAAATAATTCCCTCTGAAAGATATGATTGACTGTCTGTGTTGCAGAGTGTATATATAATTATTTTCTGTGTCTTCACTCTCACTCTATAGTAGCTTCCCCCTGCAGACTGTTTCACTGCCTGAGATGTGTGAGTGCATTTTATATCCAGTCCTTTTTGAAGTGAAAACATGAGAACAGATAATGCTTTTTTTTTACTTGCTCTCAGCCTTCTGGTTTACTAGTTGTTTCATGCTATGCATTGACATATGGCAGATTGTATTATGCCTTTGATGTGCACTTTTACCATGTCGTTTCCTGACNCCCCCCCCCCCCCCCCCTTTACTGTCTTACTGTCCTTACATAACTCACTCCAAACCCTCCCTCACCCACCCACCTCTGCCATTCATGTGTTGGCTTTGATAGCATGTGGCCATGTCGGTGCCCAGCACACCCTGAGCGATGCCAACCTGGAGGACCTACACACACAGTGAGTCTCAGGTGTTGAAGCAGATACCTTGGCATGTTTCATTTGTATTCCATGTATGTACATAAATCCTCCTACATCCTCCTCTTCTCAAGAATGAATGTGTTGATATCCCTACATGAGCAACTAAATACTCAACATTAGAAAGAAGAATAGCATGGAGAGCTAAAGAAATATACAATTGGTAACCTTGTACATCAGTCTTGGAATGAAGTACAGCTGTTTCTTGAAACATGTTTCTTGTGTCCTCTAGTAGCGTCCTAAGACAATACTCTGGGGCCATGAGCTACAAGTTTTTTATTTTTTTTATTTTCAAGAGATCTACACATTCACTCAATGAATCTACTAATAATTTCTTCCATCTAAAAAAAAAGGGAAAAAAAAGCCAAAGGCAACGAAGAAAAGCAACATTTGACAAGTTAGAACGCACAAATGTTTGTCATTTTTGTTAAAAACAATTCATAAGCAAAATAGTTATCATTTAACTTTCTTTCCATTGTTTAATTCATTCATTTGCTAATGTTTCAGATCTACATCAGTCAAAAATGTTGAGGTTGAACTAAAAGGATATTATGACATCAGTTAGAAAAAGTCTTCACTTACATGAAAAGATCAAAGCATAAGTTAATAAGTCTTTTATCGCTGAACTGGAACAGACATTTGGATTTATGTCATCACCCCTTTGTCTCTGCAGGTTTAACGGTGGAGCCCACAAACAGTAACTCTGTGGCTTGTTAATTTCTTAAAGTTATGGCTGACTGGACACAACTAGCAGCAGCAACCTTGCCAATCTCTGTCCTAGTAGGAGGGAGAAGAAAGGTTGATTTATTGGCATGGTTACATTAAATAAAATTAATTAGTCACAAGCAGCCAAAAACCATTTTATCCAAGCATTAAAATAAGAAACCGGCCAATGCTGTAAAACTATTTAAAATATCAGTAGTCCACAACATATTTTTGGAGCTTCAGAGAAAAACAGCATTGAAGCATTCTCCTAAACAACTGAAGTAGTTGGGGACTGGTTTTTAAGGGTTTAAAAAAAAGCAACCAAGAGTACACAAAGGGTCTGCGTTCAACTGTGCATAATCCTGGAGACTTTCCACAAGTCCCAAATTCATTTGAAAAAGTTGCTACTTAGACTTATCTTTGCGCCAAATCCTCACTGTAGCAGCTAGGCTAAAAACACACACCCTGTGTGAAGAGAATGCACAAGCTTGACTGTGTCAGGGATGTCCTTTCAAATCCATTCAGAGTAAGATTACGCCAGACGAGCTGTATGGAGCTATTAAATGTTAGTTTTTTTCTTTTTATTTTGAAGTCCCCATCCACTGCAGTTGTGTGTGATAATGCTACATGCTGTTTTACTGTGAGGCTCCACAAATGTTTTTAAATGTTTTATGGACTACAGAACTTCCCCTCATTTTTCATTGACATGAGACTGTGTAGATAACGACTGAATTTTCATTTTCAGATGAATTTATCCTTTAAATCAGTGATTCAGGGGGCACTTCTAGACCATTTTCACGACTTGTCAAAGCTGGAAAAGCACAGGTGTGACCGATAACACTAATGATGGCTCCCTTCTGTGAAGTGTCCCAGGAAGGCATGTGAGTGAGTATGTACATTACCAGAACACTGGAACTAGCTCACCTAAGTGGAATGCAGCCTTCATTAATGTTATAAATTCCACCTGGGCTTTTCCTGCTTTGACAAGCCAGAAAGCCTGCTGTGAAAATGGTCTGTCATATGAAGCCCCAGACATGACATTGTCAAAAAAGAAAAATTAAGTTGTGACCACAATATAGCTATAATGTGCGCATGAAATACTAATTCGTGGCCACAAAGTAGCTATAGTGTGTGCACAAAATACTAATTAATAATCTTAATATCATTCCTGGAGAGCTGGGTAAGCAAGTCAAATTAGTATTTTGTGGCCATGAATTAGTATTTTGTGCACACGTTATAGCTATATTGTGGCTACAATTTTTTTTTTTTTTTTTTTTTTTTTTTTTTTTT
>CAEMYA010000024.1:4907114-4929949 GCA_903131615.1 Diplodus sargus
TTTTTTTTTTTTTTACCATGTCATGTCTGGGGCTCCGTAATATCAGACTTTTGGTAGTTGTTTCACAGTTACTGCACTGGTTTAGAGTATTTTGTATGTGTGTACCTTGCCCCCTGTAGGCCATTGATGAGTATGAAAACTAATATGTTCAGTATTAAAACAAGTAGGGATGCATGATGTGGATTTTCTTTCCAGCTGATACGGTAACTGATAATTACCTGACTATCATGGCTTTTACTGATAAAATAACTGATAATATAAACTTTTTCATGCACACCCGAGTGCAAGAAAGGCTAAGATGTAGTGAGCGAAGACGGTTTATTTAATATTCCATAGCTGTGATTTTATGGTTAAACTTGGAGACTTTTCCCCTCATGTTTTCTTGTAGAAAAAGTTCACTCCAGTGATATGTTTGGCTCATGTCTATATTGCGTGGCACTACGCAGGTGCAGCAGTTTGGAGTTGTGAGGCCGAAAACGGTGTGTCTGCCGTTCTTCTTGTCTTTGTTTATTGGCTACTCACAAAACACCTGTAAAGGTGCATACCACCAACCTAATGTGTGTGGGTGCTGCACTTGTTAAGCCAACAAAAGTGATTTTTGGCTTTGTTTTATCTGCATTGATGTCTTAACCTGCATATGCCATTTAATGTACTTTTTCTTTTCTTACTTTACGTTTTGTAATGTATTTTTCTGCTATCTGTTATTATTGTCATTTATCTGGCTGATACATATCGTGCATCCTTTAAAAACAAGTCCCAACAGTTTATTTCGTTCACCCTTTAGGACCAGACATGAAGCCCTGCAGAAACTAGCCATCTTCTTCCAACACAGCAAAGATGAATTCGGTGACTCCCCTGATAGTGGAGAAGCCACCCCGACAAGGTACAGTACTCTCTCATCCATTAACTCAACCATTACTGTCTTCCTAAAGCCCACGGATGCCAAATGTAAAATCTGTTAATGATATAAAAATGTTTCTCAAGTTACTTTTTTTTTTTCCTTTGATCCATTCTATCCCATGAAAAGTGCTGAGACACCAAGTAAGTTCACAGAGTGTAGTTGTCTCCATGACTCCACTGTTGTCACCACTCATGTCACTGTCACTGATAATGGAGAAGCTAAGAGGAGGGTGCTTACATATCTCTTTAAACAGTCTCAACACTGGCGTCTTGCCTCTAATGGAAAATAACTTGTGTCTGTACATTTATCTGATTCCTGTAACCTGGAGACATGATGCAGGAGAGGCTGCAGAGACAGTTCAAAGTTAATGTGACATTTGTGTCTGCTTGTCTTCATCCAGACTTCTTGCATGCTGTTGAGGAGCCTCCGTATCCGTGAGTGGTTTTTTTTGTTTTTTTTCTTCCTCTAATCGGCAAGCTTGGCTCTGTTTGATCCTTATGTATATCTGCAGAGCACTCATAGATCTGGCATTCTGCTCGTGACCTGTGATGTCCAATTGTGTTTTGTATGACAGTGAACAGGAGGTTGACTTCACAGAGCTGGAGCTCCTTCCTCCCCCACCACTATATGCTGACATTTTCTAATCACATCGGGTAAAATCAGGGAATGTCGGTATGAAAAACTATACAGCTCAGTTTTGGGATTTGATACTATGAGTAATATCTGACATGAAGACTATATTGTATATTTGAAAATATAGTTTGTTTCTTTTCTCAACTGTAGAGGGTCAATCATGAAGCTGCTGATGTGACTGTACTGTTATTCTGATTGCACCTTTTTTGTTGAGTTTGTTGTACATATTTGTACATTTTCACATTATGTTTCACATTTTAGTTTTTCCTTGTCTATGATGATACTGTTGATGTAGCACTAAATGAATCATTGCACTTAATCCAAAATAAATTACAATGACAAAGTTGTAGCACAGTTGTTTACTAGTAGTAGCTTACATTTAAGATATTTGTTTGTTATGGTGTTCTTTGCATTTTCTTTTGTTTCCATGCTACATCTAATAAATAGTTGCCATTTATTTCATGCTTTTGTTACTTTCATGATGTTGAAACAGACTGCTGGAACAAAGATGTAAACGGTGTACCTGCTACCTTCCTTCCGACCTTCTTAACATTTAGCATTCCACTCCTGAGTTGATCGATACAAGGTGGAATGTATATATGGCTGTATATACTGTTTACCAAATTATAAATTCGGAAAAGGGAAACATCTAAAATATTAAAGAGACCTGTCATGATTTTCTTTTTTACTTCCCATCAGTGTGTTCTATACGTAGGTTCTTGTGAATATGAAATGTCTCACAAGTTTACAAAGCCAGTCTGTGCCAATGGGAGCTCCTCTGTCCCACAGAAACAAACACCTTGTCAGTAGTCCCGCCTTCAATTCCATGACTTTGTGACATCACACTACGCCATCATTTGCTTAATGTAAGTCTATATTCACCATAGAAGTAAAGCTTACAGGAAGCTGAAAACGGAGCGAAGCAGAGACATGGTCGGACCAGCGCTGGCTCAGTCGTGTGCGAGTTGACCAATCAGAGCCGATTGGGTATTGGGGAGGGGGGTCTTAAAGAAAAGGGAGCTTAAACAGAGCATTTCAAACAGGGGAACAATAGAGTGCTGCTGCAGTGAGCAGTATGAGCATGTAAACCTATTCTAGTAGGAACCTAAAATAAAAAATCTGAAAATTGGCTTTATGTCTCCCTGATTGATAACCTGACCTTTGACATATTAGGATGACAAATACTTTATTGATCCCTGAGGGGAGAAATTAGCATATTACAGTTGCTCAGTATGTAGAGAGATCTCAGAAAAGATCTAGAGAAAAGAGCAGAAAAATAAAATGTACACAACATAACTAAATATGCATTCAAACTATTGTGACAACTATATACACCTTGAAGTAGAAACACAACTTGAATAGGGGAAAATAAAAGGTGTACATGGCATAAGTATTGCAGCCTGTTTTGCTTCTTAACATCATCTAAAAGTCACATTTATTGATTGATATGATGTAATATTATGATTTAAAAACATTTGTAGCACTAGAACCTCAACTTGAATCATATTGGTGGAGGACAAATGAAGCACCACAGAAATGGCAGAGGAAACACTGATGTGCTTGTTCCCCTACACATGTTCACTGTTATCTGGCTGACTTGGCTTTGTGAAATCCCCCTGCAGCACCCAGAGGTGAGTGTGGGAACGAGGCTGTGTGAGGCAGCTCCCATATGGCATTAATTGAAAGAGGAGGGGCTGGAGGAGGGGCTTCTTGGAGGGCTGTCACAGGACTCTCACTACATCCAAGGAAAGAAGTCAAGGATGGTCAGAAGTTAGAAGAAAGCGAGCTGTGATTGTTAGTGGACAGACAGGAAGCCGTGGTCAGCGTTATTCTCTCACCAGACGAGCATCAGCACAGACTCGCATGACTACTCCTCCTTAGGATTCAGGTAGATTCGCTTAAAGTAGGTAGTTGAAGATACATTGAACGGAGCAAAGCAAAAGCTACAAACAAGTTCTTCATTCCGCTTTTATCAGAACCACAAAACTCTTTAAATGCAACGCTGTTTGATTTATGAGAAGAATATGGCAGCCGAGACGAGGAACGGCGGGAGTTCACTGAACAACAATAACTGCAAAGACCACAGCAGGAGAAAGTTGCTGGTCGGTGTGGATCTCTTCTGCTTGTTTTTAGGTAAGAGCCCCACTTTGTGTTAATAACTGTCATCAGTAACATGTATCACAATACTGCGAGCACCATTGGTGCTCAACTGGGCATGTAACGGTATGGCTTTTACTAATGTCATTGTAATATAACTAATGTCGTTTTCAACATTAAGCTAGCTAACGTTACTTAACTTTAATGGTGTTGAAGCTAAAGTTAACTTTGTCTCGTTTCTGTGTGTTAACCTTCATGTGAACTGTAGGTATAATATGATGTTCCCTTTAGCTTTCTTGTTATATTGAAGATGTTTTATATGATTACAACTGCCTAACTACTCTTTGTTTACCTGTACTTCGTCAACTACAGAGAAAAACGACGTTTCTGTTGCTAATATCCTAGTTAAGCTAGCTAAATATCAGCTTTAACGTTAACTGAAACTACGAAGATATAGAAAACTAGAAGCCTAAAACTTCATCATAATTTTTTTTTTCATATATATAAAATTGTAAACCTTTGGTTAATTAAACTTTAATACTTATTTCACCACTAACAAACAGTGAAATGCTTTATAAGCATTGATTATTGCAAAGATACTTCACAGTATAACTGGTTGATTAATACAGCATAGTTCATCTATAAACATATGAATAGTGAAATAGACCTTATTAACTTCGAATTTACCATTTATTAATGGTTATTATGAATTGTTACCAAAACTAATGTTTACCCTAGCTAATTTACCAATTAAAACACTTTTTGTTAGCCTAAGTTAAATGTTTTAGCTACCACACCAGCTCGACAAACACTGTTACCTAAGCAACAAGTGATGTCCCATCAGCAGTTAAAGCCCAACAGTTACACATTTAACTGCAACTGCTATTAAGCTACATATTTTCCAAAAATTACATTAGCCAGAGGAAGTCTGTTTTCCTCAGAACCCCACCAATAAAAAATAAATAAAAAAAAGTAAAAAAATAGAGCTGTCAAAGAGAAATAATAAATTGCCCCTGGAGGGATATATTTCTTTGGTCTCCACCCACACCTGTATGTAGCCCCGCTTGCTTTGACTCCTCGTTATATTTTCCAGCGTGGCTCACATTCCACACCGACAGGAATTCTCTTGATCCCAACATCTGGCTTAATATATAAGTGTGTGTGTGTGTGTGTGTGTGTGGAGTAATTAAGGGAAGTGGTGAAAAGGTCAGACCTGAGTGTGTGTGCATGTTCATCAGCACAGGTCCTGTGATCTTCACCAGCCGTAGACAGCGGGTTCAAGTTATTATTGTGGGTGAAACGCTTCTGCATTGAAGTTTGAACCCAAAAGTCCTGCAAAGGGTTTGCCAGTCTTTGGGGCTTAACCTTTGATCGTTCACTAATTTCTCATAATTACATTTTTTTCCCTCTGGTATAACCATATGTTTCCAATGTGTCCTGTGCAAGATGAGTGGAAGAACATGATTGCAAACAGAAAATCAGTGCTACAAAATTAAAATTGTTGCAACTGCCTGGGAAAAGCACCAGACCATCCATTGTTGAAACAATCCCATGAAAGATCTACAGTATAAACAGTCCTTTTCTGACAAGCTATGTTTAGTTTTGGTCGAGTTTTTTGTCTCCATGGAGGGTAAATCCCCGTGATTTGCTCTCTATGTACATAACTCCCCACAGAGAAGCTTGTCAACAAACCACCAGTGTTTTGTTTGGATAAAGATGTGGTGTAAAGAGAGCAGCCACAAGGAGGAAATGGTTGGTCTTTACTGGTAATCACAGCTCTTCCATTCTCTCACACTGATTTCAGTTACAGTTAAACTGCATCCGGGTCTTTTCAAATGCTCACAGATAATCCCAAGTCACAGTGATCCCAGCAGACTATCAGTGACAGTAACGATGACATGAGCTGAACTTCACCCTCATTCAGAAGTGAATGAAACAGAATCTTGAGGAAAGCAATGGGCTGTTATTTAGTTTCTTTCCTCAAAGCTCTGGTGAGGTGATCAGGTTCAGTTCACAGTAAGCCGGGGCAGGTGGCTTTCATGTTCCCAGTTAATCGTCTTAAAACATTTCAGGGTACTTTTGCCCCGGTTCAGCAGTAAGTAAAAAGTGGATGATCACCTGTAATTGCGTCCATATTTTTTAAGGTTTTGCAAACAATGGTGCTTATTTATTTATTTAGAACCAGGACAACATTGTGGCCAGTTGTTGTATGTTCAGATCACTCACATTGCAAAAACAAATGCCCACAATTAATGTTGATGGTACCTGAGCTTGTGGTATTACATTGTGGTAATCCAGTTCGGCAAATAAAACAAAAGCGTTTCCAAGTTTGTCCATTGGTTGAACTGACCCTTTAAGATTAACAAACAATAGCTTGAACAAAATCAAATGTGCTGTAAATTTGCACTCTATCATTTGATCATCTCAAGATACTAACTTTTACAGATGCTCTTTTCTTTTTCTTTTTCTTTTTCATGACACTGGCAGGGAATGGGCTTCCATACTGCCCAGTTATAACAGCCAATTCAAATGCTGAAACATGCCTCTAGGCCATTAGTCTTAGTTTAAGGGCTGGTCAAGCATGGCTGTATAGACATTTTAACTAATGAAACACCACAAGTAAATCAAAGACTTGAGAGTTATATGTGATACATTTTATCACACGTAAAGAGAAAAAAGTCTCAAAATGATATCTGCTTTTTCAAATGCTTTGATTTGGTTAACCTTAGAATAACTTGGTCTTACGAAACTGCATGAACGTTTTTCACAGGAAGTGCTGAATGATGTCTGCAACAATTTTCTAATTGTACATTCTACATGTATGTTGTTCGTCTTTGACTATGTTGTGTTTATGTTTATATTTATGTATGTGTTTTGTTAGCAACAGTAATTGTCAGCATTACTTTTGTTTGTGCATGGGTATTTGGAGGCTTTGGGAAAAGAGGAGGAACAGATGTGCACGTTGTAAACTGCTTCCATTCTTTTTACGTATGAGATAGAGCAGAATAACGGAATAAAAGCTTCAAGTAAAGCCACCAACAGCTCGGTTGAAATGCCCTTTTATTTAACCCAAGCAGGCAGGCCTGGTTTCTCTTCCACAGTGGAACTATGAGCTAAGTTTTGCAGCAGGCCAAACAGACAGACAGACAGCGCAGTCAGGCGGGGGGGGGCAGGTTGTGTGGGGGCTGCTGGGAGTAAAAACAACTGCATCTGTGTATACACCACAACTACCTCAGACATGTATACATTTCTGCAGCAGACAGTGAGAGATCCCTGCAAGTGGAAAATGTGCGTCTGTTTATTTTAATAGTCACACTTGGTGTTTTGGCGAATGCCTCCAAAATATGGTGGGGGATTTATACGTTGATTCTAGTTTCCACAAACTGCAGCTACACGGAGCTGCCAGTGCTGAACTGGGGGAAAGGCTACTGGGCAGGAAAATGCAAACAAGTGTGTCTTCATAATAATGTGTTTTCTCCCATAAAAGGTGAGAAAACACCTCGCTGATGTGCTGAAAAATTCATCAGCGCACTTCATTTACGGTGTTTGTTTATTTTCAGGCAGGGCTCCCTTGTTGATCGTTAAGCAGACTGCTTCAGGGCAAAGCTGAATACAAGACACCTGATGTTGACATTAGGAACCGAAATCTCAGGGATCAGAAAATGCCCCCATCCAGCTCCGATTCTATGTTGTTTGTTTCTGTTGTCTTTGGGTCGATGTTGAGCTCATGCAAAAGACATACCCACGCCTGCTGACTGGTGTTGTTGTTGGCAGGACAAGGACCCCCACCTCCTCCTCTTCCTTCTCCTTCCCCCGACATGTAAGAAACAGGAGAGGAAGAAGAGGGTAGGAGGGGAAAATCCTGACATGCTGTACTCAATGCTGATGCTGCACTGTTAAGATGGATGGAGGGGGTCAGAGGACTGAGCGGAGAAGAGAGTAAGCCAGCTCAATGTCTGGAAAACAGCTCCTGACAGTGTCTTCTTGTCATGTGTTTTTTCCGCTTTTTTCCAATCAGCTGTTTAAAGCACTTGACCCATGCAGGTCCCTTAAAAGCTGCTTTTTTGTTTTGTTTTGTTTTTTCACAGTCGTTTGATATTTTAAAGACTAAATAATTATTGTCAAAGTAATCAGCAGACAAATAGATGCTGATAGGAATCGTTGGTCGTAGCCCTTGGCCCGACCAGGCTAAGCAAAGTGAAGGTGTCAGACATTCAGGATTTGACGAAGTGGACTTTAAGCGCTGCATATTTTTACAGTTACAGAACTATAGACATGCCACCCTGCTCTTTCTCTCACCACCAGACTAGCTGAGGAACCGATTGTAGCTCCGCCCGGGTGTTTGTTTGAAGAGCGGGAATGAAAGCGAGAAAGTTAATAATGTGAATCCTGCTGAATGTGGAGGGAAGGCCAAGTTTCTGGAGTTCCCATCAGGCAGCGGAGCTCTGTCCGTAACCTGAGCACAACCCAGCTGGACCTTCAAAGGCCAAGTCAGCTGTGTGTGGATGTAAAGGGTTGAGGGGCTCAGCAACTGAAGCGTATGTTGACATTTGGTTTTAGAAATCATTGGTCCCCCCACCCACCCACCCGCCATCACCACAACCGTCCCGCCGTCAGCAGCTCTCAGCACTGACCCCTGCACCCTGGTGCTTTTTAGCATTTGAGACAGAGAGCCAGAGGAAGAGAGAGAGGGAGAGAGAGAGAGAGAGAGTGCGCTCGTGTTTGTTTTCCTTTGTATCTGCAAATCGCAGAATTATCCTGGAGTGACTTGAAAGCCACACCATCAGTGAAATGCCACTTTGAAGTGATTTGAAAGTGTGTTTTCTAAATTCTGTCAAAGATTTGAGGCCCTCTCCTGGGAATCACACTCAAATTTCAAAGTCCCTTCAGTCCTTCCATTGAAGCCTTTGGTAAATGGGGAAAATAAGCTGTCTTTTTTGGCTTGCATCTTAGCTACACCCACTCTGTGTTTGTTGTCAGCACATAAATAAGATCCTTTTGCCACATTAAGTGGTGAAAGACACTAAATTGATCAGACGCAGGAACTCCCCGAGGCATCTTAAAGTGGGCCTTTTTAAGTGCACTTGAAAGCCCCGGCAAGCGAGGACAGGAGACTCTGATAGAGTTTTAGTGTTTTTTTTCTCGCCATTTAGCAGCAATGGTTTCTCTTAACATGACACATCCAATCATCTTAGCACTAACTCAGCCTGTTTGCGATCAGTTGATGTTATTTTAAGTACAAAAGGTTCACTCAAGTCTAAAACAATGGCGTAGCTCTGATTTTTCCATTCATTCCAACAGATGTTATATCGTTTATTGTGGCTGTCTCTCTCATGAAAGCCTCAGTGTCCACTTTGAATGCAGAATGAGATAAATAACTTCAATACGTTGCAGTCTGATTGTATGATTTCTGTCTTTGTTTGCTTCTCTGTCTGTCTTCCTGTTGATAACGTCCGTTGATGCGGCTCTTTGACGTCTGCTCGTGTGTGTCCAACCATACAGTGTTGCTTGTTGCTGCGTTTTTGCACAAATCTCCCTTCCCGCCTTACCAGAGAGGATTCTTCTGCAACGACGACAGCATCAGGCTGACCCATAAGAGCAGCACGGTGTCCAACACTGTGCTCACAGCCGTGGGCGTCAGTGTGCCCGTGGTCTCAGTAAGTCCTGCTGTGGTACTGCAAGAGAACTGGGGAGCACATGTTGGGACACTCACTTCATCCAGTGGTTGGCTCGTGACACCTCAAAAGACCCACATGGTCCAGACAGACTCTGACTCAGTGGTTTTGCATGTTGTGGATCATTAGCTTTAAATCGTGTGGACACTACATTACTGCCAAACATTTTGATATTCTGCCCTAAAGCCAAGGCAGCCATTGCTTTCCATTCATTTCACTACCAAACTTTGAACTGTTTTTATCAGGAAAAAAATAGCAGAGATCTGCTTGAAGGTGCTCTCCTGACCCGAATAAGTCACGCGTGTAATGCAACTGCTGACAGAGTGCAATTATTTTGACAAATAATGAAATTATTGTTTATTCCAAAAAAAAGCTAGAGTCACTATTTGTTGTTTAGTCACAGATAACAACCTCAGGATGGATTGAGCCGGTCCCAGATGCTTCCTCGTTGCCTCTTGCTCGTACCGGCGACCTCCGTAATTTGCGTTTCATTAACCCAGCACCTCCATCTCTCTCTCCCACACCCATCCCCACCCCACCCCTCTTTCTCTCTGTGCCGCTCACTGCTTCTTCACACTAGCCGGCCTGCCTTTCTTGGTCATTGAGACCAGCGCTGTTCAGCCTTACCGTAGAGGGTTTTACTGCGGTGATGAGTCCATCAAGTACCCGGCCAAAAATGGAGACACCATTAGCGACGGTGTGCTTAGCGCTGCTGGCATTCTTATCACCATCCTCTCTGTAAGTCACCTCACTCTGATCACTAATGTCATCATCACTTCTTATGTTTCAGCAGCCCTCACTGGTACTAGCAGCACCCACTGACACTTAATAGTAGATGTTGACCACATGATTTCATGATTTCTCATCCTTGTTTTAATGTCTCATATGTGCAGTAGATGTTTGATTTGTTTATAATTACAGTCACAATTCCATCAATACATGATAATGTGGTAATGATGTAGAGATTTTTACTGTTCTCAACAAATGTTCTTGTTTTTCTGCAACCAAATCACTCACATTCTGGCTTTACTCATGTTCAGAGAAATACCCCATCACAGGGCCTGTTCAGACTGCCGACTCTTGGTTGAGAGGTTATAAACTGAGATAATCCTGCATGATTACTGAAACAACACCTCCCCATACCTGTGCTATCAGTCCGTCTGATGGGCTTCAGGAGATTCTAGATAAGATCAGTCATCAGCATTTGTTCAAGGCTTTCTCTTCAGGGGCTTTAGATGACTCAGGTGATAAAGGCACTTGATTAAGAGGAGTGTTGAGTGGTCTGTTCCATTCTTCTGAGCAAAAAACGGTGAGGCTGTATCCAAAATGTGTGCTCTGAACCGTCCCAAAATCCAGTAATTCCGTTTTATTTTGCCACTGCTTACATTTGGAAATCCCCTGTCTGCTCTTGATGTTTTTCTGCTACGGTTTTCAGACATGCTTCCATTTTAAGTAATGCGTCTCTACACTTCAGAACATCTTCACAGCCGTTGCTTGCCCTTCGAAAGTGGCATTTCAAATGCAGGAATTTGATGCTAGGACTAGGGACATTTGTAGAAAGCTGTCGCTTTTGAAATGCCAACGGATTATTGTCCTTAATGTAAATGGGACTTTTCTCAAAACACTTCTGAATTCACAGCAGCACTGTGGGTAAACGAATCCGGTGTAGATACAAAAACGCAATTTCTGTTGTGCTGCTGTGGTCAGTGTAGACAAGGTGTGATAGCAGTAACAGTCGTCCATTAAGTCCTTTCTGCAATTCTGCTAAATCGCTATAGCAAAACATAACACAACCCAAAATCTGACATCCGTATCCACACAGAAGGAAAGAAAACTATCACACAAAACACAGACAGAAAAAAACAGGGAGAAAGACATTACTGCGGTAGTCCGGGTGGTAAGTTAGTCCCTCCATCTATTTGTTTCTCTTCACACGTTGGCCTGTTGACATGTCTCTGATGGGGTATGGAGCTATTATCCAGATCATTTTAATTATGGATCGTTAAGTTAGGCAACAGCAACGGGACCATTACGTGTCTCGATTTGTCTCTATCTGTCTTGACTTCCAATTTATAAATTGAACCACTGCCAACACCCCGGCAGCAATTAAGAAGCCAACTAGCTACCACACATGAAATGCATTTTACACCTTAGAAACTATTTGGCAAACAACTAGCTAAAGATATGCCTGCAGACCTTAGCAACTATTTAGCAACCATGTGCTAGACAGCCAGCAACAATGTTCCAACAAATTAGCCACCACATAAAAAATGCCAAGAATAGGTCATATTTTAGCCATGAACTAGCAAAAACCAACTTCTAGGAAATGCACTAAACAGCAGGCACACTTCAAAAATTCTTCAGGAAACATCTAGTTGCCCTGCGGTGTTACTCAGTCAGCACTGCAATAGCATGTACAGCTGGCACCTGGCGGACCCGCGGTAGGAAGGTGCCCGGCCTCATGGCTTGGATTCTCCATTGTGTCTCCTTGCAGCCAATAGTGCCCTCCTCCTGGAGAGCAGACTCTTCCATGGGCTTGGGGCCACAGGGGTTTTCATGGTGAGAACGAGTGCTGGCTCTGTGTAATTATGGTTGACGCAATGGTTGTTCGTTGAAATACAGTAATTGGTGGGGCGGAATTGTGGTGAAGGCCCCAAACAAGAAGACTTTGCCAAATATCTAATTTTCCCCCGAGCAAAACGTGACTTTACAATCCGTCTCCCCCCTGGAGTGTTTTGGCTGGCCTTTGTGTTTTGTGAACCAGAAAACACCAACATTGACTCATTTAGTGTTCCACTTCCCACTGAATAGAGCTGAGAAACAGGAAAGGCCACATCCTTTATGATTTATGAAGATTTTTTTTTAAAGAAGATATGAAGATCCCATGGTGTCATTTTGGGAGTAGAAGGCGTTTGACATAAGCTACAAATCAACACATTGCCGCCGTGATTATCTCTTGAGGTTTCAGTGCAACAACTACATATCCTGCAAAGCCAATTCATGTATTCATTCACACAGTTAAATCTTTCACACAAGAGGAACCAGATGTGTTTTCTCCCCTTTCCCTCTTTCCCATGGAAGCAGCTGGGCTTTATCGAGCTGGCTCCAAAGGCCTGGATGGTGGAAACAGCTCACTCTATCAGCTTGTTAAATCTCTGGTAGAGGCTCTCCCTCTGCAGAGAGTGTTTCCCAGAATGAGAGTCATTTCTGCGCCCCTTGGAAGAATGTCTGATGAAATCGAGATGCTAACATGAAAACAGCCCGACATCCCTTGTGAAACCAGAGCCGCTTCAGACAGACGGGCAGAGCGGTGAAAAATAAACGTGCCCCCGACGTGCGCCTGGTGGAGTCTGGCCACCAAAATCAGACACATCGCCTAGCTCAGCGTTTCTGCTGATTAGAACCAGCGGTGCCTCCCCCGCTGCCTCCCCTCTCCACTCATTCCTCCTCTCACCTTCCTTTTTCTTCCCCTTTCCCCTCCTTTCCTTGTGTGCCCTTTTCTTTACCTTTCACTCCTGTCTTTTTACACAATCTTTCTACTTTCGATCCTCCTGCTTTCCATCCCTCCACTTTCACCCTGAAACTTCCCCACACTCTCGTTCTGACTCCTCTTCTACACTTTCGTTTGTGAGCTGCCGGGAGACAACAGGGGATGAGGGGGTTGGGAAGGCGTCTTTTGGGTTTTTTTTTTTTTTTTTTGAGCTTTAACAGCTGCTGTTAGTTACGGCTATCCACCTCCCCCTCAGCGTGCCTTACACGTCAATCGTCGTTTTTTTAGACGATGGTTTATTTACACACTTACAGAAAACTATACACGGCAGACAGTTCCAGTCGCCTCCCACGTCGCCTCACTGTTTTGTCTCAGAAGTAGAACGACACAGGTAAACACATTCGACTATAAATTAGCCCTTTTCAGACCACTTCAAGAGACATTTTTGAATATATTTAAGCTGCTCATAATAACACCTTGATCTGGAAAAAAAAGTTATTTTAGTCACAAACATTACTTAAGTTCTCCACTCTGTCAGTCAGGTCCGAAATATACACCTTCAGCCAATCATACACTAAGAGGCACATTACAAAGAGCTCAGCTCTGTTAGATTACACTTTCTATAGTTGTTGTGTTATTTCTAATGTTCTTCTCTACCGTTAAAAACGGTAATGAGGAGGTATGTCTTAAACTAATAGAACAGAGAAGTTAACTAGGTTGCTCTGGGGAAACACATTCTTCTGTTCAAGTACCATGAATTCAAAATCCTGTCCCAAAAAAATTGGTCCCTCTTCACTAACACATTGTCACTTAGCACTCAAGAGGTGTGAATTACGTACTGATAAATTAGGGTGGACACTGGTGCTGGGACGAAGTCAGACTCCTAATATTCACCGCTCTCTTCTGTCCCCTCAGATCATCATCGGGGAGAGCTACAGGATCTACTTCCTGAACGAGGGATCCAAGTCTTTTGTGGGGAACCCCTACATTTCTGCTCTCTACAAGCAGGTGGGCGTGTTCATCTTCGGCTGCGCCATCAGCCAGTCCTTCACCGACATCGCCAAAGTGTCAGTGGGCCGTCTGCGCCCTCACTTCCTCGATGTGTGCAAACCTGACTTCTCCACCATCAACTGCTCGCTGGGCTACATCACTGATTACCAGTGTCAGGGGCCGGAGGGCAAAGTTCAGGAGGCCAGGTAATCCCTAAAATCTAGAAACATATATTCATAGTTGAATTTTTGTAATGTTGGCCTTGGGTTTTGTAAAGCAGCCCACTGCTGGACTCAAAATGGAAAATCTGAAAATAAATGATAAAAGTTAATACAGCGAAACTATTTAATCCAACACATTCTTCTTCCTTATCAAAACCTGGCACCTGGCATACGTAAAATTGGTGGACTTGGCCTTTAATTTAGACATATTTGTACGTGTGTTGTCTAGTGACAGCTTTTACCTTGCCCGTTGTGGTACTGTGGTATATCCCTGACTGTCCTCTATTCTTCTCAGGAAGTCCTTCTTCTCTGGACATGCATCGTTCTCCATGTACACCATGCTGTATCTGGTGGTGAGTTGCTGAATTGTTTTACCATAAACACACATTTTTTTTAACTGTGTACGGATACACAGCACATTTCCCAACTCAGATAATAAAGCATTTCTGTCTACATCAACTCACACTGGTTTGTCTTTTGCAGTTTTACCTGCAGTCCCGTTTCACTTGGCACGGAGCTCGCCTGCTGCGCCCTCTGACCCAGTTCACCCTCATTATGATGTCCTTCTACACCGGCCTGTCCCGGGTCTCCGATCACAAGCACCACCCCACTGACGTCCTGGTTGGTTTTGTACAGGGCGCCCTGGTGGCCTACTGCATAGTGAGTGCTTCTATTTGTAGTAATATTGTATCTTCCATATTAGATTTGATTATTTATCATTAAGAATGATCTATAAATTAATTCCATAAGTTATTTCTAACTTCCTAATGAGAAAAAATGGTGATTGTAATATAATCTTTTTCATAGACAAAAAAGAGCAGCGCAAAATATATCAACTGCGTCAAGTAAACAATTCAGAAATGTACATAATCATCTCAGAGGAATCTATGATTTATATCTAAATCCAACAGGAGCATGTACATAGGTCCAAAATTGAGGTACATAGCCAGTCTTTCTTGTTCTTGTTAAACATTGTGCTCAGCAAATATCTCGAATATACAGTACTTTTCAGTTTGTCAAAACAGGATTGAGCCGTTCATTTAATGACCTACAAGCCTGAAAGAAGCAGGCTTTCATAGTTGTACAGGCAAAATGCATGTTATACTAATTTTTTCTGATTTTAAATGTGCCATGCCATGTTGAAATATTCAAGGTTTTTTTCTGTTGCCTCCACAGGTCTTCTTTGTGTCTGATCTGTTCAAGCCCAAAGGTAGACGTTCCACCCTCTTGCCAACCCCAGTAAAGAAAGATCTTGTTCCTCCAGCAGACATCAGAGAGCGGAGCAATCATCTCATCATGGCATAGAAAAGCCGCAGACTGACTGTACATAACCCTGACCTGTGCCATTTAAATCACTACTTCAGCCACTGGCCAATACTGGATAATGCAGACAAATGTGGAATCTTGAACATGTCAGAGGATGACAGGAGGCCATGGAAAACAGTCAAGCACCGTTTCGCTTTCTCAACGGAAACCCTCATGTTTTTCCTCAGTCTCACCAGACATGTTAATGTGGAAATGAGAGAGGACCAGAGATATTTGTTCCTCCTCTGTTATGAAGATTATTGGATATTGACCTCTGTTAAGTCCTTTCCACGGACGAAGGTTTTAAACTAAACAAAACGGAGAAACGGCAGCTGTAAACAAAGCTGTATGTGGCTTTATTTTGCCTTTTCTCCCCTCAGCTGCATCCAGCAATGGGAGCTTTAAAAATGTTCCTGCCACTCACTCGTGACAACACAAACGACAAAAAAACTAATTCCTTCATTTCATGAAGGATGTTGTTTTGGTTTGGTTTTATTACAAACATAAGCATTTTATGTGTGATTTATAGCACTATTTTAGCTAAACTCAGTACTGTTGGTTTTTTTTCACCACTTGAATGACTAAAGTTAAGCTTTTGGACAGCTTTGGACGACTTTTTACCTTTTATTATGTCCATAACGTAGTGTTTCTTAGAAGGTGCACATAAGTTACAGTAGGTGGAAAGAACAGTGAGAGCGTATGTGTTGGATCTGGGCCTCTTTCTGCTGGGCAGGACGAGCCCCCACTGAGCCATTTAATGAAATGACTGTCTGTTATATGTACCAGACGGGTGCTCGCAAGTGTTAGGTCAGAGCGTGTGTGCGTGTGTGTGTGTGTCTGGGTGAGGCCCTTCTGTGAGTGTGCCAGTGTGTCTTAATGTCATGTCTATATATTTCAGTGTTTATAGCTTACAAGTGTGCCTCTCCTCTGCCAGAGAACAGGCACAACACAACACTCCAACACACACATGTAACTGGAGACGGGAACACTGTGGAAACAAAAGAGACAGACGTGTCCTTTACTGTTGCTAATCATAGTGATGATTCACATCACTGTGATATACTGTGTGCTTCAAAGGCATATGTGTGTGTGTGTATATATATATATGTATGTATTTATATACACACACACGATGATGATGTTGGACTTCCTGGAGCAGTGGTTATTTTAAAGAAGCTTGTCACTAAAGCACAATTTGGCCAAACATTAAAAAGAAAGAGTTTATTGTTCTGGCACATTGTCACGGCTCATTGCATGAAGTCTTGTAAGGTAACACAATAGGCCTGGAAATGAGTCTCTGGATTAGAGTGGACGAAAATCATTATGTTTGCATGACATTAATTTGATTAATGTTTACAATCATTCTTAAAACCACTGACTGAAAACTTAGGCTAGCTCAAACTGGCAGAGTAACCCAAACTCCCAAGTGCCCCCGTGTTAAAAACAAATGCAAATAAGGAGTACTCTCTTGGGTTCGTGAAGTCCTCTCTGTGTGCTGGTGCCTTTTAAATTTTTTCACTCCTGGCCTTCAGACATCCTGAGTCCGTCACTGTTAATTTGGAACCACATTGTGTGTGTGTGTCTGTCTGTGTGTGTGTGTGTATGTGTTTTCCCATACGTGTCTTGAAAATCTTCTGTAATCAGCATCAGAAAATTCTGCATGCTGCCATAAATTGTACAAAACTGTGTCCTTTGTGTAAATACAGTGTATCTTTTTGAAGAAAACGCCCACTATGACTTTGTGTCAAGACCTGTGTAAATGTAAATCGTGCTGCTTTAAAGAGGCGAGGCAGATGTGGCCCAGTGAGGTTGACAACTTGTGAATATTAAGTGTTGTTTTTTGAACAAAGCTCTCAAGACAGACAGCCTCAGTACGTTTTTTTTTATTAAAAAAAAAAAGCCTTTTCAATATTTTTTGTAATGTTATGTGAAATTTTGTATGAAACTGTAAGACTTATCAAAGATGTCTTTAATAAAACACGAAAGATCAGAAGTGGCGTGCTGTGATGTTTATTTTATTTTTGTGTCATACATTAAGACGAATCTCTGATTTTTGTACTATTATTCAGAAGCCTCCCAACTGTGCGTGCGATGGAGAGACCTGGGCGTGGGGCTATGGTATACTTCCCTGCTCAGCTTCCTGTGGGGAAATACTGTACATTCCAGGCTTTAACCCCTCTCCCCAATGGCTCTCTAGAATAATATAGTCTCCACACAGAAACTATGCCAGAGTGGGAAAGTACATTCGCATGTGAGAATGCTTGGGAGCTATATAATTTGCTTTCAGTGTCTTGTGTTATCCTTGTAGACCGCCTTGTCTACACAGAACCTGAATAAACCATACAGTGCATATTAAGGGCATCTACAGGTTGAACCGTTTAACCCGGAGTTTGACCAGCAAACTGTGAGCTGGGTTTTAAGGCCAGAGTGTTCACATTGTAACCTAAGCTGAATGATTTCACTGTGGATCAGGCACATTGCCCAGACGGAGATTTGAGTTGATTAGTTTAATAAACTGCAAAATGTGTTTTGTTTTCACGAGCACACCAGGGGTGGTACTGTTGTGTAGCAGCTGTCTTGTGTTATGACTACTACTAAATGCCCGTTTCCACTGTCTTAATTGGGCACAAGACTACACCCAACTGAGGATGTGTGCGTTGAGTTTTTTTTAGCTGGCGTGTCAAGGGATGGCAAAAAAAAAGCCCAATGCTTTGGTCCGAGCTGAAATCCCAGAACATCTGTCGGTCTGATCCTTCATGATCCTCAGAGGATGACCCAGCGACTGACTGGTGGTCTCCTGGCCTTTCCTTCAGCCCACTATCAGGTTGGAATTTTTGTATTTGAATGAAATTGTTGAAAATTCAACGACTGTTGAATGGATTACATAAGATTTGGTGCAGACATCTGTGCATGGTCCCTGAGGGATGAACCCTAGTGACTGATGATCAACAGATTTATATCTGAGCATGACCGGGCAGTCAAACATTCAATTCTCCATCTACTGGTAAGGTTGGTCTCCTTTACTTTAGGATTGACATTTGCGGTTATGAGTGAAGTTTGTCTATATCTTTTTGTTGTGTTTTGGTTTCCTTTTTCTCTCTCGTCATGGCATTCATCTGAAATGAGTCAGAAGACAGGGAGCATTAAAGGGGCATGGTGGACAGTAACAGTGTAGCAATGTTTACTTCAGCCCAGCTTTCAAACTCGCTGCCGACTGGATGACGCTGACCAGAGATGGGTGGAAAACTATGTACGTGCCCGCTCGTGAAGGTTCCGACACGATACACAGCAACATGAAAACGGGCAAATAGTTTGTGTTCGTCCAGCTGTCATGTTGGTGTGCCAATCAAAGCCGGAGCCCACGAATACCTGTAAGAACTGCACAGTGTTTTGAAGAGGGAATAAATATCACTTGTATACTTTCCCAATGAAGACACAGGCCAGATGTTAGTGGGTGTGAGCAGGTTTTATTTGTCTAGTATGAAAATAGTGTTGAATAGAGCGCCTTAAATCATGGACACGTCCCCCTGAAGGTAATGTAAAAAGATGACCATCAGGTTTATATTCAATAAGGTTTTTGACCAAATACCTCCTTCACCTTCAGTTGTTTAGCACACAAACATCTAACCAAGACGGTGAACATGCTCAACATGTCAAACGTCGACCCGCTAACATTGTCCTTGTGAGCGTGCCAAGTCTTGTTATGACTGTCACAGAAGTGACGAAGTGTGTAGCAGTTTCCGTGTGTTATGATGACGACCACTAAATTACTTTTCCACTGTCTGAAGTGGATAATAGACTACACGTTACTAAGTGTGTGTTCCTGTTGGCAGTTATTGTGGTTTTTTACCCTTACGCTAACTTGGTAGCATCCTTTGAGGAACATAATCGTCATCTCTTTCTGCCTCTTTCTTCTCTCTCTAAACTAAACATGGAGCACGTTTGATCTGAGGTGTAAAGTCATTCATGTTACCAAACATGGCAGTGCCTTTAATTTACTGAGTGCTGCTCGCTCTGTTCAACAAATGTCCACATCCAGTGCCAAGAACCTGACATAATGTTTATCTTTGCGAACCATTCCTGACCCACTCCATTAAACCATCCGTGGCGCAAGATTTTCTCAGAGATATCTTCGGTTGTAATTGAAACTGATAGAGGCTGCACGCTGGGTATATTTTTAGTATTCACCAGACCAACAAATGGCACATTCCTGTTTTTTTTGTTTTTTTGTTTTTTTGTTTTTTTCTTTAGCTGGACCCATTTATTCTGGTTGGGATTCAAAGAGGCTTTCTTGATCAGCAGAGCCGAACGTTGAAATAATGGAATCCTTTTCATGTGGTTTGGAGAAAAAAACTGTTGTGTTTTCCCCCCGCAGTTGAACCCCTCTTATTTGTGAAGTAATTACGCTGTGTGATGTACAAATATTTCTCATGAACAGTTGTGGTTGCTCTGAAGTGATGACTTCTCCCCTTTCTTGTTTACCCCCTGCACACACACACACACACACACAATCACACACACACACACATCCTCCCCCATTTAGATCGTTGTCAGTCACTTGAGTCACTTAACTGCTGTATTTTCCCATCACACGTAAACATTTTATTGCGACACTGTGTTTAATGTGCATGTTTTTCATGTGGGAGCAGTTTTTGGCTGTTCCTGTGTTGGGTTGGTCTAGCTATGGTCATATTAATAATAATTGTGTGTAGACAAAATGTTTTTTTCTTTTTAAATAATCCATCGACTGAGCTTGTAGAAAGGTGCAGAATAAAATGTTCTAATGTAATATGTTTAAGACATCGTTATGATTGTAAGTCAATAATTGTACAATGTTTGTTGGGTCCAAAATTATCGTTTTGTTCATGTCTGTGTAAGAATTCTGACAGCTTCTAGTGACATTTGTAAGCCAATAGCATAACACCGTTACTATCATGTGGTGTCTGTGATGGCCCCACTTATGTGGTGTCGAGATGGAATATCACATATAGTGGCTAAGCTAGCAAACATTAACATTGCAAATGCTTGCCAACCTCAGCAATGTTAGCTAATCATTTCAACTATGTAATCGAAGCTAGCTCGCAAACATTAACATTACTAATGCTACCTAGCCTTTGAAATGTGAGCGAAGGTTTACTAGCTAACATAAGCAATGTCCGCTATTGTAAGCAATGATAGCTAGTGCACCAAACTGACAGCCACCTGAGAGGGTAGCTTATGCTACTTAGCCTCAGCAAACTTAGCTTAGCTTTGCTAGCTAACGTGAGCAACCTGATGATTCGAACAGCAGTGTTGGAAGCATAATGCAAGGGAAGGGGGAGATGGACTGTGATATTTGATGGCTTAATGTTACCAACAACACAGAAAAAACAGGAACAATCAATTTAATACTTGAGTCAAAAAGAAAAAAAGGGCATAAGAAAAAAGCTGACCTTCCTGAAAGACTTTGCTTCATAAAGTTTGTCTGCTGTCTGCTCCTTCAGTCAACTTGAGGCCTGTCACAGAGTCTGACGCCACATGCCATTATTGGCAGGAGCTGTTGAGGTCATTTGTCCGCTCCCTGACAGATGGAGGGATGCTGAGAGGAAGCGAGGCACACCCTCCAAATGCCCTGGCTGATAAGTGACCTCATTACAGCTCCACTGGGCATGTTTTTCTTATTCACAGAACACCAACATGATGGCTGGCTCCCCGGGAGACCTCGGCTTTTGAGCCGTGCCAAGCTTTCGGACTTTCTGAGAGTTTTTTTCTCTTCTTGGCTCGTGGCGCACAATCAGTTTCCAGGGCTGTCATTATCAGCCCGAAACACAGAAACGCACCACATTTTTAATCCCTCTACGCTTGTTGTTTGCAAGAACAATCACCGCTTGGAAATGTTCTGTTTGAGTGGACTGAGACAAAAGCAAGGCGAACACCGCGGGCCTGAAACATGTTATGTAAGTCTCCTTTATCTGCCCCTCACTCATCCACGCACAATGCACGCAACCGCCCCGAATAAAATCTACTCTAAACCATGATGTTTAGCCATAATATGTTGTGTCCATGCCCAGAGGTACTGAGTCTTGGAGGACTTTGGGTCGGAGCGCTGCAGCTGTAAGTCATTCTCTCCCCCCCGTCTCTCTCTCTTTCCCCCTCCATCCTCCCCTCCGTCTGGAGAATGTAAACATCAAGAGGGAGGCGAACCTTTCTTACAGCTGATATGGAGACAGGGCTACACTGACCGGGAGTCTGAGCCTGACACGGTCTAATGTACACATGTGTGATTAGTGTTTGGATTGTAATGCTGCAGCATTGTGTTGAAAGTTTAACTCTGTACTGGAGCTTTTCCCCTCAACATCAACATGTCAGCCGTCCTGCTCATGGCAAGTCACACCGTGGATGCAGGGCTAACAAATCAAAACCATTCCGTATTCGTAGCGTTTTGACTTTTATTGCCGCCGACGGAGCCTCAGGATGATGATGTCGGTCAGTCTGTTGGTCAGTCACAGAGCTTTCGTGAATGACCAACATCGTTCTGGGAAACAATTACTGCCATGAAACTTTGCTCTGGAAACTCACGGACCTCAAAGCATCAGTCCTAATGACGACCGAGACCTTTTATCTGGTGCCACTATCAGGTCAATATCATGTCAATTTCCTGTGATGGACTTTATTTCAGGACAAGGGATAAAAAAAAAACTACATTTCCGAAGAAAATCCTACCAGATGTGTGACTCCAAGCCTCCAGCAAGTCCCAAGTAATCTTTAGTCCAAGTTGTCCTCAGCTACAACAGGTCAAGTCCAAGGATTCCAAACTATTGCGTCTTTACAAAGAGTAAAGACGAGGTATCAGCACTTGTCCAGTAATGATAACATTGAGCTTGCGGATCTTCTGGCCTTTCCTTTGGACCAGTCTTACGTCAGAGTTTTTCCTCTTGCTTACAATACTGCGCAGCTTCATGTAAAAAGGCTGACTGTCATAGGCCAGTCGTGGTCCTCAGAGGAAGATCCGTTGGAAATTTGCTGCTTCCACAACACATTTTGTAGTGAAAACATTTGTGTGTATTTGTGAACCCTAGAGGGCCCAAGATGACCAAGATTTAAGGATCACGGGACACGGGACAAATCCATCGTTCAGGTTCTCCAGATGATGAACCCCCTCTGTTTTTGACCCTCCACGAGACTTCCGACCATCAGGTTAAATCTGAAACACGACAAACCAAAACTTGCCGAAGAAAAATCTATTGTTTTCAGTTCATTGTGACTATTTATAGTTGCCACAGGAAGCCATTTTACTTCTGCACACAAATGGCTGTGTTAAAGGAACACAGTCACTGGCGCTCACTCGGGGAGGATTCCTTGTAAATGTGGTAACCCCACGCCTAACCATTTTTCCAGAGACATCCTGAGGTCAAACTTTATGGCGTTATCTCTCCTGGCAATGAGGCTGTAAGACCAGTAAGAGTGACTGTTTTTGGTTTAATTCAACAATTATGGTGGGGTGTAACGAACCGTGAAAGCTCTACTGGTGAGGGCTTTTTTGC
>CAEMYA010000024.1:4930214-4950569 GCA_903131615.1 Diplodus sargus
GACCAGTAAGAGTGACTGTTTTTGGTTTAATTCAACAATTATGGTGGGGTGTAACGAACCCTGAAAGCTCTACTAGTGAGGGCTTTTTTGTGTTGCTCTCTACTTGATGTCACAGTCATGTAGCACATCCATTAAGCGTACGCTAGCATGTTACTTTTAGCTCTTTAAAAGACCATTTCTCACAGAAACCCCCAATTCCCAGTACCCCTCAAAGACGTATACCCCCACCTCGTCCCAACTTCTCAAACTGATTTCCAATCCCAAAATCCCAAGGCCACTTTCTCCCCTCTTACTTCTTTCTCTGCTGAAGAATTTCGAACAAATCACCTCCATATGTGTCTGAAGGAGCCCCATGGGAAATGGGCCAAGACGCATATACTGCTGACGGAACACAAACATTGACTTCATCAAACATCGCAAGCAGCGTGCTCTGATGCTCTCCATATGCTCACCTGGCACCGGCGGCCGTTCGCTGACAGCGCGGCAACATCCCGCCAGTGAGGCTCTTTATCTTCTCGCGCCACACGCTGTTCAGTATCTAGAGGACGGGGGCTGGTCAACCTCACCGCTTATCGCCAGATGAGGCAACGTGTCAGCATGGAGAGGAGGGTTTGTGTTTACTCTGGCCTTCAGATCAGATAAGATTTAAATGCGTCGGTCGAATGTAAATAACTCGCATGGATGCGATGGAAGTAAATTAAAGCCCAGAGCCCCTCTCTCGGGCCCCGTGTGATTTCAGGTGGTTACCAGAGGAGCGGCAGAGAGGGAAGTAGGAGACAGGACAGAAAAATCAAGGAAAGGAAGACAGGGTCCAACTCTCCCTGTGTGATTAACGTTTGACTTCAGGTATCACACTCGCTCTCACTGAAACCTGTATTTCCTTTGGCACCTGGCCAAAGGCTTCTGACCTTCTTCTCTCTCTTTCTCATGTCACTCGGCAGGCGCTCGGCGGTGACCTTTTCTCGGGCAATGAATACACGTCTCAGGAGAAAGATCACTTACAGAAAACCCTTCCCGGGCCTTAAAGAGAAAAATCGCCCAATCAAGCGCAGCTATATTTCACGCAATCATCAATGTGTCCGGAGCTACAGTCCTCCCTCGATGCTGACCTCCAGCATTAGGAATGTATGATTCACCGGGGGAGGAGATGGGCGCACTCTGCTTCTATCTAGCAGACTCCAAGCTGCGGAGCTGCAGGATGAGCCGGAGGGATCCTGTCAGCGGGCTCTGCCTCCTCCTCAGGCGTCTCCAGCACCACAACATGCACGCAGAGAGTGAGGATTTGGCAATAACAGCCTTTTCTGAGGAGAAGTGGAGCATTTAAACTGCAGGGGGGGTTCATTGTACTGCATTCCAGTTGGACCTACTAGTCAGCTGTTTGACAAGTTGTTTAATGGTGATTAGAGAGCTGAAAACAACCCAGACAACGTAAGACTGAAGAAATGCGTGTCGAGCGTTGTAGTTTTTCCGCCAGACAATCCAGTAAAATGTCTCCGAGGGCGAATTTCACACTTTGGATTCGCAACTAACTGTGATTTTGACTGATCATATTAACGTTTACAAATGACGATGAGGTCTCCGACATTTTCCCCTGCGTAGGGCCGGACTGAAACTTAACGGCGGGCCACGGGCCAACAGCACAAAACAGATTGTATCATACTGTTGTGATTCAACAGTGGTACTATGTTCCAAAGTGTCCTTAACTGACTGACTTCCTGCACAGCTCACACCAAGATTAGGGGAAATATTATATAATTATGGATCCCTCATGTTTAAAGAGCATTTCTGCGTTGTTTGCAGGATGCATTTAGATTTACTCTACAGACACAGCCAATCTTCTCACTGGTGGTCTCTTTGCTTATGTTGGCCAGTTAGAGGCATTAAAATGAGACTGTTTCATAACCAGTTAAAAGTTTTACTGTTGTGGTTCAGTCCCACCGCTATTAACTTGTTTTCTTCCTCAGCAGGCAGACCTTGGTTTCGCTTACATGTAGCCTTCAGCTAACATTTTTCCAATGGAAAAAAACCAACACTACCTGCTCAGCACCAAACGGCAGACAGAAAAAGTTAGCGGCTAGCTAGCCGTTGAACATAGAGGAGCATGTAGCGGTTAAAAGAGCCAGATGTTCCCCTCTGGAGCTGGTGGAGACCAAAACAGAGCCAGAAGCTGAGTCGATACTGGACTTAAGATTCGTTAGATGGACACAAACAGCACTCAAATTAAACGCTAATGTTGCTCTAATGTTGCTAACATTGTCTTTAAAGCTTTGCACTAACCTGAAGTGTCCAAAAAAAGATCTATGATTGTAGGTCGTGTAAAAACAGAAGAGGATGGGACATTGATGTCTGCTCTTAAAATGAGATTCAGCATTGATTGTCACATTTTCCCCCTGTGGTCTAAATATTGATCAGATAGAGCTTCATCAATATTTATGCTGAACACCTATTAGTGTAGCCTGTTTTATTCAGAGTACATGTGCTTTAGCAGTAGTATTGACTGCTGCTTGTGTAACTTGAGGTGGATATATGACACGTATAGTGTCGTATCTATGTGAATTGATTGCATATTGGTATTTTCATTCAGATGGACTGGATACTGATACGTCTGATCTGTCGATGACCCGACAGCGATGCAGAGCTATGTGTTCATAATGAGTCACTGGTGACTTTACTGCTACATTTACGCAGTGTTGTCCGCTATGTCATTTGGTGAATGTACTGGTTTTGGTTCACCCCATCCGTCATATATCGAAACACACTGCGATTCATCTGCACCCTAAAACTGACGATAAGTGTGACTCAACACCTCTGCTAAATATCTGCAACCATGACCGAACATGAGAAGCACAAAGACTGGAAACAGTGGTAAAGAGCCAGCTTGGCTCCGTCCACGGTCAACAAAATCTGCAGTAGCACTTTATAATACAGCCTGCAGTTTACAGTGTCATTTTCTTGCTTGAATAAGGTACCAATAAAATACTTGTCAGTGCTTTAATACACAGTGGAAGAAAACAGAACTATTAGGAGCAAGGGAGTAACAACTGGGCATTTTAGAGGCACAGAGAAATAAATTATGCCCTGAGTATTATTGTGGGTACTGGAATCCTGCAGGGTGCAGAACTCACAAATAAAATGGTCGAGGGAAGTTTGTGAAAGCTAACTTAATATTAATATTTATCAAATATATTGTACTTTTCTTTTTAAAGGATACTTGTTATTATTATGCACCCCCCTTCCCCTCAGTGTGTTATTTATGTTCTTGTGCATGTAAAAGGTTTTCAAAGTCAAAAAGGTCAAGTGCGCACCAACAGAAGCTCCTCTCTCCCACAGACAACACCGCTCCTGAAACGCCTCATCAGAGTCGAACACATTTGCATAATTTGAGCCTTGCGGCTAGTTTGGCACATACAAATTAATTGATTTGGCACAGCGTCTGTGCTGGTGTTAGCATTGCTGGGTCAGGCATGTGTGAGATGACCAATCAGATGAGGAGACTGGGTATTCGGGGCAGAAGGGCCCTAAAGAGACAGGAGCTAAAACAGAGTGTTTCAGACAGAGCTGCAGAGATGCAGATACAGAGGTGCAGCACTGGACAGTACCAGAGAACTGATGTGTGTGTGTTTTTTTTGTTGTTTTTTTTAGCACAAAGGCATGTTAACCTATTCTAGTAGTAACCCAGAATACAATGATCAAGCTGAAAATAAGCAGTGTGTGGGGCCTAAAATATGACAGAGATGTGAAGTCATCAGAATGTATTGTGTGTGGGGTTTTTTTTGTTTTTCATTTTTTATAAAAGGTGAAATGACATTCAAAGAATAAAGATGGGGTCCTATAATTAATTAAATATGTACAGTTTGCGTAATGAGCAACAATTTAATCTGCATGCCACAACTTTCAGGCTGTGATGTACGTGTGAGCAGCACAACAGTCTTCATTATTAGGGTTTACTGTAGAGCAGTTGTATTAGACTACAGACTTACTAAACTGGAAAATGTTGTATTAGAAGACACACTAAAGCGTCGAAACCTTTTAAAAAATTGACCATACATGTTATATTTAAAAGGTAACAGTGAGGACTCCATTCAGCACAATGTACCATCACAATCTTTTATGGAGTTTACAGCATGTGTGATGTTCCATGACAGAATGGAGAGGTTTACTGTTGTAGTCAGTCACATATCCAAAATGTCACAATGTGAACAGAGCAACGTATGACAGTGATGAAATGGCCTTTAAAGGGGCACTATGTAGTTTTGGAGTGGAAATTCAAACCCAGAATTTTAATATTTACAACATTAATGAGGCAATAATAAAAACCCAGAAATATGTATTTTTTTCTCAGAGGAAAATAAGGTCTACAGAACATTGTTTGAAGCTAGAAATGTGTCAGGGTCCGCCACATATAAACAAAGTACAACAGTAGGACGTTGTGTTGTCCTTTAAGGTCAGTTTTGTTTGTTTATCCGGTGTGTTTAGGCATTAAAAAATCAGTCAGTGAAGATCTTTTCCCTCTGGGGAAAATGTCTTCCTCAAAACGACACAGTTCACCTTTAAAGAATTTTAATTCAACGCAAGATACGAAATGAAACAGAGTGGGATGACACACGGTTTAGCAGCGCTTGCATCTGGTGCTTTTTTTTTGGAAATCCCTTGCTAGGCTTAACCTCCTTACCTCCACAGGTCCCTCTCACAGTCCATTATTACAAACACATGTTGCCTGGAAAACCATGTGAAACCCATAATCTGGTCGGGATGGCAGAATGAAGAGAGAGGCCAAACAGGTTTATTGGGAGAGGTATAACATAATTAAATGTAGCTTAAAATATCTTGTTGTTGTTTTTGAGTTGACTTTGTAATTACAGTTCGGATGTGTTGATATGTACACTGACATCAAGATGAGCGCTACCTAAATGAAAACAAGGAACGAGGCTGTGCCAGGAGGAACATCAAACCGGAATCACCGCAGCTCTTTCATGTGGTGCAATTTGCTGCAATTCTCAGAGACTTGGATTTTCTTCCTGAGGAAGCGGAGGATATAAAGGGTTTAGAAAGCTCTTCTTTTTGGCACGGGGTTCTTTAGCTCCTCCTAACCCGGGGCGATGGAGATGCCAGAGTGATGCCTGGCCGTTCTCCTGGGCTATGGGAGGAAAATCCTGTTTAATGTCTCCACAATAACATTCCCTGGGGTTATTTATTCAGGAATGTTAATGTGCTTAGAATCTACTGGCCCCCGTGGCCTCTGACACAGGCTCCGCTGGGCTTTCCTATCAAGCGTTCGATCAGGCGCTGCACAAGCTCTCCGGTGCCGCTGCCATCTGTTTAAACAACAAAGATTGATGCAGCAGGAATCTATTGATGACCCCCGCAGTCGGCTGTGTTTGTGCAGGAGCCCGCCTCGGCGCATCCAAACAGTCCGCATCTCCGTTTGTTTTTGCCTCAATTTGACAGTGCAGTGTGCACTTTGGAGGCTGATGTATTCTAATATTTGCACGCCCGTCTGTAGAAATTCATGGACGTCTTGGTAAGCCTCTCACGCACTGTAAACACCGTATCTGTGCGTCTTCTCAGCTGCGGGTTCTGCGCTTTATGTCACGGTTTGAATAAACACAACACAATTACAGGATGTAAATGGGCCTCTCCATACATATGAGATCCATTACTGTTCCACACTCATTTAATCTCTCTGCAGGTCCCTAAATGGAAACAGATGCACGGAGCAGCATGATCATCTAACTAAAAATTCATGAGCAGCGGGAGTTATTAACTTACTGTTTCACTTTAAATCCGCGCCTTTTTAACACGAGTCTTAAACATGTCAGTTAGAGCTTTAAAGGAATAGTTCAACATATTGGGAAACAGCTCTTGTTCACTTTCATGCCAAGATTTAGCAGAGAAGTCTGATACAACTCTGAAGTTTGTACAGTAAGTATTGACGCTACAGCGTTATCTCTGTAAACAGAAAGTGTATATCAATTCAGAATCTGCAGGCAGGGGCCAATATTTTGGTATTAGAGGTGTTCTGGTGTCAGTTTGTTGACCGTTGGTAGTCAAGGTAATATTGACTCAGGTGTGAGTGGGTTTTGGTTGCTTGCCACCCCAATCACCAGAACAAAGGTTAGCGGACTACGTTTCTGCAAAACCACAGATAAGTTCAAACGGGATATTTCTTCATCTCACAACTTGCTCTGGTTAGGTTGAGGCACAAACAACTACAAGGTTAGGCTTAAAAATAGGTGTTTTGGTCAACACGAACACGGATGGTATCCACGGGTGTGATTTGAACTGCGGTCAGTCGCCCAGCAGCCTTGTTGGCTTAGAATAACGCCACCACTGTCCTGTCCACCTCGCAATGCGAAAGTCAGCTTATAAGCATAAAATGTGCACATGATATGTAGACCTTGAACGTAGAGTCCATCTGCTATCATCTGCATTAAAAAAATAGCAGATATACGCTCATGGAGTTTAGCCAGATTGTTGTCTGGAAAGAGCAGTGGAAAAAAGGAAGCCTTCCGAGATTGGCAGCTGCGTATCTTAACATAACAATTGGAAATACCCAAAGGTAACAAAACTCAACCTTTTACCAGCACTTATGAAGTTCACTAATTAACACATTGGATCCATCCATTCCATTGTCAACCGCTTATCCAAAATCGGGTCGCAGGGGCAGCAGCTTCAGTAGCGAGCCCCAGACTTCCCTTTCTCTGGCCACATCAGCTAACTCTGACTGGGGAATCCCCAGGCGCTCCCAGGCCAGAGAAGAGATATAATCCCTCCACCTGGTCCTGGGTCTACCCCTAGGTCTCCTCCCAGATGGACGTGCCAGGAACACCTCCCTAGGAAGGCGCCCTGGTGGCATCCTCATCAGATGCCCGAACCACCTCAACTGGCTCCTTTCCACGCAAAAGAGTAGCGGCTCTACTCCGAGTCCCTCCCGGATGGCTGAGCTTCTTACCCTATCTCTGAGGGAGACCCCAGCCACCATGAGAAGAAAACCCATTTCGGGCGCTTGTACCCGCGATCTCATTCTTTCGGTCATGACCCATCGCTCAAGACCAAAGATTGACCGGTACCACATTGGATCTCATTTGTTTAATCCATACAAACAGCTGTTTATGTGCTGGACTGTTTCTGGGACCAATGAATAGTTTGACTCATAATCACCCACAACACGAGTTGTTGGTTCAGCATTTTAGGTTTTGTCAAGCTTAATTGGAAAAAAAGAGTACAACGTAAGTGAAAATTGTCCTTTGCATTAGGGTTAAACAAAGCTGTTTCCAGGCTTTGTGCTAAGCTCATGTAGCTGGCCGCTGGAGGTATTTAGCATACAGACATGAGAGAGACATAAGTAAGATCCTCTAACCAGTGTCTTGGCAAGAACGCAAATGAGTATTTTCTCAAATGCAAATATTGCACTTTTCTTCCACAGGTGCAATATGTAAGCTTAGGTCACCTACTGAAGTCATACTCCAAACAAATTGTAACCGGTGACTGCAGCTAACTGTAGCTGCTGTCAGCTAGTTAGCTCAGTTGGCAGGACCAGGGGAAGCTGAAGGGGCTAGCAGTGTGCTGGGAATCTTAGGGAAGGAAATTCAGAATCGACCGATTTGTTTATGCCTCAACAAAATAAATAAAGAAACTGACTGAAAGGACAACACAGTTTTATGTACACCAAATATGTTTATATTTGGCGGACCCTGCCACCTTTCTAGCTTCAAACAGTGTTCCGCAGACCTTATTCTCCTCAGCTTTTTTCAGCTTTTTTTGCTCAGTTATTGAAAAAAATGTATACTTTTAACCCGTATTATTACCTCATTAAAATCGTAAACATTAAAAGTTTGAATTTCATCTCCAAAAGTACGAAATGCTCCTTTAAGGTAGTCACTGAAGGAAGGTAAAGTCAGCTCAACACGATGATGAAAAATGTCTTGTGTCCACTACATCTGACATGTTAATATTTCCACTCCTGAGTGCTTATTTTTTCTTGGGAGACCTGAACGAACCTCTCAGTGTTTTCTGGCCCTGATTGTGCCGTGAGGGCCCGAGGGGGTCCTCGCCCCCCTCCCCGTCTGGCTTTGTCTGCTCGTGAGGGCTTTTGCACGGCCCATGTGAACCTGGAGGATTTCCTGACCCGATGGCCTCGGTTGTTTTGCTGTTTTTCTGACCCTATCGTTAATGCATGCAAACACACACGCCATGCCTCAGGCTTATCCACTGGGGAACAGGGCTGCACCGCGAGCATGTCGAAATATCTAGTCCTCTTTAACCGTCCACATGTTCTCTGTGTGAGAGGCTCCAGGATTTATGCCGGTGAATGTGGTTTCTCTGCTCATTACGTTTCAGGTGGTTTGGTGTACAAAAAAAAAAAAAAAAAAAAACTTCGGGTAACTCCCCTAATAAAACCCACATCCTCTTTATGATTCACAGTAAATCACAGTTAATTGCACTGACAGGTGCTGTAAAACCTTATCTGCTCATAATGCTGGCCTTTCAGTGACATCCACGCTTTGACCGTTTTTAATGTTTGTGTAAGTTTATGATTTCCCCAAAACTGGAAGTCAGAGGCCCCCGGCCTCGTAAAGAACATAATTCTTTCTGTGTGTAACTTTTTTTTATGATGAGCCTATACCTCATGTAAGGCTGACCCCAGGGGTCGCCCTCAGCTGCCCTGAAAAACACTTGCTCACAGGCGGGTAATATTTTACAGCTCCTCCCCGGGGAGGCTGGATGACGAGTGGGTTCCAGTAACCAGATTTTTTATCCACTCGTCTTCCAGCCTACCCACTTGTTTTTCAGTCTGACAAAATTAGAGGAATGTTGTGTCAAGTATGACAAATCTGCTCTCGGCATTACACTTCCCTCTGATGAAATCATGGGACGTGTTCGCAGCAGGGGAGCGCGTTTGTCGAGGAGTTTGGACAATTAATGGCCCAGGCTCTCCTATAATATTACAGAAAACATATTTTGTAGTGGATGAGATGACCTCATCGTGTTGACTTAGGCTCAGTTTTTCGGCGTTTCCGGGGGTCCGAGGGCCTCATCGGTGAAACACGAGCCGCACTGTTAGGAAAACACTCCTAATGAATGTGTTCCCAGAGGGGGCAAAAATGAGGATTGATTGTTCAGCCTCTGAGAATGTCATCAGATGCCTGAGTGCTTAGTTAAACATCTGCTGCCCCCTGCAGGCTCTTATTGTGCATATCTTTTTCAGTCTTTCTGAGTTGATTTTCCAAAACACATCGATTGCCAGGTCACGTCAGAAGAAGCTGCGTGTTCTGACTGGACGTCAGAGAGAGGCAGGCTGAGCAGATGTCCCCCCAGAGACTTTCATGCTACAACAGACAGCTGACGTGGACGGACTATTAATCATCTGTGTTGTGTCCATTACAGGGAAATCCATTTAAAGCTTTTGGATCATTAACCTTAGAGGTTGCTGCGGCAATACAGGAACAGCTAACCACCATTTTTATTATCAGTTAAGTTTTTTCTCGTGATTAATTGATTAATTGTTTAGTCTTTGGGGTGTGGAATTTCCCAGAGCCCAGAGTGACGTCCTCATATTGCTTCTTTAGTCCAGCCAGAGAACAGACAACAGACTCCTCTGTTACTGTCACAAATGAGAAAGAAAAAAAGCAAATAGTCACATTTATGAGGCTGGATAAAAAATGATTTGATAGATTGTTGGAATAGCTGATGATAAAAAAAAAGTGAATTAACAACTTTTTGTGCCCACAGCACACCAAGGTGCGAGGCACAATCTCAAGGCACACCTATAGATTTGACAAACGTGCTGGGGCTCCCTGGATGGACAGTAAAAGATTTTTTGGGTTATTGAATTTGACTCTGCATTGAAAAATGTATGTATAAAAGGTACAGATGAGTGACATTAAAAAGTAAAGTTGTCTATTACAACAATACTCTATGGTTGTAATCTGGACTGGCCTCACAGTCCACCATCTGTCAGTAAACAGAAACAACACTGTCCGGCCGAACGTGACATACTTCAGTTTAAAATATGACAAACAACGGATAATTGTCATCATTGATGGTACTCTGTATTTGAATGACTAGAGATGCTCTGAGTGACTCCTCTTCATTTGTTTCAATTTGTGCTCAAACTGTTCATCTCTGTGTGTAAAACATGTCTTTAATGCCAACAGGTATGTAAAGCACTTGGAGCAGCATTATGTAGAAATGTGCATTTTGTGTGATTTGGCGCCCCCCCCACAGTTTCTGAGTGCGACACCACTGTCGTAATACAGATACCCGGTCTGTAACAGTTTGTCAGACATAATGTAGGTGTAACTACAAACAACACTCATTACGTCGTTACAGTGTGACATGTTGAAACATGTGTGTTACGCTGTGGTCTACCTTCCCTCTCACTGAAGCCACATAGTGCAGAAACAAGAGACAGAAGTAGTGGCTGAGACAGAGACACCATTCATCCCGTTACAAGACACTGTAGCATCAACATGATTTTGAAGCTGTTATTTTAAAGCGAAAAAGTTACATAATGCTGCTTTAAAGCGAGGAGTAGAATATGATACAATGGCACGACCAATGGGTGACACCTGCGTTTTCTACGAAGGGGTTGTGTGATACAATCAAAAGCTTCAGAGCTGCCTCTGAACGGCCCCGATCACTTCCGTACATTCTGACATTGCAGTTGAAATCACCACCATGACTCTGAAACATTCATGTAACGTCCAAAAAAAGGCAGATGACAGAAGTTTTCTGTCTTTTTGTCTGAAAAATAGAAACAATGCTATTTTCTCTGACTGTTGTTTTGTTTGAAGACAAGATTCCTCTCTGAAACGCGCCAACACAGTCTGACCTCACAATGCATTTGCTCCTCACTGTGGGAACTGCCCACTGTAACCACAGGGTTGCACTGTGCTGGTTTCCACGCGGCAGCTCCAGTAAATTCAGCCCGGCGGATCCAGTTGCACCGTTGAGATTCAAGAGGTAAAGGTGACTGAATTTTTACGAGCCTCTCCACTGAAGGGCGACCCGCTGAGGGTGGTAAGCCTGGAGGCTCGTAAACTGTAATCCTCTAAATCACGTGTGTGTGTGAGAAAATGATTCATTCACACGCTTCTACCCATTTCTGAGTCGCATACGTACTGTGATAGTTTGTCATATTTAGGCTAATCGGTATGTTGTTGTGGTGCTTTTCCTGCTGTCTCACTGGAGTTTTCTATAAGTAATTTGACAGACTTGAAATATTTTTTTTGACCATGACCCAGATTTGCATTTCTTTGTGTGTGAGACAAGCATTTGCTCATCTTCACTGCATAAGCATGTGGTGTATGTGCTGTGAAACAGGCAGAGCTACTTGCTTGTTGTACAGCTTGTACCGACCTCTCCACAGGTCTGTGTCAGGCGCAGCAGTGTTTGTCTCCCTCTAACAGCAGCCTGTGGTAAAAACCCTCCTGACGGTTTTCTCCCTCAGTCCCACACTGTCTGACCTCTCTTTTCAGACGCACAAAAAACTTTTTCCATCTGAGCTCCAGGCTCTTTTTGTCTGTAAGCTGGCAAACTGTCGTAAACTTACCGTCAGCCTTGGATTCTGCCTGTCGCCTTTATCTTTTCTGCCGCTTCGTCGTCAAACAATGCACACGAACTGGCCTTGACCTCAACCGCAATGGAAAAACAGGAAGCTCCCACGACTGTTGCCCTGATTCTGAAAGGCATTAATATGGGGCAAGATGACAGATGAATGAAAATAAATCATCTATTTGAGTGGGTGGCAGATGTTAGCTTCCGCTCTGCTTATTTGGCCCCGTCTCTGTGTCTAAAAGTGGGCTGTGAAACTGTACAGACCTGTTTTCTTCGACACAGTCTCCTTGGAAAGTGTAAAGCACTCTGAGCTGCAAATTAGACTCAGCTAGATTTTAAAAATGTCTTGAAACACATTGATACTTTTCAGACAAGATCATTTAGCCAAGGCAACTAATGAATTGGACACTGTATATTGCAACATACACTCTGTCAGCACCTGTATCTACTGTACAGGCTGTTTGAAATGCAGTCTGTCCACTTCTAAATGTATATACATTTTCTTACTGTATTCGTTTGTTTGTTTGTTCATTTATTATGAAGGTGCACTGTGTAGTTTTAGAGAGGAAATACTCATCAGACAGAAAGATCTTCATTGACTGAACAAAGTGACTAGAAGAGCTGACCTTAAAGGACGACACACGTTCATACGGTTTTACTTTGTAGCTGGAACGGTGGCGGGGTCAGCCGAATATAATCCAACTGTTTCTTGGACTTTATTCGTATTGAGAGCAGCATGTTGATTCAGTTGTGAAAAAAAAAAAAATATCTCAGTCTGTATTATGACCTCATTAATATTGTAAATATACAAGAGTTAGAATTTTCTTTTCCAAAACTGCACAGTGCCCCTTTAATTTCCCTTAGCATAGGCTATATACTGTAAAGTATTTCGTGTTCAATTAATAAACGCAAAAACATAAAAACACCCAAATTAGTGACTGAAAAAAAAAACTGGGAGAAATGAATACATGTTTGTTTTTTAGCAATGATGATGTTATGTCTAATCACATAGCCGATGCTAATCTATAATGCCTTTTTACATTGTATATTTTATAAGCTGAATGTTTTTAGTCAACACTTGGTTAATAACTTTAAATAGCTAACGTTACTCGTGTTGCCTTTGCTAACATTACTCAAAGTTAGCTTACCAGTATGGCTGACGTTAGCTAACTTTCTTTAAACAATGGAGAATATTATAGTAGATATGTCATAGAGCAGTTTCCAATATTTCCACCGAGCTGACCCACCAAGTTTGTTACAGGGAAATGTTGATTGACAGCTGACATTAGTTAGAAATAATGGGGCCCCCCACCCCACAGGGCTGGTGCCCTTTTTATGTTTTCCACCCCTGCCCCTCAAAAGCCTGAGTCCACCACTGTTAAATAACAACCTGTGTGAAATGCTTGTGTGTTTTTTCATGTGGTGGAATCAAGTCATAAATTGTTGGATTAGTGGTAAAATCAGCGAATTAAGAAAAAAAAAATCAATCATCAACCTGTGGTGTACAAAGGTTAACAGTGTCATTTCTTCCATAACATCTCAGGTTCACTACAACCAGTAACGTACATGATGTGGACATGTGGCCTGTTTTTCACTTACTGTGTGGATAGTATTCCATCTTTGCCATGAGCACATTTAAATTAGGAGTGGATTTCTTGTGTTATTGGACTCGGATCATGTGCGCAGCGGCTCTGTGCGCACAGGTGTCCCTGAAGCCTCCCCCATGTGACCGCCGGTATGTGACTCCCATCATTGTTTTAAGAACTACACAACGAGCACTTCCACTTTCCAGCATCGCGCTCTGGGCGGCATACCAGCAATACCACTGTGCTGTGAATGGTGCGCAGGACAGATGAGTCGCGCGTTCACACTTCCAGCGTTTTCACGGCTCGTTCTGCGCCTCTGTGTGCGTGTGTGTGTGTGTGTGTGTGTGTGTGTGTGGCGGGTCCGTCGGTCGCGATCATGGTTTATTGTGGACTGTTCGGGAATATAACGCGTGGACTTCAGTCAACAGGTGTGAGAGGTTTACGGCTCTGATATTGTCCCCGCCCGCCGTGGGTCTGACTTCTCTGAGCAAAGAAAAAAAAAAAAAGTTGTGAACTTTACGCACAAGCTGTTCTCCATCCAGGAGCCGCCGGTCGAAATACTTTTGATAGTGATTGCCTACAGCACGGCGGGATGGAAGAAGAAATCCTCAACGATTCCCTCCCGTGTCTGAAAGAGCTGGAAAATAAGGTTGGCAGGAAAACACCGGAGAGTCTCCTGGTTTGGATGAGGGATGCTGCGGACCTCGACGATGGTTGGAGGTCCGACGCGGTGGACAGGGGGGACCGCAGCTCTGCCTCCGGCGACAGCTTCTCAGACAAAATCAGCAACTTAAAACAAGAGATGGTAAAGATTAAGATTCCTTATGTGTCATTTCACAGGTACTGTGTGTTCAAAAAGGACGGCAGCAGTTTCCTTTCTGTTTCGTGTTGGCTTTACGCGCCCGCATGCGTCGGCGCATCTCTCCATATTTTGGGGGGGCAGCGCCGCAACTTGCACAACTAGTTTCAGCAATCACTGCTCTGGTTATTCTTGATGGTGACATGTTTTGCTCTGCGCTGAGGAAATGTCAAAGCCGCTGAGGGCCGTGGTGGGGAAGCTTCACCTGCTCATTTCGAAGTGTAATGACAGGCACTTGTCACCTGTCTCTCCGCCACACCCCTCAGCTGGCTTCTCCCTCATTCACCTCCAGTCATCTGGCACATTCTGACCGGATTCCTCTGCTCGTTCTCTGTCACTCTGTATCCTCCCTCTTTTCTTTCTGCTCTCCGTCTGCTTCGTGTATTGTAATAGTAAAGGCCTCACAAGTAAGAACCCCTCCCCCCCATGAGAGACAGGTGAACATCCTCATTCATGTACCTGCAACATGTCTATTGTCATGCAGAGGTGGCTGAGGTGTGCTGATGTGAGGATTCTTCGCCAGCTGGTGGCCGTGCACGAAGGGATCGAGGCCATGCGTTGGCTGATGGAGGAGCGGGACACCTTCCTCAGCCGTGGCAGCAGCTTGACAGGCAGCCTCAGCAGCCTGGCCACCGTGGAGGAGCACGGGGCCTCCATGTCCCCCTGCAGGTACGGTGCAGCGTCGGTGTTAGTGTGGCAGCTGTAGCCTACAGGAAGCTCCTCTCATGTGTTTACATCAGATTGTATGTATGAAAAGTTCCGTTAAAGAAGAAATAATATCAGGAATGATATATTACCTTTAATGTCCCACATCATGTCTATTTTCATACTTTTATTTTGGGTTAGTTTTTAGGCAGCACATGTTTCTGAGTGCAGGCTGCGGCATTTCTCTGTGGATTCTGACACTTTCACAGTACTTGTATAGCACGTTCACCCGCTTCTAATAAAACAAGACATGGAATATTATTGTATAAATGTGTGACCATTAAAGGTGCAATATGTAAGAATTTTGGTTCAAAACATTCAACAACGATTATCAACAGAATGTGGGAAAAAAAAACAGTTTTGACATTATGTCAAAGGCATCTACTGTGTGTGGTGTTGTAGATCAGTTACAGTTCAGTTATCATGCTAACCAACTAGCCCTGGGCCCCGAAAACCTAATGTTAAGCAGTGAAAAGGTCCTGTGCTACCTGTGTGAACACCAAGTCTCTGGCTTGCTGCATGGCTAACTGAGCTAACAGGCTAATATTAGCCTCAATCATAAACAGAATGCATTTAGCAGCAGTTAGTTACCCTGGCGGTATGCTGCCCCTGTTTGTTTGGAGTTAAGTTCAACAGGTGGCCAATTCTTATATATTGCACTTTTAAGGTATTATTAGTACCATAGCTCAGGTGTCATATTTGGTTCAATGTTTCCGCTGTTGCTCCCACAGAGACAGCCTGAGTCCAACTCAGGATTTCACTGAAACCACTGGTGAGGAATCAGAAGATCAGCAACCACACTCTGACCATGGTGATTCAAACCACAGGAGCAGCTTTGACATGCTAAGCCCTGCGTTTGCTGAAGCACGACCTCCTAGTCCTCCTTCCTTCTCAGAGTTTGAAGTCACTCGTTCCACACACAGTCAGGCATCACGCAGTCCTGCCAACGGGCTGGCTAGTGCCAGTTCACCGAGGGCACAACCACAGGACTCGGGTGTAGCTTCATCACAAGACATGACAGCCGGCGGTGTTGACATGATTAGAAGAGCTCTGCTCAGATCAAGCAGGGCAAGAAGAGAAGTGAAAGTAGGTAATGGTAGTTCCGCCCCGACTAAACAGTCAGAGGAGAAACCGACAGAGCACCAAACTCAGGAGAGTTCCAGAGCTTCTCAGAACAATACGACGCAGAAAGAAGAGAGTGCGCCTGACAAAGAGACAAGTCTGTTGGGCTATGATGCTCAGTGGTGCTGGGTAGAGTCACAGGACGATGTGACGTTTGTGTGATCTTATAAGCACAGTTTGAATGTACGATCTTTGGTGTGATGATATTCCCCTCAACAGTTAACTGCCAGGTATGCAGTGGGATGTAAAATGCACTTTGACACTTACTGTATGAATGAATGATGCTCAGAGATGAACTTGTCACTCAGTGACTCTGTCAGTGCTTTTCGATAGGATGTATGCTGTTGGATCTTATTTTTTTCCCCATTTGCCTGTGTATTTTGGGGGATTCCAAAAGAAAGTCAAAATAGAACTTTTTTTTAATTATCAAATATGAAAGTATCCACAAATAAGAAGGAGCTATTTATGTCTGATGAATGTTTTACAAAATTGGGGACTTTAAGAGATATTAATCATGAACAATTTAAGTTTTATTTTTTATTTTAAGTGAATGGGCCTGCCTTGTTTCCCTTTATTTGCACTTAACTTTATTTGATTGCCTTATCGTATTCATAAAACAAGAATGGCGGTCAATTGTTTCTTGTGCTTATTTCTCAAACATTGTCCTGTCTCATTGAAATCTTTCACAATCATGGATATAATGCAACAATAAGCCTGTGAAGATTATAAAGATGATTCCATCGTTTTCCTTATATTATTATGGAATGATGAGCCTTATGTACCTGTTGGTAATAAAACTAAAATGTCTTTATTGATGCTTTTTCTTGTCTCTCAACTCAAACATCAGAGGAGTATAAAAGGGCCGAAGTCTGATTCATGAAGCATTGACTAAGCACATCTGCTCTGCTGTTGTAAGCTGTGCTGGCTCAGGCGTGTGTAAGCTGACCAATCACGGACTGGGTGTTTGGGAGGAGGGAGCATTTCAGTCAGAGGAAGAAAACAGTTCTGCAGCACTGGATATAATGACAGAAAACTGATGTGGGTTATTTTTGTAGCAGTAAATCGTGTAAAGATACTTTGCTAGTGACCCAAAATAAATGTATCAACCTGCAAATGAACATAATGTATTTGCATTACAGCAGCCTCATGTTACAGTGGGCATGTGTTGTCTTCATTGTTTTGTTTTTTGAGCTTTTACGTATTAACATCAAATTAAAACGCACACGATGTAGTTTTTTATGTCACTTTAATGACATTTGATCATTATCTCTTTTAAAAGGACGTGAATTATACAAGACATGCAAGTTCGCTATTAAAAGGTCGTTCATGCGTGCGATGCTGGTCTTTCCGACAGACCGCAAACGGACCACCCGAAGGCTCTCGTGACGTCACGTATTTACATCGAAATCCGGAAGTGCTGTGCAGGTAAAATGTTGTCCCGTTAGCAAATCGGTTCGTGCGACATTACAGGTGGACCAAGGACGATGTAATGGTTCAGACAGCCGCGGAGGAAACATGGAATTTAGTTTTCTACGTGGTCTCCTTTTCGTCTCCCTGACGGCTTGGACATTAGGAGACGGCAAGTGTTTGTTTTTTTAGCTAAAGTAACGAATTCCGGAGAGAAGCTGGTGTTAGCATGTTTGCTAACTACCTCGACTTGTTAGTTTACCGGAAAGAGAGAGACCTATTGACAGATTGCGTTCTCTACAGTTGTCTGTAACACTCGCACGCACATAGTTAAAGACGTGTTTTGTGAGCCCTATCATTAGTATGAGGGTGACAACATGAATATATACAGTATTTGTCTTACAACTATACTGCTAATCAGGTTATTCAAAGTGTGTCAGTAGACTCCAAAAATGCTTTCCCTCTTTTCCCTCCCTTATATTCAGTTTTACTGCTGTCGCCCCTTAGAACACTATATTAAAATTGTTAAAGACTAAACTAAATCGAAAAAAGTCATGTATAAATGTAAGTAATTTCTACATTAACATACATAGACACCAAAGCATTAAATAAATGGCATGCTGTGTTAATAATTGCCTGTTCACACTAGTTTAATGGTAATCCAAGATGCACAAGACATTGGCAGTAAGTTATGTTTACTCTTGAGTCTAACTTCACCACACTCGGTAGAAAAACTGTTTGTGCACTTTCTTACTGAAGTGTTTGGCCCTACAGATGGACAGATGACGTTTGTGTCAGAGCTTTCGTCCAAACCAGCTCAGAAGTTGTCAAAGTACGGCTGGTACGGCAACGTGAGGCTGCAGAGGTTTCACATACCGGAGGAGACTGCCATCGCTCGCTGGCTCTTCACTGTCACCAAGGGCCACAACTTCCACTGTGGACAGCGCAATGTCACCATGTAAGACATGTCCTGATCACATCCCTCATCCCCGCTATTCATTTGAGTCTCAGTTCCTGCCACCGCTTGTTCCTCTCAAGCTCACGCCTCTCTCTGTTTTGTAGCCATATTCGATGGGGTGCCCCTCCAGTCATAAACCCTACAGGATCAAAGTTTCCCAATCACACCCTCTGGAGCCCCTGTCTGTCTCTGATCCTGCCGGTGACTTCACACAGCTCCACGACCTTTAACCTCTCCAATCCCGCTCCTGGTGATTGGTACGTTGCAGCCCACTTGCCTGAGGATGACGGGCGAATAGAGCAGAAGGTTTGTCTGCAGCTATATACAGTATGCTGGTCTTGATCACTGTTGTTGCTCTTATGAGTCCTCACTTTCCAAGATATTTTCAGTGGTTCCATATGTGCATAAAAACTGTGCTAATTTAAAACCAAGTATTTTCAAAGTTTTGATACCCTGAATGTGCTAATACTAAAAATTGAATAAGAGTTTTGTTTTGCCTTAGTAAAGTGTCGGTATTCCAATCAGAGCTTGACTTGCAGATTTCCCTTTAACCCTAACCTGTTCCCCCGGAGCAGTGGGTATGTGGATTGTGTGTTTTGTAAGGTGGCTAAACTGCATTCTTCTGTGTTGTTATTATTGGCTTGTGTTCCTGTTGCAAAATGAGTTGGTAATGAAGCCTTGTTGAGTGGCTACTTAAAAACTTCCTGCAACTATAAACAAATTAACACAGTGTGAAGTTGTGCTGTCCTCTGATGACAGTTTGTTTTTTCAGCTTCTTCAGTCCTTAAAGTCAATAAATTAAGAATTTTCCCTTCTGATCAAAATGTCTTCCCAAAACTACCCAGTGCACCTTTAAAGTGCAACACATTGCATTATAATGTGAAGAGTAATTATACGCCTACATCTCTCTCTCTCTATATATATATATATATATACAAAATAACATTTCTGTCTTTATCTGTTAGGGCTTTCCGTCCTGCTCGTACTTCTTCCAGCCTCAGCTGTCAGTCAGGAGAGCGGTGGACACTCCCACCTTACAGCAGGGCACCTTCCTCCAACAAACTGCAGCATCCGACCGACCTGCACGCCTTAAGTAAGAAGTGTCTGATTTATTTTCTCTCGTCTCACCCTTTGTGCTATATTATTATTATTGTAAACATACTGTATTTAAAGCAGCATTATGTAGAAATCAGGATTTTGTGCAAGTTGGCACCCCCCAGATTTCTGAATACAAATCCCAGGTCTGTAACAATTTGTCAGATGTAATGTAGGTTACAAACAAAAGTCATAACATCATAATAATGTTATGTGTTGAAAACTTGTATGTTGAACTTGGAGTGGCTGAGACAGAGGTGGAAAAGTCACATAATGGTGCTTTAAGTACATTAACTTTAATGTATTTGTGTCTGTCTCAGGTTGTATGTTCCAGAGTTTGCTTCCTCTCTCTCCGTCTCTGTGGCTGACTGTTCTTCAGGGGAGGGGGCAGACAGTGGAAACTGTTCACTGGTCCTCAGGCTTGGCTCTTCCTCTCTGCACCGCGGCCCGTTAACAGTGAACTGCTCAGGGATCAGCTGCTCTGCAGCGCTTTCTAACCCACCTTGGGACACATGGTTACGGGTTGTTGTGGAGAGCAGCCAAGACAACCGTACCGTGACCTTCAGTATCGTTTCAAACTATACAGGTGAACACAGAAACACCCACACACACCTTTGACACATGTTTCACACACTCTGTTTTAATCCACCACCTGTGTGTGTGTGTGTGTGTGTGTGTGTGTGTCTGCCACAGTGGGATGTAAACCAAAAAGTGTGGGCCTCAAAGCAGACGACGACATCAACAAGCTGCGTGGCAACAGCAGCTACAGCAACTCAACATCAGCGGGCAACGGCTCAGTGGTTACAGACACAGTCGCCTTTAGCAACCAATCAGCATCAACACCGCTACCGGCGTCGGCGTGTGTGTGGAGCATCCCTGTGTTGTACGAGGAGGTGGATGTACTGTCGCTGCGATTCACTGCCGTCAACGGGCCCAACATCAGCGTTACACACACACACCCCACACTGCTCACCTACCCCCTGCACACACAGGCTACTGGTGGTACACTCAACCTGCAGCTCACACTCAACACTGTGAGTAACACTGAAGTAACTTAACACACG
>CAEMYA010000024.1:4960403-4970617 GCA_903131615.1 Diplodus sargus
AAAAAAAAAAAAAAACGTCAAAGAAAAGAGAAGATAAGACTCAGTGGAGGTCAACAGAAAAGAAGAGGTAGATTTAAAAATAACAGCCTGATCAACATCTCCACGCACACTCACAGTCGACCACGGCATGCAGAGCTGAGAACACAACACAACACTGAATGCTGTTGTGACAGTTTATTGGGATGAAAACATGCTCGAGCAAAATGAACAGCAACAACCGTCACGATGTGAAGCTGCCGCATGGAATGAACAAAATAAGCAAACTGCACGATAATCACAGACATGCTGAGGCAAATGTTTGGACTGAGTACATATTTTACATCTCTACTGCTCTATACACCTGCGTAAACCTGGGTATGAGAGATTCTGTAGAAAAGCCCTAAAGGGAGAACTGGTTGACTTGGTGTCAGGAATCAATATCAAGAACAACAGGACAGACTTTTTGGACTGAGACGGGATGCAGAGGCAGCATTACTACGCAGCAGTAAATGCTGTGACAGTAGCACTAAAAGCTCTTTTTTTCTCCCCCTCTGCTGCTCACTGCTTGTGCTTTGGGAATAAAAAGCGATGCTCCTGAGGTAAGCTCTGAGAGGACGCTCTAACGTCAAAATCCTAGTTGTGGCAAGGTACGGCGGTGTGAGAGAAGCTCTGGCTTTCACGCAGACAGTTTGACTTGAAAGTAAAAAAGCAGAGGAGCGCTCCTTGGGTGGTTACTATGGTGATCAACAGAGACAATGGAGGTGACTGAGCACTGACATTGTTTTCCCGGCCCGGGCGTCAGGCATTGGAGCCGCCTGCAGAGTTGGTACCTGCTTGCCCGGCCCCCTTGGCCTGTCCTCCATCCGCCTGGGTGGCAGCCTGAGCAGGGGAGGGGCTGGAGTGCCGCTGGCGTCTCATGAAGGGGAACACGCTGAGAGGAAGGAGAGAAAGGACGGAAAAGTGTAATGTTAGAAAACTAATAGAGTAACGGAGAGTAAAAGTGGTGATGAATGTGAGTTTTTACCTTTTCTTTGTCTCCTGGGGGACAATAGCTTTGGCCAGCATGTTCTTGTAGAGGTCAGACTTGAGATATCTTGGGTAAGAGTCCTACACACAAAAACACAATGGCATCACACAACATTACCACAAAGTAAACCCCAGTAACTGTCAGTAAACCTTACCTATGAAGTCAGAATTGCTTTTTCCCCATATGTCTTGCTCGTTTTGATGGTATTTTAGAGTTCCTGGAAAGTCATTAAAAATGTTGAGGACACTCGGGGGGGTTATATTTATCTTTCATCCAATAAAAACTGTATATGACGCTGCCATGGATGTATAAAAAGAGGAATGCTGCAGACGAGCGTGTTGCTTGGGACTGGCCCCTCACCAATTACAGTACAAAACATACATTCTGTGCTATTGGCTGCTGCCTGTTTTCACAGGAAACACGTAACTCCGCCAAAGCAACTATGAGCCGTTGCATGGGGAAACGATGCCATTCTGATTTGTCTGCTTTAGCTTTTGGTTGACAAATGAAGAAATTCTACCTAAAGCTGACAGAAAGTGTAAGTTTTGACCAAATAAAAGGTGCTCGGTTTGCACTGTATATGAGGAATCTTAGGAATCGTACATCTAGAAAAGTTAGCATTATATGTGGTGTGCCTCTGGGATCAGTAATCAGTCCACTGCAGTTAATAAAATGCTAAACACTTAACAAATGCGAAGACACAAATAACTGGACATCCCACAACTTCCTGCCGCTCAGCAAAGATAAAACATCTTGTTATTGGTGCAAAAACCATCTTTGGAAAGTACAGCACAGGTCAGCGTGGGTGTTTCCTTGACTCTGACTTTTTTTTTCCAGAGCCGCATCACCAACATCACAAAAACATCCTTATATTATCTTAAAATCTCATCTCATACTGATTAAGACATGCTTTCATTTCTTGACAGTAGAACCCTTTTGCACTCCCCTCCCGCCTAAAAAAAACACACTATGAGTAAAACGTTTTTTGCTCGCATATGAGTTAAAAAAAAGTTTTTTTTAGGATGAATTGAAAACAGTGGGTGTCTGGAAAAGTACATTCAAAACTTTCACACTGTTAAGTTTTCAGGGAAATGATTAGTATAATGAAGAACGGGTTCTGACCTTCTTCATGAGAAAGTAGATGTGCATTTGTGCGTCGTCCATGACAAAACGATGCGGGTGTCTGATCCCCTCGAGGGTTTTATCCATCGTCTTGCTGTCGATGTTGACCCAACGGGCTGCTCCAGGAGCCAGGAAGTTTCTGAGTCACACACAGAAGAGTGGCTGTCACCTGACGGTAGATTGAAGTATGTATTTTTGCATGCATGCTTTTGTTGTTTGCACACTTACTTGTAGATATCCTCCACTTTTTCTACGATCCTGGAACTCTCTCCATGTCTAACATCCTCACAGGCCTGCCAGAAACACAGGTTCTCCGCTGGCAGAGGTGAACAAAACAACAATGATGCAGGGAGAAGTGACACACGATTTGGCCTCTGTGGATAACCTTGTCCTCTAGCAGTATTTTTATTTATCTGCCAACATCAACAAATGAATCCCCCGTCTTATGCCATTTACCTTTCTCTGCTGTATATCTCACTGTTAGATGTGTCCTGGACTCACCTCTCTCCTGTTTACTCTGCCTCCTGACCGACTCTTTCCATCCTCACAAATAACACTGTCATGAAATTAATCTTCTTTTCCACTACATCAACCCTTCCATCTCTCACCGCTGGGATTGGAAAATGTCATTTGGGAAGATGACTATAAAATGTTAATATGAATAGCAATTAAAATTTATTTTCCACTGTTTATTATTGCAGTAAGCCTCTCCATACAAATCACTTGTCAGCTTGTAGCGTGTATACCACATGACTGTGATTCAACCGCTAAGACAGAAGTTTGTTTAGAACAGTGGTTTTCTAAGGCCGAGACCTCGGGCGTCCTCTGAGACAAAGCTTGGAGAAAGGTCCACCTAGTTTGTTGCATCCAATAGTGCCTTGTTGGTGATGTTTCTAGAGCATTATGATTAACCAATCACACTGTTGTCAAATCATAGCTTTGTGACGGTTGCTAGTGTTGTTCCCACAGCATGAAAATTCATTTCACTCTTGGACCATTATTTCAAGTCTAAGCAATGAAAACTGCATCTTTGGCAAGTCGTCGTGGCAGAGTGAGTTAAATATAAGACTCTTGTTCAAGAGACCGGGTTTTATATCTCACATTTAATTGTACTGTTCACGTCACTTTGACACTAGTTCACTTTTTTATTTTCCGTTATAAAATATAGGGTTGGGCAACAAAAGTACTTGGTCAGATTTAGAAAATCATGGCCTGGATTTAAATAATCCACTTTCACTTTCACTATTTCACAAAGTTAAAAACATGTCTGAAAGGATGACTTCTCTCATGAGCATCTTTTTCCGGTCTTTTCCACTTAGGTGCTAAACTATGACATCACAAAAACATATCTAGTCAGTTTCAGTGATGGTCTTGGATTAACACTGATTACAGTGTTCCAGGAACTACAACATGGCGATATAAGAACATGACCTTAGTTTACTTGCTTAATTTCCCTTAATTCCCAGATGCCTTTGTGATCATAATTAAGTTACTTCTTTAGATAGACACTCCACAATTGGGCCTAGATAGCTTCATACTGCTGTTTGACCTAACTTAAGACTGAAAAAATGTCTGTCCTAATGCATTCATTATATTTATGACTCTGGGAAAGTAGGATATCACCCACAGGCTCGGCTATTCTATGTGATTTCCTTCTGGACATTGGAGCTGTGCAGGCCCTTATCCCACTTTGAAAACCTTTGGCTTAACATAGAAATAAGAAAGTAGATGAAATATTGAGTATTATGTGTCTGAACCGTGGGTTGGGTCCAATCACAAGACCTTATCACTTAATGTTTTAAATAATGAATTTTTACGGTCTCAAACCGTCTACGACAACCATCGAGATACGAGATGTGCACAAACTCACAGTGCATTCCTGTCGCTCTCCCTTACCACTAAACTCTTTCTCCAGGTAAGTCATGAACTCCCGCCTCCCCATGGAATCTTCGAGGAGCTCCATGAAGCTGAAGCTCCAACGTTCCACTCTGAGACGCGTCGGTGTAGGCACCCTGCTCCCGAAACACACGAACGACACACACATCCAGCCCGATCAGATGGCAAACCACTGTTGTAAGTGTAAACTGGAAAAAAATCACTGAAGAGATGCTTCAGAAGCAAAACCAGCTACACTACATAACAGTATAGTGGTCTGTATGTTGGACCTGTAAGGTGTGTGTGTGTGTGTGTATCTATGTATTCTCTCACACGTCTGCGTTCATTGTCCAGTGTGCGGTGTCATCAGAGATCCAGGGGTTACTCGGGAGGCAGCCTTGCATGATGGGATCGTGGTTCAGGTACTGCTCGCTGTATTTCACAAAACTGCACATCCACACATCCACCAAAGCAGTGGCATGCACACACACACAAGAGGACACACACAGTATTATTGTATTAGTGCTGCAAATCATAAGAGTTAATGGCCAGTAATTCCAACTTCCCTCAGGAAGAATCCATTAGTGGCTCTTACAGTGGGAACACTAAGCCTTATGTATGAGACGTAGGGTTCGGGTCAGGCAACATCTAGCCCATTAGTCCTTCTGTGTGTGTGTGTGTGTGTGTGTGTGTGTGTGTGTGTGTGTGTGTGTGTGTGTGTGTGTGTGTGTGTGTGCGTGTGCGAGTACGTGCCCTACCCTTCTAGACAGATGGATGACTTCACACGGTTTCTTCCAAGGGCCCTTTTGCTGGTATCAATCTGAAAACAAAGGCACAAAAAACACGTTAACAAACACAAATTAAGCTATAATAAACACGCAATGCACTTAAAGTGAGAGTTTACAAGTTATATATGTTTACCTCACTTTTGTAGTAGTCACTGTTCTAAATCTGTGAAGAGAAACACATCGTCATCACTTAAATTCACACGGTGACTGCATTATTATACATTTATATATTCATTTCAACAGCAGGCAGCTTCCCCCAGTGTCTATCAATATCAAAATATTATGACAGATGTTGATTATTTACTGGTCATAACAATATGTAATTAATTATCAAATGGATGGTTCTCTTGACTGCTGCTAATTAGAAATTGTTGTACCCATTACCCTCTATTTATATTTCTAAAAACATTGTAATACAATGTAATTGTCTGTAGTATAGCACAGCCCGCTTGAACACTTACTTTGAAACAATTCCCACAGCAAGACAGAGGAAAAGCAATCAAACAAAGAGAGAATAAGGTGTCATCACATTCGATTTTTCAGAGGGGAGTAATCAGTTCAACAGGGAGTAATAAATAAATGCGATAATGCTACTGACCAGTGTAACTCGTGCACTGAAGTTGTTTGGTCTCTCTAGACCCACGTCCAACACATTATGCACCCCAGGCTGAAAAAGAAAATAGACATACACACTCCAATATCTGTGTACAGTATAGCATATTTTGTGTGTGTGTGCGTTTGTTTGTGTGTCTCTGACGATGATGTTTGAGTGAGCACTTATCCTTCCTTGAGCTTTCCACTCCACTAGCTCTGACTTTGACTCTCCAGATTCTCTTTCTTTTTCTCCGCGCCCTCGTCCCTAATTCATAAGAGCGAGGCAAGATGGACTCTCTCCTTCAAACCCCTGTCCCCTGCCTCCCCTCTAACCCTCTCCCCCACAGCGCATCTACACTTCCCATCATCCCTCTCCTCCTCCCCCTTCCACTTTATCTCCCCCGTGTCCCCTCTCTCTGTCTGCCTGTCCGTCTAAGAATCAAATGGATGCAGTGATGTGCAGGCAACATAAAGAAAGTAGAATATGATGAAATTTCTCTTCCTCTCTCTCTCTCTCTCTCTCTCTCTCTCTCTCTGTCTCTCTCTCTCTCTCTCACTCGCTGTCCCCCTCTCTCTCTTTTGCCCCTGTTGTCAGCTGAGGCTTTTACCAGAGGGGTTGAATATTTCATGTTGGCTGCAGAAAGGACTGTGAGTGAACATTAGTGGGACCTCTGACTGTTTTAAAATACTTCAATATACATTTCTATAGTTGTGCAGTATGGTTCAACAAAGCATAGATTAGACATCTATTGTATTTCAGCCCATCCTGGGAGAGGGATTCCTCCTCTGTGGTTATAACTGAGATTCTTTCCATCTTTTTTGTCCCTCCTGCAAAAAGTGTTTCCCTCACTTGGGATGTTTTTTCTTACTTGAATCAAGGGTCTAAAAAGGATATCGTTCACTGTACAGACTGCAAATCCCTCTGAGGCAATGTGAGTGTGATTTTTGTAACTGATTTGATTTAATTTTAGAATAGCATAGCTCAGATCTACACAGTATTGTATAATATAGTATAGTAATAATAATATATTTCAATCTACCACAGTAGAGAACGTGTAGAGAACACTGTAGTATGGTGAGTGATGTAGTATAGTACAGCACTGCATACTATAGTATATTATGATATAGTATGGTATAGCATAGTATAGCATATCATAGCACAACATAGCACAGTGCAGTATGGCACAGCATAGTGTTGTATAGTATATCATAGGAAAGTATACTACAGCATTGCATAGTAAAGCATAGCGTAGCATAGTATAGCATGGTATATAATAGCGTAATATAATACAGTATAGTAAAGTATAGTATAGTATAGCATAGCATGGCATAATATACTGTGCTATACTGTAATTTACTCAGTCTTAGTATATAGCATAGCATAGTTTAGCATTGTATAGTAGAGCATAGCATAGTTTATCTATGTATAGTAGAGCATAGCATAGTTTAGCATAGCATAGCATGGTATATTCTTATCCACCACAGTAGAGAACGTGTAGAGTAGTGTAGAGTTACATAGTGTAGTACACCATATTGTAGTGTAGTATAAAGCACTGCATAATAAGATAAGTGCTGTGTAGTGTAGCATAGTATACTATAGTCTAGCATAGTATAGAGTGGTGTAGCGTAGTGCAGTATAGTGTAGAATAGTACAGTGTAGAGTACATTTAAGTATAGCATAGTATTGTGTATAGCAGTGTAGTGTCATGCAGTATAACACACAGCCTGATTCGATACAGTAGGGCACAGTAAGACACAGTGAACATACCGGGGGTCTGTTGATGAGCCAGTAAGCCTGCTCCTGACACTCCAAGACAATGCGGTCAGCCTTCCTCCTCTGTTTGGATGCTCTAAACATAAATCACACTGTAAGTTTGTGTGTGACTTTGTGCGCAATGGTGCATGTGAGTGTATGAGTGTGTGTGTGTACCTGAGTTGCTCTCTGGCTTGCATGACCACAAAGTCCCAGGTGTGGTTGATTCTCTTGTGCAACACACTGTACCTCTCCTGAAAAAAAGGAAGAGAAAAGAATGACAAGAGAAGAATGAGGGGGGAAAAAAACAAGAAAACACAGAGAGAAAAGAGGAGTGGGATGTCTGAAAGGTAATAATGCCTTGATACTGCAGACCTTTTCACCCCAGAGTCACTACTACATAATTCATGACATGCACTCACTTTGCTCCCTTACTTACACACAGACACGCACTTTCCTCACCTTTTCATATTCCATGAGTTCTCCTTGTTTTCTTATGTTCTTCTTAGCCAAATAGATTGCTGTTGGGATATAAGGAGGAAAACAACAAGAGTAAAGATAGAAATAGAGGTTTATTTTGTTTTGCCCAAAGCTCATCTAAATCCTTATGGGGTTCCTTGTAAGAGGTTGTGTCTTAAATGGAGGCATTACTGCTGGTGTGCCACACGCTGTAGCGTGTTACTGAGTCCAAAACGGTTGCTTTTTCTTTTTCTATTTAAACATAGAATATATAAAGCAGTTTCACTTGTGCTGAAAATGCATGTCCTTTCCTTCACCCCACTGAGCTGCCCTCTTACCCCTTCAGTCTGTTTTTTTTGGCATTACCATAGTCCAGCTCTGAGGCAGGCCACCGAGTGCTAGTCCAGAAGTAAGGAGTCTGAGAAAAAAAAAAAACCAAGTGACACTTTTGTGATGTTTCTGACGGAGGTTAATTGTGCGGTGGGGTGATGATAAAGTGGCAGCAGAGAGAGAGAGAGGCAGATGGATGGAGGATTAGGAAGTGGGCTAATGGACTGAGAGGGAGACAGGGAGATAGACGGTGGTGGAGGGAAGATGATGGTTTGGTAAAAAGTGGTAAACGATGGTGCTTTTAACAAGCAGCCAGAAGAAAGATGACACACATGAGAGGGGATGCCACTCCCCTTGTTGGCAAAATGAGCAAAATACAGCCCCCTCTCCATCCCCCCTTTGTGACGGACCAGGTGAAGAAAATGTTGGTCTAGTAGTCGGTCTGAATAATTGATCCTTCATCTGACTGAGGTTCGTGCAAGTTAGAATCTATGGCCCCAACCACGGCTCTGAAATATCAGCAACCTCCCTTCGCTGTGTATTGATAAATCCATGGTACTGTCTGTGGTGCTGAAGTAGAAGAAGGATTTCTAATTCAACTTGCTCTTTTTCCTTTCTATCCCAACCTAGAGTAGAATCTCCTTCATGATCATGATAAAGATAATAAAGACTGTTGGCACTAGTCGACTTTTCTCAGCTGAGCGTGTAGAATCAGCAGCGGGGCCCGTCAGTGACAGAAGTCAGTGTGCCTGGGCTCTGAGGGTCTCACTCGGGCTATCCCTCCTGTTAAAAATTAGCAAACTATCAAGGGAAACATCCTGAGAGCGGGATGATCGAATTACCTGGAAGCGGTAGGGTGACTCATCGGGCCGCAGCACAAGAGATCTCGGCTCCTTGAGGGGGTATATGTACCCGTATTTCACCAGCATGCCACCGACATGCAGCGACTCTGTTAAAAACACCACAGAAGAAACTAATCACGAAGTCTGTTTCAGCTTCTTTAGGGGATTGTCGGGGCTGGAAACTTAGAGAAGGTCATGGAGGACTTTATTCAACCTCACACACGTGAGACTACCGTACACGTTTTTGATGTATACTCATGAAGCACATTAACATTTGAGGTGAATGATAAGCTACGCTGAATGAAAACAAATTGTATCTATTGGCCAGAAGAAATAAAATGAGTGTGTAATGCGGTGCACCTCATTCCTCATGCATTTTTAATCCAACGCCTGCATCCTGTCTGCAATCTCTCTCAAATCAAGGCTCGCTTCCAGTGATGAAATGCATCATCAATCTTCAGTCTCTTCTCATTTGTTAAAGAGCCCTACTTTTATGACTGACAGCTACCAAAAAAAGCTGTGCGGTGCATTTCAATCAGCCTTTCCCACTCTCTCTCTCTCCCTCCCTCCCTCCCTTGCTGACTGACTCCACTCTCTCACTTCAGGCTGCTCTCAGACTTCTACTTTTTTTTTTTTTTCCAACCTCTAATTTAGTTCAGGTACGGTAAAATCTCCTGAGAGGGAAAATCCTCCACAGGGAAGCTAATCAAACCCAGATGATCGGGTGAGTTAATCACACTTGGGTCCTCTGGGGCTCACCCCGTTCCTGTTTACTGGAAACAGCAACCCCGACAATACACACACACACACACATCACTAGCACGTCAGCTTGAGAGAAAACACCATATCCTGGCAACGCGCTAGCAACGACACACAACAAGCCGGTCGCCCTGAAACAGAGAATCACAGCAAAATACTCGTCAATCGTCGCACAGGCAATGTACATATGCAGCTACTTACCCTCCTCAGAGATATTGTATTTCTGGATCAACCAGTCGATGATGTCTCGGCCTGAGGAAAAAATAAAGAGACGGAGAGGAAGGAGTCAAGAAAGGAGGACAAACTTCCTCCCTCTGCTCTGCAAAGCACACAGTATTCTCCAAAATTCACTGCTGCATTATGCATGACCACTGGGACAAACACAAGCTGCAGTGTGCTTGTTCGCACACGCACACACATACACACACACGCACACACACGATGCTGATGCACACTGACATAAGGAGTCACACAGACATACACACCTGTCATGGCGTGTGGAATGACAGTGATGAGGAGCCTCTGGTTTCTCATCTTCATGCCCATGTCAGGGTCCTGCATGGCCACGATCACTCTCTCCATCTGACAGGCACACACACACACACACACACACGCCCACACACGCACACACACACACGCACACATACACACACACACACACACACACACACACATACACACACAGA
>CAEMYA010000024.1:4970647-4989028 GCA_903131615.1 Diplodus sargus
CACACACACACACACACACACACACACACACACACACAAACAAACAAATGCATGAACCAAACAAAAAAGATAAATAAAATGCAGATATTAAATGTTGCACCTTTTTCCTCACTTATTTCCATCCTGCCTGCCTCCCGCTCACACTGATGTTTCCAGATTCATTCAGGCTCATAACTACAGTGTGACATGTCAGATTGTGAAATAAACCAACGCAGACAAAATTATACAGTCCTACCTTTCGGAAGCATGTCATTTGCTCCCGGTGCCAGCCTCCTTTAGCCAGGGTGTTGATGGTCATGTTGCGGGATGCCTGGTATCACTCGACGGGACGGACAAAGTGCAAACACCGAAGTGGTGTCGGGAGCGCGCAGCAGAGAGTGCACCAGCACCACGGCCCCGCTGCCTGGCGGGCGCGCCCCTGTGTAGATTAGAAGGGATTACAGACAGCGTGCCAGAGTGATTCTCAATATCATATGTAGTTTCTGATGTTACAAGAGCGAAAACAACAACTTGTGCCGGGTGTTTATATCCGATGCATTAAGCCAATAGAGGAGCCATACTTGTGAGATGTATTCTACTGTATACGAAATACAACCAGGTTTACTGTTAAATGAGGCATTTGTGTGGTATGATACACAAATGAAAATACAGCTGTTGTTTTTTTTTTTTTTAACACAATGACACAAAAAAGTCAGTCGTCGATCGGCCAGTAGCGCTAGCTAGCCACATGTTAGCATCACATACAAGACCACAAACCAATTTGTCGCAAACATTTCGCTATTTTTTGATACTTCACAAACAACACAAAAACAAATCCAGGTGTGAATGTATTAAGCCCGATAAACAGCAAAGTTAATTAAAGTAAACTAAGGCACAATAACATCAGCCCTAATTTCGACATCTCACAGTTGGGTAAAATTGGGTGACTCACTATAATATCTCCAAATGGAAAAAGTAATATTAAGCCTAATTAACAAATAAACGTTTTTTCCTTTCATGTAATTTAAAATATGAAAATGGCCCGTTGTAAATTAGCTAGTTAGGCCACCGAATTGAGGCCACATTTTTTCCTTCTATGTAATTCTGTATGAAGATATTTTTTTTTACATTTTTGACAAATACGGCTTTGTTGTGTAAAGTTTGCTTACAGCAACTTGAGGTTCCACCGGTTTTTTTTTGTTTGCTTATTCGTTTTAGTGGTTTGCCGCTGGCACAAATGTATGCCAGCAAACAATAGAATTATCAGTCTTTGTTGACATTTACCAAACAGCACATGCACAGACTTCGCTACGACAATGGCAGTAGTTTTATCCCACGCAGGCTTCCGTAGAAACAGGAAGTGGATCTGTCGTCGTTGGGATACCATTCACTGCTCTCATCAGCGGCTAATTTGTATCAAGAGTATATCAAGAGCTTTATTACACAGGTAAGAGCTTAACTACAAGTATGTTTTTTCTTTAACATGCTGCTCCGATGATAACTAAGGCGCGTGAGATTTTCCGCAGTATAACGTTAGTGAAGTCTTCTAGCTAACCTTGCTAGCATTAGCTGTAGCAGGATGGAGGAGAGCGGTTGACTGTGGAGCTGGTCCACTTTAAAAGTGTGGGCTTACAGCTGTGAACCTACGATTTGAACAGCGATATAAAGAAAAGTAGCGTTAAACTCTACTTTGTTATTACTAATGTTGTATTAAGTTCATCCTACAGCCGCATTCCATCTTTGCTGTAGGGACAAGCGAACATAGGCTGAGATTCAGTGCATTGTTGTGACATATTTAGGTGCACTTACTTTAGTTTAGAAGTTTTTCTCTGAAGCACATCATACATCTCCGACAAATGATTTCAATATATTTTAAAGCTAAGTCTACAACATCATGTCCATGTTGCATTTATTGAGTATTGAAAACCGCATTTAACTCATTAACGGTTAAATCACTTTTTTTTGGTAACATGTTGCTCTTGAACACTCAACACCTTTTACTAGTAATACAGAAGTCTCCTGTATCGTTATTGACCTTTATAGGTGGTGATGGGTGACATCCGTCAGTCGTTGCTGCCTCGCGATGTGCTGAGTGCAGCCAAGGAGCTGCTGTACCACCTGGACATCTACATCTGTAACCTGGTGCAGTCAGGGAGGCAGCCTCCCCAGGTGGACTCCAAAACCCTGGAGCTGGTGGAGGAGTTCATTCTGCATGCACCCAAAGACAGAAACACCCCAGCCAGGGTAAACAGCACGGCCCTGAAATGCTTATAAATGGAAGTACAGATTTTAAGCACATGAATGTGAGCAGCCAATGAATTGTCTCTCTTTCTCTTTCAGAGGATGAGTGCCCTCCAGGAGCTCCAGCTGTTGGAGATCATGTGCAGCTGTTTCCAGGAACAGAGCCGCGATACTGTGCGTCAGCTGATGTTCTCGGCCCTCTTCAGCCTCCAAGGCAACCAGGCGGACGAAAGTCGCATGGCACTGTTGAGCAAACTCGTCTCTATGGCTATTGCTGTGGGCAGGGTACCTATCTTGGAATGCGCAGCTACCTGGTTACAGGTGAGGATTCAAACAGATGTGCATTCAGACGTGTGTTTTTATGTTCCTGTTCAGGCTGACTTAATACCCTATTTAAACCTGGTGTCAAAATGCGGTGTTTGTAAATCCCTGTTAATGCAAGTTGGAAATGCATTTAAACTGCCCCACACATCTGTAGGTTGGTTCAAAATGTGTTCAGATCTTTGGTGGGTGTAAACATAATCTGTAAAAACACACTGGTAAAGCGTAACACTGATACTGATATTTGTGTAAAGTAAAAATGAAATATTTTGGTGTGTGCCACAAAGCCTAAAGAGACAAACATAATTTCTGGATTTGTCATTCACAGCATTTTACATTGTTTAAAAAGTGCCCCCTAACTCAACAACTCACAAAATGTTATGATTTTTTTCAGGGGGGTCTGAGGCCAAAATATCAGGTGTAAAACACAAGGCAAAATTGGATAATTTATTATGCAGACAACACATGTGGATACAGACAGTGTAATACATGTTTAAGAGGAGTGTTAGATCTGAAATGTGAGGCTAATTAAGAACTTCTGTGTGATGTATTTCAACTCCCTTTGTGTATTTGTGTTTGCGTATTACTAAACATTTGCCTCCGTGTGTGTTTGTGTCCTGCAGAGAACGCATCGCGTGTACTGTGTGCGCCTGGCTCAGGTGCTGGTAGACGACTACTGTAGTATGGTGCCCGGCTCGGTGCCCACCCTGCAGAACATCCACAGCGCCAGTCCACGCTTCTGCTGCCAGTTCATCACTGCTGTCACCACCCTCTATGACCTCACCTCAGGTACTTCAGTGGCATTACACAAAGGTCCAAAAACATCTATAAAGTGTGAATTGACTTCTGTAAAAAAAATGTATTTGGGCAAAAAAAATGGCCTTTAAAATATCCTAGACATCTTTGCATCCTCATAGACAAACTGAAAATCTCGTGTCTTTTCAGAGGAGCTCACGCCTCCTTCAGAACTCCTTCAGATGATTGTGTCGTGGATTCAAGATGATCCTCGTCTAGTTTTAATCACCTTCCTGAACACGCCCCTCTCTGGCAGCCAGCCAATCAGCTCACTCGATGTCACACCTTTAGGAGGTTTGGTACGCTGGTGTGTCAAAGCGCCGCTGGCCTACAGGAGAGACAAAAAGCTGCCATTGACCAATGGCACCTCTGAGAGCGAGACAGAGGCGGGGCCTCTGTTCTCTGCTCTCCACCTGAGTGTCCTACAGGTGTGTGTTTGCTTACATTATACATTCACTTTCAGGATACAAAACACATCGTAGATGAAGATAACAAAGTTATTTTCCCATGTTGTTGTCAATCTCCTTCCACATCAGGTCTTTATGCTTTTACCGAACATATTAAATGAGAAGGGGCTGTTTGGTCGCCTGGCACTCCTCCAGATGGAGTCCCTGGCAACGCTGACCTCCGACCTCTCCAGGCTGTTGGACCAAGCCGACAAGCACACACACACGTCATCTGCCGACACACAGGCCCTGTCACAGCTGACCCTGGACCGGCTTGCACAGGCCTTGCAGGTGGCCATGGCCAATGGAGCCCTGCTCTGCGCGAGAGGTAAGACTGGAAAAGTGAATGGCTGGAAAGATAAGCGTGGTGCAGAAGTAGAGGCTAGAAAAGTGGACAGAGGAGAGGAATTGGATTTACATTTTAGGTCATCAGTCATTCACATAGGCTTCTACATTTCCACATGTTTTGTTGTAAACCTGCAGAGGACAGCAACTTGCGAAAAGTTACAGATTTGAGGTGCACTATCTAGTTCTGGTGAAGAAATGCCGTGCCCAAGCAGGTCTGACCCCCTAAGTCCAGTTTGTTTGACTAGTGTGAACACTCAGTACCATGCTCAAGGACAGTACTTTGTCTTGGCCCCGGCATGTTTGGAAGAGTTGTACTATGGTGCGGTACGGTTATCTTGCACAAGCACAAGCACGGGTACGCAACTTGGGCACATATGTACAAGAGGTAACAGAACTCAGGCCCAGTTGGGGCCGGAGCAATGTGAAGGCAGGCCAGTGGGGGGACCTGGGAAGAAACACAGTCATGCTTGGGCATTGTACAGAGTGAGTGGGAAGAGAAAGATGATTCATTGTGTGATTTTTTTTTTCTGTGCCTAAATGGCATATGACTGAAGAAAAAAACTGAGAGTTTGTATATAGTTATATAGTATAGAGTTTGTTTTATTACCTTGCCAACATTGTGTATATATAAAATTCCGAGTTTGAATTTCTTCTTCAAAACTACACCGTGCCCCTTTAATCGATGACTAAATAACCGATTGCTTGTCATATGAACTGTCTGATGATGCTGTGGTGTAATGTTTGATGCTTATTTCGTGCCGCTGTATCTCCACAGAGGACCTGAGAGCCATCTGTTCGCGCCTCCCACACAACAAGTAAGAACCATTTATTTTCCATTACCTTGTAACAGTTTCCAAAGCTTACATGGTTTCAGCTGGAACTATCGCATTCATTCAACCCTCTATTCAAATCTTGAAGAACCATTGAGGGCGTGCCCTTATTTTCAATCACGTTGAGAGTCCACTTAAAACTGAATAAGTACACGCAAAAATGATTAATGGAAAATAAACAGGAGAACACGGTCAAAAATAGTGACATTTAGGAGGAGAATAGTTTCATCAACTTCTACAACTGACCTGTAGGTACATCGTGAGAAATACTGAAGCACAGTTCAACCAAAAATGAAAATTCAGTCATTGCTAATGCTACTGCTGCTACTCACCCCCCATGTCCATGGGCAGTAAGGTGAAGTTTCATAGTACACAAAACATTTCTGGAGCTTTGCAGCACAAGAAATTATCCCCCCTGCTTAGCCTAAAATGATAGAGCACACCCTGTCTGTTCAAGGTGTGTGCAGCACAAAAAGAAAAACACACTAAAATGCTGTTTTCCCATAAGCAGTGAGCCAATCACTTTAACAAGTCAGATACTGACTATAGGATCACGTTGATGAAGATGTGTTTGATGAACTATGTAGTGTAAGAGATTAACTAGCTGAGCCCCAGCTTCACGGTCAAACAATGAACATTGCGTGGTGCTAAACCAAGGTTTTATAAACTCACCAGATAAATTACAGATAAAAATAAAACCATTTTGTTTAACACTGTAACTTTCAGTCAAATACAGATTGAACTCCTGTAATTTAAGATGGGGAAAAAAAGGTTCAGACATATCTGATGACATTAGAGGCTCTTTGTACTTTAAAAGAAGTGCTGTAATCACCTTGTCTTAGATTGAATGTGCTGACAGCACATGCCCCGTCTCTGCCGACATGTAACTTGTTCTGTTTCACCTCGCTCACTTAAATTTGAACTGTTTTGTGACAAAAAATAAATTGGTTTGGAGCCTAAATAGTTGGTGCCCAGTCGGAACCAAAAAAAACCAGAAGGTCTTCCATTATCTGAAGCACGATGCCCTCCGTTGATGACGCATCCTTGATAAGAATGGAACTCAAAACTGGTGGAAACACCTGCTGGTTTGTTAGATAGCAGCAAGTTTACACAATTCTTAAATGGAACCAGTTCAAGAACCAGAGCCAATTTCATAGGCAGACGAGGCTACAGTGGGACCAATTTTAGAACCACCACATTGCTATAGTGAGCACACTGGCAAAGGTTGTCGCACAGTCAGATTGGTTCCACAAAGGTACACTTTTGTTTACATTACATCACAAGTTAGTGTTAAGTATATATCACTATAAAAACACAAATTCTGACTTATTTTGCTTTGATGAAATGGCATGTTTAGTAACAGTAATCTCATTTTGAAACTCGAAAAATCCTAATTTCTAAGTAAACTGTGTAGATGCTCACTGATAAAAGAATCTCTAAATGAATCTAAGTATAGTTATGTGCTGGTCTTTGTGTTCTGGATGTGTCTCAGATTGTTGTTGAGACGTGTACAACATTTGCTCAAACATATCTCTTTCCTCCTCTTTCCCTCCCCAGTTTGCTCCAGCTGGTGTTGTCAGGCCCAGTGATGTACTACAACAACATCCACACACCTCCGCTGGCCTTCAGCCCACATGCAGCCCACTCGCCCATTGCCTCGCACCCCCCACACCCTGCACACCCTGCACACCCCCCACACCCTGTACACCCCCCACACCCCGCACATGCCCCACACACACCTCTAGCTGCCCACCCATCCTCTCACCCTCAGTACCCCGCTCAGCCATTCATGACGGGGATGCCATTCCCCTTCAGACCCAGCCACTAAAGGAAACTCATTCGCAGATGTGAAGCTGTGTGTGTGCGTGTGTGGGTGTGTGCGTGTGTGTTGGTCAATGAGGTTTGTTTGTCTGCGTGTTGGCGTGTGTAAGTGATGTATTATGTATTATGGTGTTAATAAGCAGATGTGTCTGTGCAGCAGACTGTGAGGCTAACATGTCTGTCCAATAAATATTTTTTTATCTCACTCCGGGTGTTGTTCTCTGTGCTGACCACATGTGGTCACTGTCATCCTACTCCCAGCCGCAAACACAGCTCTCCAACCTCACAGGTACACATTTCAGCGCTCTATTTGGAAGCTGGCATGGATAGAGAACTCTGCCACAGGCTTAATTATGCTCCAAGCAACTTATTATGTGCTCTGCTCTATTTTTACACTATGAACAAGAGATAACGATCTGTTTGATGTGGAAACCATGTACACCATGTAAAGTTAGAAAACAAAGTGGAACAGGGAGATACAGAAAATGGTCGAGCATGATTTGAGCCAATGTACGTGCAGGTACACCCACCGCCACGAGGCGAGATGACTCATACTGAACACAAAAGTACTGAATAAATATCTAAAGGTAGACTGCCAGGCCTCTGTACAAACCAACATGTCACCAACATTATGTAACCGAAGATGTCAGAGCCAAGCCCTGTGCGCACTAGCTTGGCCCCTGTTATTCGAAAGATAGCGTATCTTTCGTCAGCAGCTCACCAGAAGATGCTTGACCCTCCCTGGGACCCCGTCTGCCCTCATCCAGGATGAGAATTGCATCATCCATAGTAGTCGTCAGAGTAGTGTCATTCGTGGCTGCCTTTTACTTTAACATTTAAGCACACAACACAAAGATTTAAAATATTCAGGAACCAGAGATTCAGAAAGACTATACTGGAATCTTCAGGGTTTTTTTGGTTTTTTTTAACCTTTAACAACTTCCTCATATTCTTCTTTTGTGCATCTTGTCAGGCGTGTTCGTTTGTTTGAGAGGTGAAAGAAAACAGACTAATGCGCGTGCCAAGAAGGAACTAAAGATCCTGAGAGATGCCTTTGTTGGCTCCTGCATGCTATTGTTCCAGTCAACAGTCATCACTTCCTTCTGTGTTAATTGAAAGTGTGTCATGATGGTGCAGTAAATGCTTAAAGAAGAAATGTGCCAGGACCAGCTTAGATCAACATCTACATGCCGTACCATCTTGGGATTCCAGCTGTCAGATCACTTTGTTTCAGCTACTGTTGAAGGCTGATTGTTCACGCACTGTAGATTGTACTGTCCGTGGTGTCCCCCCCTGCAGAGCTCATGGGTGGGACAGCGATAAAGATATCTGTTCTGGGACAGGGATGTGTTACTGTTAGGCAGAAGGAGGGTGACGGGAGATAATATTCGCGTGAAGAAGGCAGGATCGAAGAGGGGTTGTGTTCATTCTGAAAAGAGTGTGTGAGGTTTGGTCCTAAAAACCATCCAGGAGCTGCCAGTGGTGGAATGTAACTAAGTACATTCACTCATTTACAGATGATGACATTTAAGATACTTGCACGTTACCTGAGTGTTTCCATTTTATCATCTCAGAGGCAAACACCATACCTTTAACTCTATCACATTTGTCTAAAAGCTTTAGTTCCAAGTTACTTCTCAGATTCCATTTTTGTTATCACCCCTCTGGTATAGCTGAAAGCAGGTATCTCCACATGTGCTGATTTTGAATGGTAAAGACCCAAGTTAAATAATCCATTTGAAAACCCTCTTGGATTAGCTGGAAAATGGCTTGTCGCAGAGCTGAATACAGGTCTGTGTTTCTGAAAACAAGCTGCCTTCATGATTCTCAGAGATATGTGGTTTTCGCAGGACAGCCACGCTCCGAACATCTGATGATCTTATAGACCATGATGAACTTCTGTAGATCAAACTAGCCAACAGTATACAAAGTAGTTAAACGAGCTCAACATTAAAGGTGCCTTATGTAGGATTACTCTTTTGGAGGATAACTCATGCTAAAAGGCTAGCTCTCATCATGCTAACTCCCTGCGACACAATGCACAGATGTCTTTGACATGATGTTGATGCCAATTTCTTCAAACTGTTGATTGTTAAATGTTCACAACTGAAATTCTGACATGAAGCTCCTTTAAACAACTTCAGCAGCAGAATACAACATACACATTAAAGGATAAGCTCATCCAAAACTGAAAAATGAATTTGGTCATGATTCACTTCACTCATGTGGGTGGGAAGTCCAAAACAGCGTTGTAGCATTCTCCTAAGCAGCTGAAGTAGATGGAGACTTGTTTTACAACTACTGAGAAAACCTAAAATGGCTCCATACAGCTCAGTGAACGTAATCCAAGTCTCTGAAAGCCCTGAGATCCCAAATTGAAGACGTTAATTGCACTCTTGACACAATCTAGCTTGTGCACCCACTTCTGATAGAATACCTGTTAAGGGAAGTTTAGTAATCTGAAGTGAAGTTTTCGGCTTTAAAAGGTTGCAAATGATGTCTTTTCAAATCCATTTTGGATCTCAGGGCTTTCTGCAACACTGCTCTGCTGTAAAGCTCCAGACATTTTTGTGTTTTTGGACAGTGAAACTTCATCCGACTATTCAACCACATGGCGGTGATAAGATAATGACTGTATTTTAATGTGTGGGCAAATTTGTCCTTTAATCCATCAAATATAATATGATGGGGACCATTTTACTGCACAACTGGTAATTTTTTCTGATACTTTACATACTTTGCATACTTCTACTCAAGTGAGCTTTTTTAATGCAAGACTTATATTAGCTGTGGAGCATTTTCACAGTGTGGTGTTAGGTCTCTCACTTACAGAATCAGACTTGATCAGTCTGCCTTATCAGCAGAATCACCTCAAAATGAAAGCAAATTACAAATTAAAAATGATGATGAATGTAAAAGATTTTGCCAGGGCACCACGACACCACATGTGCAGGCCACAACTGGTTTTGTCTGCACAGTTACATGTAGTTCTAAGCGGGGTACAGTTGAAAACTTGTATTGGACTGGTCCACGTCACTTTTGCAGGTGTGTGTTGTGGTTGTCTGTCTGGATCAGCAGCTGCAGAAACATGGTTTCCTGTCCCCCCACCCACCAAAAAAAAACAACCTCTGAAGGCCAAACCCCAAACCAGATTCACAAGGATTTTTCAAGCCACCCACAAACCAGATGGGTGAACTTGAATTTTGAGTCACTCTGAATTGAGCCCATGAATATCTGCCCTGCTTGGGCATTTATCAGATGAATGGGACACAGTGTGAGGTTTCAAGCTTCAAGTTCAAAGCCCTGAAAGAGATTAATGTTTGAAATAACATGAAGCAGAAATAGAGACTGGTGTAAAAACGATTTTCACTCACTCCTTCCTCTCTTTATTGTGATTTTGCATAGCTACAGCACAGGTGTCCAGTGGTTCATCTTTACACTTCCTCTGTTATCAACACAAGAACAGGAAACAGTAAAATCACCTGCAGTTTCAGGATCAACAGAGCACATGATGATTCAAAAGTATAATTCAATTTCTGCAAATAAGAACACGCTAAAAAGACAAAAAAACAAAAACAAATTTCTTTCACCTGACCGTTGTGAATCATGTAACTGACTGTAAGTGAATATGTACAGTATACAGCATGAGGTATCATTAACAGGCTTGTTTTGTCAGATCCCACATGTAAGACTCTATCCATAAAAGATTATGGGTCCAGCTGTGGTCGACGTAGAGACTGGCCTCATTTACTTTTCTCAAAGAAAGGATCACCACCACTGAGTTTACATCCTGGAAAGCCTGATCTCATAATTGACTTCACCTAAACAAAAAGATCTCTGAGTGTTAGCTGTTTTCTGAGAGGACGTAAAACAGTTTTTAAATGGGATTTAGCAGCGTTATGGGAAACGGAAGATGTTTTTCTGGTCCTGAGCGCTCTGAGCCTTTCGGTGTAATCAGTCATGGTTCATGACGTGTGTTTGTGTGTTTGCGAGGGAACAGCTCTGACTCCTACGGAAAACTTAAAAAGGCCCATTCCTGTGGCTTGGTTCTTACATGGCCCAGGACGAGAAGGCTCCGCAGCAGGTGAGTAAAATCGCCCAGAACATCACTGGTACCCACCTACTGAGCATCAGTGATATTGGTGAGTTGAGGTGCCTACACAGACCCTAAAGGATTTTAAAAGACAACACAAACCCAAGCCAGCCACACTCTGTTCACCTTGCTGCCATCTGGCAAAAGATATGGAATTATCCACTGCCATACCACCAGACTACTACTCCTCAGGCTGTGGGACTCCTCAATTCATCCTCCAAACTGCACATATATGACTTATTATTTATTCATCCGTTTAGATAGAAAGATAATTGGATAGATAGACAGATAGATAGATAGATAGATAGATAGATAGATAGATAGATAGGGCATACTATAATACAATATTATTTTAATTTGTTGAAAAACTAATATTTCATTGTACAAACTTGTATTGTATAATAACAAGTAGCAAACTTGATCTTTATCTTGTTTTCATATGCGAGTCCACCAGTGATAATGACTAATGAATGAATCTTGTATCTTGAACAAGAAGTAGGCACATGCTAACATGCTACTAAAGAGGCTAACATGCTAATGTTCGGCAGAACTTACCCTATATAGACTATGCTGTAAAGATATTTCACTCTAAAAAAAAATATTGAAATCTCCAAATGGCACTAGCTTTAGGATCATAAAATGCATTACGATACATCAAATGCTGTGCTAATCACTGCAGTGGATAAGAAGCTTTTTTACTGAATCATTTGACCTGCTGGTGTCACACAATGAAAAGTCAGTCGATCACAAAGTCTGTTCAGTTCATCCTCGGGGGAGCCTGAATATTTGTAGCAAACTGCAGTCCACTGAATAGTTGTCGATATACACTCAGTGTTCACTTTATTAGGTGCAGCTGTACAGTCTTATGCAACCAAATATGACTGTTGTGCCATAAAGTCTACTATGAGTGTGATGTTCATTATTGAGGTCATAGTTGATACTATTCTGTTCCTCATCATGAATGTAAATGGGATTGACATAAACAACGATAATCTCATAAATGTGTATTTGAATTCAAATATTTCAGTCAATATAGGCAAAGGCTGAATATTAAGACAGACATTATTGCAGGGCATTTGTATTGGACTGCATAAGGTTGTACAGGTATACGCGGTAAGTGGACACTCAATGTCAAAAATTTACGGGAGATGAGTTTGATCAGTGGGATTCATCTTCTGGGGATGATGAATGTCACTACAAATCTTCACAGAAGATAGATCAAATATTTAAGTGGTAGCTAGATGAGATAGATACCGGCTCGCTAAAGTGATGCAACAAGAGTGACTACATCCATTCTACCAATATACAACTCCGGAGGAAGTCAAGTTGTTAACAGTTAACAATAGAATTATCTTATCTAACGGTCTCTTTGTCGGAGTGAGATAAGCCTAATGAGTTGGTTAACCGTTAACATTTAGATCCGTGTTTCTGCTTTGGACTACACTCAGTTATTCATTGCTTGTGAAAAATGACAAATAACTTCATGAAAATGATTCCCTAAAAGAGGATGTTTTCGCAAGAAGAGAAGGGAGCTCAGCTGTTGCATGAGGTGTTGCTGAATCATTTAGTCTCGCAGCCTCCCGAGTCTGTGTGTGCAAATCGAAGGCTACATACTGTGTTTCTTAGTACACTCTTAGTCACACACATTTCCAGTTAAAGTTCATGACCACCTTCACCTTGCTTCACTTTTATTATCTTGTTAAGAAAACATTTCCTCCTCTGTTTTTGCACAGTTTGAGTATTGTTACAGTGTCATGAGTGGCAGCTACAGATACTGTGGAAATCTGTTGGCTTGCTGTGCTGCTCACCTCTCACACATTAAGCCCAGTTAACAAGTGAGCCAAACAACAGGCTGAGCCATTATTACATGTTGCTCAACAGCAGCATGGCCTCGTTGGTGTCAAGTAATGATCACACAGAAAATAAGAGACAATGAAATCTGCAGACAGTCTCTATGGCGACTTTACATTCTTGGCCTGCGGACACGTGAAACTACAACAACGACTTGCTGTGAAAAATGCTGTTGAACTTTCAGGTCTCTAAATCGAGGCCGCTGTTTCTAAGAGAGGACAGAAATGAACTTCCATCACGTCCACTGTTTTGTTTAGTGGGTGATATACAGTAGCTTTTTAAGTGAATCTTGCGTACCAACCTGCATGTTCTTGGACTTTAATGTGGTTGTCGTTGAATATGGAAAATATAGGTCTTCTGAGTCACATCGCCCCCCCACCTGAAATGTCAAAGCAATGACAGAGAGTGACCCACAATGTGAGAAAAGTATGCGGTGGGAAAAGTATTAAAAACTGAGCTAAGACCCCCCAATGACTGGTTTGCACAAATTACACGTTAGCACCCTGGCACTGGGCATAAACATGTGATTACTGCAGATACCCAAAAGAGCAATTACAGGGTCAGTTACACAACCTTACTAAGGCTGTTATGGTAAAATAATCAATAATTAAGAGTGCTGGTAAATAAATGGGATTGCAAAACAAGCTATTAAAAGATAAAAGGAACTAGCTGTTCACAAAGATTTACTAATAATTTACCACCACTGGCGACAGCTTTGCCCCTACCCACCGCAGGTGCCCAATCACAGGGCTGTAGATTTGTCAACCCTGTCTGTATGGACAAAACATTAGTTTTAAAATAACCAAATTATCAATATTGTCTCAATTTGAAGCTGTTGTAATAAGAGTTTTGTTTTTCTGTTACATAGAGGCAAATCAAATGACCTCTGTCTTTGCAGTAAGTTACCAGCGTTGGCTTCAGCAGGTTTCAAAGTCATGTAGTTATAGCCTCAATTGTATAATACTGCATTACTTCTGCATTAGAAGAAATGAGTTGGAATGTTCCCAGACAACTTAACTGGAAAAAATCTGATTCAGTCTGACTCAGTCAGCATACCGGTGACCAAACTAAATAGGCCTGCACTCCCTTTCCTTTCCTAGAGCTGATATTTTCACAGCTGCAGCACAAAGAAAACACTATTTTTGCACAGACTGTGGGGTCTGAAACGTTAACATTCGTAGGCACACTGGTGTAATGTTTGTTCACATTTCAAGGCCAGCACCAGATGGAAGTCGCCGATTTGTCTGTGACACACTGGGGGTCATTTAAGGTAATCCTTGACCGATATGAACCAGAGGATTCCTCATTAGACAAATAAAACGACAACACGAACGTTAAAAAAAACAAAACAACAGAAATTATTTACGGGATGTGAAGACATAATAGTTAAGATGCTACAGTATGTCGAAGGGAGGGTATGCATTTGACAAGTGGTCAATTCTTACATATTGCATCTTCAATGGCTATTTATTAAGCTTTTTTTATTGTAAAGTTGAACATAAATTTTTACAATTGCTTAGTAAAGGGTTCATAAAGCATTTTCGTATCTGTTCAATTAACTATAAACTAAAGTTTAATTAACATCACACTAACCATCTATTCATAATGGTGCTTATAACGTGTTACCTCTCAGTATTTATTACTTTTTGATTGATTTAATTTATCCCTCTTGGTTCAGCTATGATATTCATGTAGACCTTATAAACAATTATTCTTATGGCCACATTGAAATAAAGCTGTCAGATAAATTTAGTGCAGTCCAAAGTGCAATAGTTTCTTAAGAAATGTCATCAACTAGAGGTATTCAGCTGCATAAAATTGAGATTCTTAAGTAAAACAGTACCCGGAAGTTGCTGTTGAAAGTAAACTGTTACTTATGACTCATTCCAGAGAAAAGATAGCCCACACAGGTACTTTCCATCACTGACAGTGACCTTATTCTATTCTTTTGTGGTGTATGTTTTGTCTCATATACAGAGCAGTGCAGTTTTATGTAAAACGTTGCTGCTATTGTTTAGAGAAATTCAATAAGTCCTTACAATAGCTTAGCTTCTCTTTAAAATGAATGCAGACATCTGTACTCAGTCAAAAAGGCACTTGTAACCTTCGCCTACAACCCAACATACCGGTTGGACAGACATGTTCTCGCGATAACTCAATTCATTTGGCGCGAATGGGCGAGACCAAGGAAGGGAAGTGACGTTGAGCTATGTCGTCTGCACTGACTCGCAGCCAATCCGATAGATATAACTGGAAGCAGCATGGTCAAGGGCACCGGCTGAACGAGAGCAGATAACAAGGAAACAGCAGGGAGAAGAACCTCGTGTCAAGGGCTGTCACTGAAGAAGTGAGTCGGTTTGAGCTGTGTTGAAGAAAAAGGTGAGCGTTTTATCCAAACCGTTAGTACAGTCAGCATAGCTCAGTCTGAGCCGGAGAGGCTTTTAGGATTATAGTACTGAAGTGAGCACTTCAAAGCGTGCTCTGTGGACGGACCTAGGGACCCAGGGAGTGTGCTAATACGTGTTTAAATATGGTATATTGAATATACTCATTTTAAGTAACTTAAATTTCAGTTAACCTTTATGGCTGAACTGCTAACGTTGACTTGCCCAAGCACGTTTAGCAAAGCATACGGGAGCGGAGGCAGTTACGCCACCTGTCACTTGCTTTACACATTTCCTGCTCGCTTTCTCGTTATGAGAGGAGTCACTCTTCACTATGTAGGCTGTCACGTTGCCAATGCAACGAGGACGCCATAACGAGTGCAGGCTGTGGTCACGTCCTGCCTGAGCCTGGCTGACTGGAGTGCCCTGTGATGGTGTTAAACACAGCAACTCCCCTTGGATGACCCTTCTGCCCAGGGGTAACCGTGTCAGTAGGTAGACATGACACTGTCCCTGTTTACTGACCTTGACAGGCAGCAATAGGCTGCTGTATAGATAGGCTATCTTTACCACTATGTCCATGGTTATAACCTCCAGTCTAGACGGCTTCCAAGTAACCCAGCTTGCTTTTATGCATTAAGGTGGAAGGCGATTTGAAGGCGGTTATGTTAACATATGGATAGGACAGGAACTGGATATGGTTATGGATGAGTTGGCCCTAAGGCAGTACAGTGTGGTGTTGGTAATAACTGAGACATTAGACACACTGCTCAGACAAGTGGCAGGTGAACTTTATGCGCTCTTTAGTTTCCTGAGAAGAGGGATAAGTCATCATCCGTAATTGCATTTTAGGCATTTTAGGTCTGACACACGCACACGCACGCGCACACACACACACAGACACACTGCACAGCAGTTGGAATTTGTTATTTAGAATTGGATGGATGGGAAGAGCTCTGCTTGCAGGTTCTGCAGTGTCTGTAGTAGTAGTGTACGTTATTTGAATTAAAATTTGAATTTAATGTTAATAAGCCTCTGCCATAAGTGTTCAAAGACATGCACACTGCATGGTGCCACCTGGTGGGCCCCCGTCTATACAGATATGATCAACTCTGGTGAAAGTGACCGCCAGGACCTGTTGTATGGTAAAAAGAAAAACTCTTGTTAAAGCCTACAAGAGGTTGTTTCTCCTCTGCAGAAACTCGAACTGCAGCTTGTGTTGCTGCTTGTGTTTATAATTCTGCAAGTGCTGCTGTTACAAGGATACTGTGCAGATCTAAAAAAAAGAAGAAAAAAAAAGAAAAAAGTGGGATTTGCCTTTCCTCACTGTTCCACTGCATTTTTTCCCATGAGCTACATGGAGCTTTTCCTCCAGTGTGACTCTCACATGATTTGCCACTGCAACATTGACTCCTACGCACCCTTGACCCCTCTCCCCCTCTCTTCTCCAGCTCCCTCTACTGTTGTCCTCTTTTTCTCGCCGTGTGTTGTCTCAGTGTTTCTCATTTTGTTATATTCTTGATTGCAGGGGATTTTGACCAGAGAAGAGTATTTAAAGTTAAATTTTTTAAAATTAAGAAAATGATCATGGTCTAAATTAAACTTTATTAAGTGTAGTTGTATATGAATGTGTTTAAATTAAAGGAGCTTATTGAATATATGATAAACTTTTGTATGTCTGAGCAGTGCGCCACAGTCTAGTGGTTTTGTTTGACTTGGTGGTTTTCAGTATGATATTTTTTTAACAGCATATCAGTAGCCACATCTATGAATAACATGTCTTGGAGATGTCTCTCTGTATCTGCAGTTCCTGAAATCATTTAACTTAATCTCACCCTGATGGTATCTGTACTAGGGTGCACATTCTGCTCCGAAAAAAAAGAAACTTTGTTCCATTATTTCTTAAAGTCTTCACTTCCTGATGTCCTCTGCATGTTTCCAGTTAAGTTTCAACCACCAGTTGAACAGGCTTTTCCCTTAATTGCATGGTATTTAGTGGTGTGACTGGCACCAGGAACAGCTTCAAAGCTCTGACTGTAACAGGAAGACTTTTTTCCAATCAGTAAAATCATAACTTCAGGTTCTTCTACATTGCTAGATAAGCCGGCAGTTTATTGTCTTTCGCAATAATAAGGAGCCTGATTGTTGAGCCATTTAGACACATGGGCTAGGTCTTGAGCATTGTAACGATTGGAAATGTGTGATTAGTGTTATGGCTGATGTATTTAAGGTTGCTTTCTCGTAATAATGTTTCAATGAAAATTTTAAGTGATTGTGTCATTTTAAAAATACATTTCCTCATTTGACCGTCTGCTGAAGGTAGAATATTAAGTGCATGTTCGCACCTGTCCTGTTTGACTGGTTAATTTTTCAGTGAATGTGTGGGACGGATTCAGTTATTGCATGAGAAAAGGGTCTTTTTACCGCCAACGATACTTCTCAGCTGAGTTCACAATAGTGCTGTTGTAATGTTACAACATGAGTCCTCTTTCGACAACTTCTGTAACCTGTTTATGAGGAAATAGTTCCTTTTCTTTCAAAGGGATTAGCTCGGTTACTCATAACACTGAGTGAGCTACCTTTGCCACATTTTACCTGAGAATCTGAGAAATTCACCCATCACACACGGACAGTGATATTTAATCCATCTGCAGGGCCATGAAGTCCTTTAGGATGATCTTGAAACATGCTTTATTTATTAGAAACCAGTTGCAATGTTTTTCAAGCCTTTCTTTCGTTCAGTCTGCATTACTTTGCAATAGAATATGACCAGGTAACAGGTGAAACTGGCAGGCTGTTCCACACATTTAATTTTTCTGTCCTTGCCTTCATGTGCTCGGTGTGCAGATGATCTCTGCCCAACATCGTGTCTTGTTGAAGCTCCATACTATTCAGTCCTCATTTAGCATGACTATCAGGTCATGCCTGTGAGTGCAGTTCCCAGAAGGGCGTGTCTCAAGTTCACTCTTACTATCTCTTGCGGACACGTGTCTAAAAATTATTCAGTGGACATTCAAGGCGTGCTTCAGCGCTCAGAGACCACAAACACTACAAGCATAGGAACCCTTCAAGGACACTGTCACAGCACGGCTCAAAGGTTGCGACTCATGCCACACAAAGCACAAGTTATCACATTTTAGTGGAGTTATTAGAGTCGTGTTTGTATTTGTCTGCGTATGTAAGTGAAATTTCCTAATTTGTGTTCTGATTTTTTTTTGTTTTAGTATATCATAGCCACAGTAGGGTTGGACCAATATGTATTTTTTTTTTTT
>CAEMYA010000024.1:4998265-5034900 GCA_903131615.1 Diplodus sargus
CACACACACACACACACACACACACACACACACACACACACACACACACACACACACACCTGCGTACTGCCATAAAGTTTCTCCAGAACACACCGTGCTAACATACTAGTATTTTCCCAGTGCTTCCATTTTCTTTAATCAGTGTTTGTTTGTCTTACCTCAACATTTTTAACCCTGGCATGACATGATTGTACCTAGTTATGTCTTGTTTCACTAATTAAAGGGGAAAAGTATCAAATAATGAAATAAATGCCTGATTAGTCCTGCACATTTGCAACTCACTCCTTTTTCTTTCATGCGAGTTGCTAAATCTGCACAACATTTCATTTTACCCATCCTGGGCAGTGGATATAGTTAAACCCTGATGTGAAATAAATATTGAATATTAAATAAATATGAAAATATCCTAAATAACCCAAACCCAAAATAAAACTATACAACCAAAACAATGAATAAAATCTTAAAAATTCTTTATTATTGTAAGGAATCCTAGGCATCATGTTAGCTAAAATGTTAATGACATCTCTGTAAACGAGCAGGTCAGCACAACAACTAATTCCTTGATATGGCATCATTTGATTTCCAATAATAACTCCCTAGAAATCTTCTTTTGCAGGTCGAAATGGATTTAAAGTGGCAGCCAGTCCGTTGATGCATAGCCTGATCGAGAGCGCTGTGAAGAAGGTAAATCCACAGCTGAGGGACTGTCAGACAGTCAGACTTTAGAGCACATGTAATACAAACCTGCAGTGTTGTCATTAGCTAAATAGTGTGGGGTTTCTTTGTGAAAGTGACATATACAATTGTCTTCTCCTTAGGTGAGCACCCTCAACAAGGCTGTGTCTCTCTCTACTCAGTTTGGAAGAAACGACTGGGAATCAAATATGTAAGTCTGACTGGGCTGTTGTGTCTAGTCTGTGTTCATAAGTCACCATGACAACCAACCATGACAATCAGTATCCTAGCCACAGCTGGAATGTATAGGATAGCTGTCACTTTCATGTTGGGCGAAAGCTCACAACCTAATCTTGTCGTCTAAAGCTCTATCTTTTATGCGTCTGTTTTCCAGGTATGAGGATCTGAAGATGGATAATGCTGCATATCCTTTCCTCGCCTTCTCTGGCATTCCCTCAGTCTCGTTTAGGTTCACCCCTGGTAATTCAGTAAGTAATCTTCTTGTATTTTCAGTCATGTAAATCTCTTTTTTTCAGCCAGTTATCAGAACCCAGGACAACGATGTACATGGAGCCATTAAAGCTTGTTTCATCCTGGGACGAATCCTTCCTAACACACCTTGGTTTTCCTTCTCAGGAGTACCCGTTCTTTGGCACAAAGCTGGACACGCAGGAGAAGCTGAACTCGCTCACGTCCAATGATGTTGCGCGGCTGGCTGAAATAGCATCCCATTTCGCAGGTCACATAGCACTGAGGCTGGTCCACGATCACGTGCTGGGGATGAACCTGACGAGGTACAACGACATGATCCGTACTCATGTGTACCAGATCAACAACAGAGTGAAGGACGTGAGGAGGGTGAGTTCCAGTGTTGTTCGTGCTGACTCAGACTGTGGCAGTGTTAGGTTTGTTGCCTCGGAGTTCATAACGTGACGGTCTGAATAGAAATAAAGAATCAATATATGAACAAACTCTCCGTTGATCTTCTGGCTTTGTAAAGTAGCAGCTCACTGGTGTTCAATAGATTTTGTCCATGTTTTTGTCCAATTTCTGCTTTGAGCTTGTAACTCAGATGTTCTTAGAAGAGTTGTTATCCAGAGCACTTACTGACCCCTATGGATGCTATTTATGCTTCCAGATGCAGCCTCAGCTGCTTCCCAAGGACCTGACGATGCAGTGGTTTTTCTCGGCCTCTGGCACATACGGCCGCGCTGCTCGCCGACTGGCGGAAGATGTTACTAACAGCAACCTGGACGACATCGAGATGTGCCGCATCATTAATGATCGCATCATGGCGGTAAGTCCACCTCAACTTTGCACTTCTTTGAGATGATTAATTGATGCACATTCTGTGGTTCTGCACTCCAGTTGAACTCTAAGCATTCCATAATTGATGCAGTATGAATCTTAATCAATCTCTAGATTCTGTGCAGTTCTTGGGTGTTGGGTGACTTGATTCAGCAACTATTCTCATTTCAAAATGGTTCTTGATTCTTCTGTTTTCTGTTGCTCACTCCAGCATACTGTTTGCCAAACAGGTGTTCTTTATCCAATATGAAATGTAGCTGAAGATTAAAAAAAATGATCATTAAGTCAGGACTTTGGTTGGAATGTACTGAATACAATTCCAGTTTTATTATAGCTTTCACATACGCTAAAATTTAAGATTATTAAAAATACGACACAAAAGTTCAGTGAACAAGTTACAAATGTCCGTGTTTTTTTGTTTTTTTTATCTATAAAGGACAATATGATCATATTGCCAAAGCTGTGTGTAGTCTCATCAGAGTGCACTTAAAGTAGCTTTTCTGGCTTTTTGAATTAACCGCAGGGCACCTGGACATATCTCACCTTTTTTAATCCAGAGTTAATTAAAGAAAAAACTTCCTTTATCTGAATCATCAAAGAAAAGTGGATGGTAAATTTACTTCTTTCCATCATCTTCTTGTCTCTTCAGGTGGAAAGGAACTTCCTGTCTCCCTACGTGTCTCCCAGAGAGAGTCCTTTCCGTCACATCCTGCTGGGTTCGGGGCCTCACACTCTCGAGGCTCTGTCCAGCCACCTCGACGCCCTCAAGGCCGACAACCCCGGCGCAGATGCTGACCTGTTCCGCAACCAGTTCGCCCTGGCCACCTGGACCGTTCAGGGCTGTGCCAACTCACTAGCAGGGGACATCTGGTCTTTGTCTTTCATGGAAACTAAATAGTAATATCCGTCCCACCTCTTTTGTTCATGGTTTGGCCCTCTTATCACAACCGGCAGTATAAAAACCAGTTGGCTGTGGTAATTAACCAGCAGTCGGTTTCTTTTTGTTTGTTTTTTTATTGAGGGATTGATGAAAGTGGAGCTGTTTCTAAATGTATACCAACATCAGTCAACACCTCTGATCCATCATTGTCAACCGTAATAAGTCCCCTCATGTCTTTTCTTTCTGAAATTCTCCCTGAAGCCAAAAATTCACCAGAAAATGTACTTAAACCTTCCGCCTTAACAAAAAGAAAGTTGAAAAAGTCATTCTTCTATCCCACTTGAAAAGAGAATTTATTGAATAGTTCTAACACGTGGTACATGAATACCACATCTTGAATACCTTGGTGCTAGTAACGACTACCTTCAAACAGCCATGTTATGTGGCAGCACTACTTAGATTACCCTATGAATGAGTTGAATGTAGTGAAAGTGATGCTTTTTCAGCACAGTATCAGGTCATTAACACAGGGAATTCTGTGTCTGTCAGCTCAGATTAACACAACACAAGAGGCCAGTATTGGGTATTAAGCTGACAACTTTGCTCTTGTTCATCAGAATTAGTACAAATTGGAGGTGCTGGTGTTTTCACTGCTGCTGGAGCCTCATGTTCAAACCTGAGCTGTTTACGTTGGTAGCTATAATTTTGTACTGTGCTGAATTCAGCTGCTCAACTCATCGTCAGAGATTCAGGAGTTGCTGTAAAAGGACAGAAGAATATTTTACAATAACACAGCGGGTGTTTTGCGCAGGACACATCTCGGACGATCAGCTGTCGTTACTTGGCACCGTTTAACACTCGGGCCGCATTAATCTTTCAAAAAAGGTCCTAATTACACGCAACAAAAATACAAAACAAAACTGAAGTAGTTAATGATTCGACTCGTCCACTTCCTGACATGTCAGCAAATCTCTGTGGGCCTATCAAAAACCTGAGGGAGAATGTCTCCAACCATGTGGCACTGAAAAACAAACCGTACGTCTATTTATTGTGTTATTTATTTATCAGTGGCAGGGTTCACTATAAATAGTTTTTTTATTGCCTTTTATAAAAAAAAAAACAAATGTATAATTATCGGGAGCAGTGCCTTCCATAATTATGACAGTTATACTGTCGAATTGACAAAAGCAGCATCTGCTTAAAGAAGTGTGCATGGACCGACGGCCGGTGCTGAACACAGAACACATCAGCCACACAACTCTGAAGTCGTTCTTTTTCTACTTAACTGACACTGGATTGGTCTTTGAGTGAAGACCATTACACATATCACACCTTGGATAATGTTCCCAGAACACCTGTGTCAGCAGCGGTCCCTTGGTCCATGCACACGTCTCGTCCTGAAGTCATTATCGGAAGCAGTGTCTTCCATAATGTGAAACAAGAAGAAGGTAGTTTTTGCCTACCAGTGTGTGTCCGTATCGGAGGCAGTGCCCTCCATATTTCACTGTAGGAGTGGTTGTTTTTATTATCGGGAACAGTGTTTCCCATAATGTGTAAATATACAGTACATTGCTGCACCATGCACATGTTGTCTGCATCTTTTGGAGCCTTCTATAATGTTTCCATGCTGATATATCCTCTGCAGTTTCCTCTGAGGCCTGCAGACGTCTGAACGATAGGGATGAGCTTTAACATCAGCTCTGAGCAGTGAGGCTAAGAGGCTGCAGGTCTGGGTTTCTTTTGAGCTGTTTGCGTCATTTTAATCAAACACTGATAATGTGTTGTCTTTTTTGGGGGCTTCATATGGAACTGATGTGGGCAGTCTTTTGCTTTTTTAAAGAAGAAAAAAAAAAAGTCACTAACATGTTTGGGACCACTGGTTACAGCAGCGTGGTCCAGGATTTCAAGTGAAGACCACCACTCTGCAAAATGTTGTAATGAAAGTACATTCTGCTTTCTATTTCGATGTGTTCATTCATTCATTCTTAAAGAGATTTCCTTGTGCCTTTTTTGTTTCATGAGTGCTTCATAGAGCTGAGTTTGTATGTGCAGTACAATGCTGAAAGAGGTTTCAGTTGATGTATATTTGGCTTGTTTTTAGTTTTGATGTTTCTGATCTGTTAGAATCTAAAGTTACTGGTTCAAAAGCCTGTAATGATACAAAACCCTGTAGAAGAAGTTACCACAAGATGAAAATTGTTAAAAAAAGAAAAGAAAGAGAGGATTTAAAGAATTACAATGCGAATGTTACAGTAGACCTCTTTTAGCTAATCTGGTCCCTTGTTTTCATTATTTTTGTTACGAAAAACCTCCTGGTGTTACGCCTAAGCGGTCAGGCGTACCTTGCCCGAGCGATTGACCTGATCTATTGGGTTATACTGAGGCAGGAGATGGAAGTTGGTTTTCTGATATTGGCATCTTGCAGAGAACTTGCAAAAATCTGTCTTTACTGATTGGACACAGACGAAGGAAATGATCTGCAAAATTGGTCATTTTAAAAATTCTGACAATGTGGATAAGGAATGTCCTTTGATATTGTTTTTTTAAAAAAAAATTTGTCTTTTTTTCTCGAACTGTGCACATGTTTGCTTAGCTTTACATTTGTGTTGCTGCAATAAACAATCACATCACAGCTGCTGAGTCCTGGTATGATTATTATTTCACAGTATCTGCATCTGCTTTCTGCCTCTAGAATGACATGACTTTACATTATAAATGATAATTGACACGGAGGGTTGTTGTATTCTGTACACTAAATGAAAGGCTCATGTGGAAAATCAAGTCATTTAGTCACATGTCCTGTAAACAACCCTTTCCACTATGATATCCATGCAGTTACAACCGACACTTCTATTACTCTCACTCACTTTGGAGCAATTACTGCTGCATAAGATGATATTATATCAGCATCTGGGTGTTCTGTGCAGATTGGCCCTTTTTTCGATGACTTGCATTGAAGTAGTTTATAAAACACAATCAAGTAGGGACAAAATAACAGCACGTCTGTCTGCACGATGCGATGCCTTGTTAATCCTATGGAGTCTCCCCAATGTTCAGATTATAGCTACAGCTAAAAAATCATCCCTCCCATACATGTTTATCTGTTTAATAACAAAAAAGATACTGCAGAGCTTCCCACCCTCTGGCCTAGTGGGGAATAGAAGACGGTAGGTCTGCTCCCCTATGAGTTTACATGAACAGTCAGCTTTGGTTTGTCGGAGATCTATTCAGATGACATCTACAGCAGCTTTTGCAAAGATCATGAGCGATATGAACTCAGAGCCTGACGTTCAGACGGGGTACATACGACATCCTATCTCATGAGGCCAGAGTGTTCTGGACTTCTAGATGTTTCTTGCACAGATATCATACACTCAGTGCTCAATATTTAACTAAGAGAAAGGCAGCTCTCAGAAAGCAACTGTTGTAAGTTTATTTAATTACACACTTTTTCACATTCTTGTTTAATGCATATTATTTATTAATATGAACATGTTATCATATTGGCATACAAAGAGACTGTGCCCTTTAGATTGTGTACTTTGTTAGACACCGTAGTCCATCTGCCAGTTGTAGATTCCTCAGCTTTACACATCCACTAATTTAAAGTATGGCTTTATAAAAAGTGGTACAAAAACTGTACTGCTGATGTTGGAACATTTAAAAATCCATGTTCACATCCATAATTTCTTATTCTGTATAATCTCAAGCAAGTAATATTTTTACAACAATACTTTATTAGATTACTTTTTATGTCCTGCATTAATATGTTCCAAAAATAGATGTTCTTGACTAAAAGAATGATCCTTTTCTTTTTCTGGATTTTTCTGGATCTTTCCACTCGTTTCAACCTGACCCAGAACATGGAAGGTGATAACAGCCAGGTGGAGATGAAGCTGTCCTCTGACGTGGATGAGGAGGTTGGGGGAAATGGAGTCGGTGATCACCTCAATCACAACTCCAACCGTAAACCCTACGTGGCTCAGAAGCTCGGACGCACCCCAAAGAACCTCTGCTTTATGGCAGCCACCACTCTCCTAATCTTCATCATCGGTAAGAGGGGGTTGAGGAATGGAAAAGCTGACTTTGTATTCATCCAATGTTGTAAAACTACATCTTACCCTCCCGCTTGTCTCCCATAGGTCCACATGGGTTCAGGGGATCCCTACACCCCAGGCTTCCCCTCCTTCAACCACACCCAGTTTCCACCTGTCAAGTCGTCAGGCCTGCCAAAAATCTTGGCTCAGACCATCACAGCAGCCATGGGTACCAGCATGCTGAGGTAAGGCTCACTGACCCTGCAGATCAACTGACACGGCAAATAATGATGAATACTCGGCCTTTTCTGTCACTTTCAAATCTTCCTCTTGCACTGTGATTGTCTACAGTTGGCTTTGTAGTAGCTTACATAGTGTTGATACATATTGTCTGCATCCCACAGGCAGCTTGGGGGTCAGAATGTCCCGCAAACATGGAGAGGAATCAACAGACTGGGAGATGAGAGCGATATTATAACTTTGGAAGTCAACAATGTTCTTCTTGAGAAGGAGTTACATAATGTCTTCGGGGTCATTAAAGGCTTTGTGGATGCAGGTACAACAAAATGTTTGTTAAACATGAGAAACTGCAATCAGGAACTTGTAGTGAAAAGAATATGAGTGAATCTCTGAGTGTTATTTCAGATCGATATGTGGTTATCGGTGCCAAGAGGGACGCCTGGGGTCCAGGTTTTGCTTCGTCCACCGTCGGCACCAGCGTCCTTGTCGAGCTGGCCCAGTCCATCTCTGACATGGTGAAGAACGGTGAGTCTAAAGTGGTAGCTGAGGATTAGTTTTAGATACAAATTGACTAAAATGATAATGAAGTCATTATGTAGTCATGTTGTGATAACAGGATATGCTCAGTCTTCTCTATGCTGTCTTTTTGTTTATTTGCATTTATCATCTCCTTGTCAGATGGATTCAAACCAAGGAGAAGCATTGTGTTTGCCAGCTGGAGCGCTGGAGAATATGGAAGTGTTGGCGCCACCGAGTGGCTGGAGGTCAGAGTAGCACAATGAAGTTGATACTCTGTTTATACTGTTTGAATTTTAATTGGTTTCAGCACTCTTCTTTAATTTTGTTTTTTGTATTTCCAGGGTTATCTTACTTCTCTAAACATAAAGGCCTTCTCCTACATCGACCTGGATGGAGTTGTTGGAGGTATTTACTTCAGTCTCCTAAATATTTAACTATACTACTTTCTGTGCCTACTTGGCCTGTCACTTCTTTATTTTGGACAACATATTGTCCAATAAATGATCAGATAAATAACATTGTCCTTTAAGAACATTTTGTGACACTGATATAATGATATAATGATAGTATAACAATGCAAGCACATCATGTCAAAGAGCAATGAACTTTAATTGTTGATAATCAGATAGTTAGCAAGTCGATCCACTTTGTGTTTCCTTATTGTTGTAAACTATATTTTATTTTACACACCAACACCTGCTTACTGCCATAAAGTTTCTCTACAACACACCTTGCTAACATACTAGTATTTTTCCAGTGCTTCCATTTTCTCTAATCAATGTTAGTTTGTCTTACCTCAACATGTTTAACCCTGTCATGACATGATTGTACCTAGTTCTGTCTTGTTTCACTTGTTACGTCTTGTTTCACTAAACACTGTAACCAGTGTTGGGAAAGTTCACTTTTTACATGAACTAGTTCAAAGTTCAGTTCACAAACTTTAAGATGAACTAGTTCAGTTCTTAGTTCATAATTCAACATTTGTAACTAAGTTCACAGTCCCAAAAATGAACTAGTTCATAGTTCTTTTTTTTTTTTGAATATGTTGCACACAGCCCATATAGAACCACAGACAGCAATTATTCTATCAGTGTTCACACTGAAACTGCAGCTCTGACAATATACTGCAAAACCAGGTTGTCCAGTTGCGGCTGGGAGATGAAGACAGCGGAGCCGCTATTCTACACTGTTAATGTGATTTGGGTGGTAGAGGATCTGTTTTGGCTCGCTGTTGCCGTGTCTTTTGATTTTTTATTCACTCGCACTGCACATACCTTGAAAGGCTCGACGGGTGCTTGAGTTCAATGTGCCGTTTCAGGTTTGCTGTTGACGTTGTTGATGTACGGCGTTGCTTTTTGAAACTCGGCGGGCAAAGTTTACACAAAAAGATCAGATTTTTTTCCCACCTGGATCATCACTGACCTTTTCATAAAATAGTTTTAAGTAATCACACGAAGATGCCGTATTAATGGTGGAGGCAGCGTCTGAGGTAGTGCTGCTGCCTTTATTTGTTGTTGCCTCCATGCTTATCATGTTGATGACGCATGCGGTGGTGCGACTCTGTGGTTGCTGGTGTTGCCAGTGTTATGTCTGTTCAGTACGAATTAATCTGTGTTCGTTTGGTAATGCCTCACTGCATATTTGGTATGCAGCTGTTTCTGTCTGAAATAGTTGAGTTTCGTTTTGATCGAAAGTAGGCGGGTTGCATGCACAAATCTCTCGTCCAGCGTCCTTTTAACCCCTAACCCCTAACCCTAACCCACAGCAGCCAGATTGGGTGTTTCCCCGCTACATATTTAGGCCTGTTTACCGTGTGTTTTAGCCGGTTTTCGCCAGGAAGGCTTTATGGAAATCTGGCACTGTCTGAAGTTGAACTGTGAGAGCGCGCTGTTCACAAACGCCAGAATGAACGCATTCACAATAACGTTCATCATTGAACACGTTCACACTTACTTCAACACTGACTATAACCATACATAAATACATGCCTGATTGGTCCTGCATATGTGCAACTCACTCCTTTTTCTTTCATGTGAGTTGCTAAATTTGCACAACATTTCATTTTACCCATCCTGGGCAGTGGATATAGTTAAACCCTGATGTGAAATAAATATTGAATATTAAATAAATATGAAAATATCCTAAATAACCCAAACCCAAAATAAAACTATACAACCAAAACAATGAATAAAATCTTAAAAATTCTTTGTTATTATAAGGAATCCTAGGCATCATGTTAGCTAAAATGTTAATGACATCTCTGTAAACGAGCAGGTCAGCACAACAACTAATTCCTTGATATGGCATCATTTGATTTTCCATAATAACTCCCTGGAAATCTTCTTTTGCAGGTCGAAATGGATTTAAAGTGGCAGCCAGTCCGTTGATGCATAGCCTGATCGAGAGCGCTGTGAAGAAGGTAAATCCACAGCTGAGGGACTGTCAGACAGTCAGACTTTAAAGCACATTTAATACAAACCTGCAGTGTTGTCATTAGCTAAATAGTGTAGTGCTTTCTTTGTGAAAGTTACAGTGTAACATACATATACAATTGTCTTCTCCTTAGGTGAGCACCCTCAACAAGGCTGTGTCTCTCTCTACTCAGTTTGGAAGAAACGACTGGGAAGTCTGACTGGGCTGTTGTGTCTAGTCTGTGTTCATAAGTCACCATGACAATCAGTATCCCAGCCACAGCTGGAATGTATAGGATAGCTGTCACTTTCATGTTGGGCGAAAGCTCACAACCTAATCTTGTCGTCTAAAGCTCTATCTTTTATGCGTCTGTTTTCCAGGTGTGAGGATCTGAAGATGGATAATGCTGCATATCCCTTCCTGGCCTTCTCTGGCCTTCCCTCAGTCTCGTTTAGGTTCACCCCTGGTAATTCAGTAAGTAATCTCCAATGATGTTGCGCGGCTGGCTGAAATAGCATCCCATTTCGCAGGTCACATAGCACTGAGGCTGGTCCACGATAACGTGCTGGGGATGAACCTGACGAGGTACAACGACATGATCCGTACTCATGTGTTCCAGATCAACAAGAGAGTGAAGGACTTGAGGAGGGTGAGTTCCAGTGTTGTTCGTGCTGACTCAGACTGTGGCAGTGTTAGGTTTGTTGCCTTGGAGTTCATAACTTGACGGTCTGAATAGAAATCTTCTGGCTTTGTAAAGTAGCAGCTTACCGGTGTTCAATGTTTTTGTTCAATTTCTGCTTTGAGCTTTTAACTCAGATGTTCTTAGAAGAGTTGTTATCCAGAGCATTTACTGACCCCTATGGATTGTATTTATGCTTCCAGATGCAGCCTCAGCTGCTTCCCAAGGACCTGACGATGCAGTGGTTTTTCTCGGCCTCCGGCACATACGGCCGCGCTGCTCGCCGTCTGGTGGAAGATGTTACGAACAGCAACCTGGACGACATCGAGATGTGCCGCATCATTAATGATCGCATCATGGCGGTAAGTCCACCTCAACTTTGTACTTCTTTGAGATGATTAATTGATGCACATTCTGTGGTTCTGCACTTTAGTTGAACTCTAAGCATCCCAGAATTGTAGCAGTATGAATCTTTAGCAATCTCTTTCAATGCAATTGCAATTCTTGGGTGTTGGGTGACTTGATTAACAATTGATTCTCATTTCAAAATGGTACTTGATTCTTTTGTTTCTGTTCGCCAATCAGGTGTTCTTTATCCAATATAAAACACAACTGGAGATTAAAATAAGTGATCATTAAGTCAGGACTTTGGTTGGAATGTACTGAATACAATTCCAGTTTTATTTTAGCTTTTATATACGCTAAAACTTTAAGATTATTAAAAAATATGACACAAAAGTTGAATGAACAAGTTACAAACCTCTGTGTGGCCTCTTGTGGTTTTTTTGTATCTATAAAAGACAATATGATCATATTACCAAAGCTGTGTGTAGTCTCATCAGAATGCACTTAAAGTAGCTTTTCTGGCTTTTTGAATTAACCGCAGGGCACCTGGACATATCTCACCTTTTTTAATCCAGAGTTAATTAAAGAAAAAACTTCCTTTATCTGAATCATCAAAGAAAAACAGATGGTAAATATACTTCTTCCCATCATCTTCTTGTCTCTTCAGATGGAAAGGAACTTCCTGTCTCCCTACGTGTCTCCCAGAGAGAGTCCTTTCCGTCACATCTTGCTGGGTTCGGGGCCTCACACTCTCGAGGCTCTGTCCAGCCACCTCGACGCCCTCAAGGCCGACAACCCCGGCGCAGATGCTGACCTGTTCCGCAACCAGTTCGCCCTGGCCACCTGGACCGTTCAGGGCTGTGCCAACTCACTAGCAGGGGACATCTGGTCTTTGTCTTTCATGCTTAGTAAATAGTAATATCCGTCCCACCTCTTTTGTTCATGGTTTGGCCCTCTTATCACAACCGGCAGTATAAAAACCAGTTGGCTGTGGTAATTAACCAGCAGTCTGTTTCTTTTTGTTTGTTTTTTTATTGAGGGATTGAGTACGGAGCCGTTTCATTTTTTTTTTTTTGCTCCAAGTCTTTTTATTGATATTTATACATAGAGAGATAGTGTACAAAGTACATACATTCAGAATCATGGGTGAACAGAAATAATAGAATCTCTGCAACAATATTAGTATACCATTCAACAACCTAGCATTGATTGAACTTGCAGGCAACCACTTATTTTACATATATCACTTACATATCAAAATTATTATTAAGTAAATAAAAAAATCAATAAGTAATCAAGAATGGTCCTTATGGGTTTCAAATTATACACAATACAGGATCAGTCATATAAAACACCAATATTAGTGACATCTAATTTCTCTATATAACTTTTAATAACTTATTATATATATATTATTATTGTTTATTGTTTATAGTATATTTTGCACTGTATATATTTTTTGCAGACCCACTGCTGCTGTGATAAAATAATTTCCCAGTCTGAGATCAATAAAGTAATTCTATCCTATTCTATTTTATTCTATTCTATTCTAAAAGGTTTCCACGTAGCAGAATATTGCTGAATACATCCTCTTGTAGAATAGCAAATCTTCACTAATACCAAATGGTGTAAAAGGTCATTGATCCATATCTTAAAGTTTGGGGGAAGTTTCCCCTTCCACTTAAAGAGTATTAATGGCCTCGCTATGAGAGATGCAAAAGCTATCATATTCTTTGCCTGGCGGTTAAGGTGAGTGTCCTGTGGAGTTATTCCACATATGGCAGTGATGGCAGAAGGTTCTATAGGTACTTGTAAAACATCTGAAAAGGTTTTGAATATTGACTGCCAGAAATTGTCTAGTTTTGAACAAACCAGAACATATGTAAGAGGGTGTCTGGCATTTGCCTGCACCGATCACATACAGGATTGATGCTAGGTGTGAACTTTTCTAGTCTTACTTTAGACCAGTGAAGGCGATGCGTAGCCTTGAACTGGATAACTGTGTGTTGTAAGCAGATTGAAGAGAAATGTATTCTATCTAAAGCTCTTTCCCAGATCTCCTCAGGAAGTTCAAACCCCAAGCCGCCCTCCCATTGAATCTTTAATGATGTCAAAGGTTTCAAATTCTATGTATTTAGTAAGGAGTATTTTTTCCCAATAGTCCCTCTGGAGCCTGAATTAAGCTTCAGAATGGAATTTAAGAGGGAATTGTGTGGCTGGGATGGTAAGTGAGTAAATGATGTTGATATAAATCTACAGAGCTGCAGAAATAAAAAAGGGAAAATTAGGGATGTTAGATTTAAGCATTAATTGATCAAAGGATGCAAAAGTATTGTCAGTGAATAGATTCTCTATTGTGGCAACTCCTCTATTAGCTCATTCATGGAAAGCACTGTCACAAGGAGCACAAGCAGGCAGATCCCTGAATAAAAAAAGCTCGTCTGAACTGTATCAGAATTCTAAAAGAGTGTTTCACAATTGGATTTAAGGTGAATATAGATATTGATTCCAAAAGAGGAAGTTTTCAGCACAGTAGTGAGTGTAAAGAAGAAGAGGACACGAGGAGTTTTCCCTTCATAGCCACTCAGGGGTAGTGTCAGATGGAGAATCTCTCCAGAACAGCATAGACCTAATGTTGGCAGACCAGTAGTAAAACTGGAAGTTAGGGAGGGATAATAATTATAATCCTCCATGTTGACGATGCTGTTGTAAAATCCTTTTGCGTATTCAGGGGTTTTTCTTAATGCATATAAATCCCGACACTGACATAAAGGATTTAGATAGATTAGCCTCCCAGTGACAGGGGGAGTAAACTCCAACGTTCCAAATCTCGCTTAAGGTGGGTTAATATTGATAAAAAGTTAGCTTTGAATATGTCTTTAAAGGCATGTGTTATCCAGATACCGAACTATTTAAATTTCTGTTGACTGACTTTAAGTGGGAATAAACCAAAGTCAGTTTGCTTAGCTGCTGTGTTCACTGGCATAATTTCACACTTTTTTAGGTTAATTTTGTATCTCGACATTTTGCCGAATTCCTCAAGCAGGTTCAGGGTATTTGGTAGTTAAAGGATGGGACAGAAAAATATAAAAGCATATCGTCAGCATACAGGGGCACCTTATTATCCTAGTCATATCTCCGGATTCCCTTTATATTGGTTTCACCACGTAACGCTAAAGCCAGTGGTTCAATCGCAATAGCGAATAGGAGGGCCGACAGGGGACAGCCCTGTCGGCTGCCACGATGGAGAGGGAAGCAAGAAGAGAGGTTGTTGTTTGTTCAGACAGCTGCTAATGGAGAGGAATACAGAACTATAATCCAGGAGATGAATTTTTCATCAAAGCCAAATTGTTTGAGAGTGTGGGAGAGATAATCCCACTCCACACGATCAAACGCCTTCTCAGCATCGAGTGATAGTAATATTTCTGGAATGTCAGGTGGAGTGGGACCTTAAAGAATATTAAATAGGCGTCTAATGTTAAAAAAGGAGTGACGAACTTTAACAAAGCCTGTTTGATCGTCAGCTACAATTGAGGGCAAGACCGCCTCTAAGTGGCAGGCCAGCGTTTTAGAAAGGATTTCACTGTCTACGGGTGAAATGGGACAGAACGAGCCACCATCCAGAAGGTTTTTGTCTTTTTTACGAATAAGAGAAACGACCGCTTGTCGCACAGTCAGAGGAAGGGAACCGGTGGCATGTGACTCCTCAAATACAGAGAGCAGGATGGGAGAAACCTGGTCTGCAATTTTTTTTAAAGAATTCACTCTGGAACCCATCGGGTCCTGGGGATTTTCCAGTTTGCATTGACTTGATAGCATTGGTAAGTTCCTCTACAGAGAATGGTTTGTCTAGTTCGGACGCAGTTCTGTTATCAATTGTGGAGACGTTTATTTTACTGAAAAATGAATCAAATAAAGCGTGGTCGCCAAAGGATTCACTATCATACAGCTTTGAGCAGTACCGCTGCTAGCCATTTTGGTGCCCTAAGAATAATTCCTTTGTGATGCCCCCCCCCACCCCCGAGAAAAAATGCAATGTTTTTGCAACTTTAACTTTTATAACCAAACATGTAACTCAATTCTAATAACACAATAGCAGTGTAACACCTAAGAACAATAAAACGAAAAAGGAAAATCAACTTTGTAAACACAGTACACAGTACAGGTCACACAGGTCTCTACATTGTCACCTGCTGATGGACTCTCAATGGCAGGACTTTCAGAGGTGGTGGTTCTCTGCTGCGTGTCTGTCCCTAATCTGCTGGTTGAGGGTGGTTGATCAGGGCTTGGTACTGTTGTGGAGTCTACAGACCTGATGGCCGGCTGGGATTGATGAGTGCCTGAACTGCTAGATGGTTGCTCATCGTCTGTATCTTCCTCTTGGCCACGTGCTCCTCCTTGTATGTATCTCAGCATTGACCCTGCATTAATTTAGAAATACCAAGAAAAAGGATCAGTATAGAAAGAGACAAAATATTCAAACAAAGAATCTTATATCAAATTTTTTTTTAATAAACATTTAAAACTCAAAGCATGCAGCCAAGGAGCTCTCCCCCTTTATTACTTATTTATCAACTATTTGATTAATCTAATATAATCTAATATATTATAAAAAGCATAATAGAATGAGTTGCAATATTGCATACAATTCAACAATAATGACATTTCATATTTATATCTTACCTACAGGAATAAGAGCAAAATGATGCACCTTACACAAAGCTACATTCCTTAATCTTAAACATCATTTTACCATTTAATTGAATACAACTTAAATATATATGTTAAGTGAGCATTTTGTCTACTACAAAACGTTTTTTTTTTCTGTTTCACTGGCAGATGTCATCCATGCCTTTGCATCCTGACATAAATGCAATCGAAACTCCAGTTCATTTTGTCACGTAGCTTCTCCCACAGTCAGCTGTGACTAAGCTAGCTGGCTGTAGCAGTGACACTAAAAGTCTGAGTTTCTGTCCCACTGCACGTCCGACACCTCTCCTTCAGCCTACATTCTGCTGAATCCTACTGAATGACATAATGGTCGTGGGTTCATGCCTGGCTAAAGACTATTAATCGCATGCTACACGCTAATAAATGGTCTGAAGCAACAGGAAATTGTTAGCCTACCTTGTGCACTGACTGCTCACTGTTACTGACAAAGTATTGACCACTGTCATGTCAAAACCCTAACCCTGACCCACCATCGTTACTTTCTTGAGCAATTAAAATGATCTCTTGTTCTGCCAGTTTTGTGATGTATGCCTAAAAAGTGCCTAATATTTCTACACTGAAATAATATCGGCATTATAATTATTATGACTATGATGATTTTTCATTAAGCTAGTTTTGGTGCCCCCTCAGCACTTCTATGGAAGCCTGAATTAATCTAAATTATCCACAGTTTTCCGGTGGAGCTGATGGACAAGAATCTTCCCTGTCTTTTCACCACATTCCTATGCTTTACTCTGTGATTTATTTATTAGGTTTTCAATGCGTGTTGTTGATGGCAGGTTGAACCCCCTTAGGTGAGCACCCTCAACATGGCTGTGTCTCTCGCTACTCAGTTTGGAGGGAATGACTGGGAATCAAATGTGTCGTGTCTCTGTGTTACCCGGCCCACTGTGTCCGACCACCGCTTTGTCACTTTCTCTCTCCCCTTGGAGTCCACCGCCTGCCTCACCCCTACACCTCACATGGTCACCAACCACCACAAACTGACATCCCTCTCTCCCGCTCTCTCCTCAACTGTTCTTTATTCACTACCATCCACGGAACAATTGTCAGCGTCTGCAAAACTTTTCTGGAGCTTCTCAGCAAAACAGCGTTGCAGCTTTCCCCTAAACAACTGAAGACGATGCGGACACCACCACCACCACCACCAACAACAACAACAACAAAAAAACAACAGCAAAAATGACTCCAAAACAGCTCTGTTGTAATCCAAGTCACCGGAAACCCCAAGAGCAAAGCTCTTAAATAGATATTATTTACACCGTTTTGGAAGCTAAAATCTTTGCTGCAGGGTTAGGGTTAGGCTGAGCTGGAAGGGTCGGCATTTAAAATGTTTGCACAAGCTCGACCTTGTTACGAGGTTGTAAATAATGTCTTTACGAATCAGTATGGGATCTCAGGGCTCTGGGAGACTTGGATTATGCTAGACAAGCTGTATGAGGTCGTTATATGTTTGTTTTATTATCTTTTAAAACAAGTCCCCATCTGCTTCAGTTGCTCCGGAGAATGACACAACGCTGTTTTGTTGAGAAGCTCCAGGAAAGGTTTTAGGACTATGAAACTTCAAATAACTTTCCATCTGCATGGGGGTGAGTTGATAATTCCTGAATGTAATTTTTGGGTGAATTTGTCCTTTAAGTGTCTTAAAACACATGCAGGGAATCTTTTAAAATCCCTTCCTATTTTCTACCTGTGATACCCCCGCAGACCCCTCTATTGAAGGGCAAGCACGGTCCACACAAGCCAGAGTTGTTGTGACAACCTTTGACCAGATGAGGGAGGCAGAGTAAATAATATGTTTGATTTAATTCTGAGCTTCCCAACTGTTTCTAACTGAAGTATTATAAAGAATGGTATTCATGAAGTGAACTGGAGGTGGCTCTAAACTATCAAAACTCTAAAAGGGATTTCTAGAGAATAATTTACAAATGAATCCCATCATCTTGTTTTAATTTCACTTGAACTTGAGTAATACCTTTACTGTTTGAGTCTATTTTGGATTCTTTACTGCTTGTGATTGAAACAACAACAACCAGTATTTGAAATGAAATGTCTGAGCACATGTTCCAAACCAAAGCGTTAAACTTGTCTGTAGGTGCTGCAGTGTGGTAATATTGTGGCATGTTCCTTTAAGAGTGGGCTGACTGCCTGAATGTGTAGCAGAGACTTGAGAAAAACAAAGAGCTCTCACTTCGAGTGGTGGAGGATATGCACATGCACAAGTCTTGGAGAAAAACATATGAACATCAAATCGAAATAGATAATGGGGAATACATCAGTGTTAACAGCGGACCACCTGAACACTCAGTCGACAGTCCATAAAGAGGATCTGACACATAAACACACCCTCTCTCACAATGAGTCTGAAATTATTAGTATGTGATCGTTTGTCTTTTGTACACACTTTCCATCCTTTTCTTGTCTTTGATGGCAAAAATACCAGAAATATGCAGAGCAAGCTTTTGCAATTGCAAGAAAACAAAACAAAAACAAATTCACTTTTACTTTCACTAACATTTTAATACCAAGGACCCTTAAAGTGATACAAATTATTTGAACAGCGACACCCACATATAAGATTTTATCCTGTGGTCTCCAATCTGTCTTAAGTTTTTGCGTAAGGATATTTAAAAAAATAATTGTATGAAACGTAGTGGTAAAAAATAGTAGTAAAAATAAATGTTTTCCCTTTTTACTGGGCCCCCCATGACCCCCCTCCAACATCCCTTTTTGACCAAGTGCTGGTTCTGGGTTGGTGTAAGTGCTGTCTTAAAGTTCGTTCAACGTGTGAACCTTTAAAGAACTGGTTTGCTTGCTTCCACATGCATGAGAGCCACTAATACATCATTCTCTCTGTAAACATCTCCTTTCCCCCAGCACTGTCAACTATGGAACACATATGCCTACACTGACTCTTTACACATGCTGCTCCTGGCTTTGCAATCCTACATTGGCATCAGTGGATTCATCAAAAATAGCGGTCATTAGCGGTTTTAAGTTGGTCCTCGGTCACAATGACCCTGCCCCTGACAGAAGCGGTTCTTTGCTGTAGACGGGTAAAGTGCTTGCGCCACTCTTGTGGTAGAGCTGGATCCAGAGTAGGCCCTGGCCCCGAACCAGCACCTGAACCGCCTTGGTTAAATAGAGGTAACAGAGGTCCCCGGCCCGGATCCCAACTTGACAACCACCTCCACAAAATACAAAAAGCAAGGATGCTTCTAGAAGGTGTTTTTCATTAATTACGCTCAGATGCCCCACGGTTTCCTGTGGAGAAAAAAAATCAAAATTAAAGTTTAGAATTCAAGCCAAGAAAATAATGTATCCAACTGCACTTTTGCACACAGGAACAAGTGCACAGACCAAACCCGGTTTGTTTTCCCTGGAGTGATCCATCCTCAGACACACAGACGATCTTCGCGCTGTACAAACACAGCAGAGACGTGACGTCAGCCGCCACACAGCTCAAACCACCGCTGTATGTTTTTTTTTTTTTTGAACAGGGCTGCTGCGCAAAGTGAGCCGTTCAGCACAGACTGCTCCGAACTTCACTCACTTTTTTCGGTCTTGTTTCACGACACGGTCGAGGACCCTGGAAGCGGCGCAGATGTCAGGACTTGTGAAGTCGTAGCCGGTTTTGTTGGAGCGCCAGAACCCGCCGGAACAGGAGGTGACAGCAAGTGACAGGAGCAGAGACTGACAGGTAGGAGCCCTCAGTGCACACACGGCTGGAGGCTAACACACAGCGAGCTGGAGTTTTGTTATTAATGCTCTTATAGAGTTAGCCCTGCGGTTCAACAAGTCACTGACCGCACTGAGAAAAAGTTAAAAAGAATAGATAAATAAAAACACAATGAAACAAAGGACGACATTGTAGTGGTTCTCCATCTTGAGACTAAAATTAATTAATAAAAACTGCGCAGGTGTCCTGATTAAATAAGCTAGTTTTGAAACGCCGGTGTTGGAAGCACTTTAACATCGTACACCAACTTGTCATCTCATTATACTTTTCTTAATTTTTATGTAATCTTAAGGCTCTGTGGATTCAATGGGCCAGCCAGTCACATGAATAACAAGGCTAAGAGGGACACATACTGACACGTTTTCCCCCAAACTGCACGGTGGAGGACACACTTAAAGCTGAAAAACCTCCCGTTTGGTCCGCTCTAAGACTATAAATGTCTAAAGTTGACAGCTCCCACATGGAAACACAGAGAACAGGGGGACAACACCAAGCTACCTGGGTGTCATTAAAGTGGACGAGATGTTTATCCAGTCCATTGTGGACGTCCATGTTTTCTTTTTAAATGACCTATCAGGTTCCACGTTTGCTCCGGGTCGTCCGGGAACAGCCAATGGCGTGACATTTCATTACAAGGCAGGTGTTTTCAAAAAGCCCCTGTTAGGAGTTGGCTTGAATTTCTTGAATTTTCCAAAGGATTGCTTGTCTCAGCAGCATTCATCAAACAGAACCTTCAAAAAAAAAAAGGTGATGGTAAGTTACTTCATTATCTTTGTTTGTTGCTATATGTAGGCGCCATCATCACTTAAGAGTTCTGCTTACCTGTAAATAAAGCTAGCTCGGCTAATGTTAGCCTTTGCACCCTGTTTGTGTTTGTTTACGTCTGTGAAGTGGTCCCTGCAGCTGTCAGAACCATAGATTCTGAGGGACTCTACAAAGGCCATTTTTGTTGGGTTCCTTTTTGTATTGTGCTCGATTTGTAACCACTGCTCTCCTGTCTGCATCGCATTCTGAAGGACCCCAAATAAAACATGGCAACACTTCAGTCTTGCAACCTGTGATAAAATGGGCTGTTTCAACATGAAGTGGGCCTTGGCGGATGATCTAATTTTTTCCCCTTATTTTTTCCTCTTGCACATCAGCACCGGTGGATTTTAGGGCCCTCCTGCCAGAATTGCCAGATTGCCAGTCTGAGCCTGGCCTCACCTCAGTGGACTTGACCTGAGGATCATTTTACCTGACTGGACAGCTGCATTGATAGTGAAGCATTTTGGATGGAATTGGATATGTGTGATGCCGTGAGATGGTTTCAGAAATAAAATGACTGATGTTTAAAGCGTAAGCGGCCTTTGAAATGCTGGGGTTTAAAAACACAGTAAGTACTCCAGTGTTGCAGAGGAAATGCACATCTTTCAATTTCTCATAGTTGGATAATTAATTAAATTGTTCCTTAATTGTCTTTGAAGGAGCAAAAAGACGAAAACCCAAAATTGAAGCTGATCACTGCTGTAGAGGATCTACAAATACTTGTGTGGAGACTCAGATCAGTAACGTCCCTGCACCTGCCTCTAACTTGTCCTTTGGAGTTCTGCTTGTACGGATGTATCAGCTCATGTCTTATCCCCTCACCGTTTCACTGCTGGACACCTCCATCTTTGCTGCTTTCAGCCTGCCTTCCATATGCTTTTTGATGCTGATTTGCAATATTTATACTGACTTGTATAATCTGTATATGTTGTGTAGATTTGTATGTATGTTTTTTTTTGCAGATACAATAAAAATATAAGCTTCTATGTGCCTGTTTCCCTTTTTAAACCATCAAAGATCCAGACATCTGCTTGTGGCTAGAATAGTGTTAGCATTAAAAGTGTAATACCTTTCAAACTGCCAATCCTATCCACATGCTATAACATTCATGTAAAGTAAGTTTCTTCACTTTAGACCGATGCAGTTTGTTCCTCTTTCCTCCTTCCGCAATGATTTTAGTCAAGCTACTCTTGGTTTACATGTTCAATGGGTGATATTTATCTCTGGGAAGAAAAATCACTTTTGCTTCAGTTTCCTCTGTTATGATGGAAAATGCATCTCGGATGATACCATAAGTTCTGTAACTTGCTCAGGAAAGGTCAGATGGAGACAAGAATTCATAGGAAAGTCTAAAATATCTACATCTTTCTGAATAAGAAAATAATTTTCTAAGGTTTTGGCTGAGTTTACAGTAAATAACAAAACACCAAAGATTGAGTGGCATTGATTGAAAATCCATCAATTCTCAGACAAAACAAATGTAAAATTGGGGACTTTCAATAAGCCAGACTGATGATGAATAATGATAATATATAGTAATGAACTTTATTTCTGCAGCACTTTTTAAAAACAAGGTTTACAAAGTGCTTTGACAGACAGAGCAAGAATACAATTTACAATACAATGGCACTTGGTGCTGAATAGGATAAGAAAAACATAATAAATAGAGAAGAGTGAGGCACCCACACCCGAAATCTGGGTGTGCAGCCTGAATTCTGCTAGAGTTGGCCCATATATTTCTTCTTTAGTCAGCTGGACAGTTTTTGAGGCTGCATGATAGGAAGGCGCCAACAGGAGAGGGATTTTGTCACTCAACCTTGTCTCTGATGGTGCTAAACCTGAGCTGGACCCACTTAAAATTGTGAAGTAATTAAACAGCACTGGTGTCACATTATTCTCTGACAAGCTAACACAGGTAGCTGGGAATAGACAGGGATACCCCAAATATTAAGATCCTGTGCTTTAATTGTACCTTTTTGATTGGAGACACTTTGACATGTCACAGTAAGAAAAGTGCAGGTGTAATAGATTACATTAATTGATGGAGATTTCCATACCTTCTACCTGTCATGCCTTACTGCAGTGTTTTTCAATCCTGTGTCTAACAACGGAGGTTTTCTATATAGCACATCTCACCAGTGAAGGTATGTGGTAATTATATATAATAAAACACTTACATAAGACAAAGGAGGGAATAAATATGAATGCAGAGACTTCATACATTTTGTTATGGCTGGTGCAAAATGATCCTCATCACGAGAATTCTTTCAGGAAATTGAATTAGCTAAATAAGATCAGCAAGAATCCTCTGACCCTTGAGTTTAAGCCTCAGTGTCTTTGTGCATTTTGCATGAGGAAACTTAATTTTCTTCTCCCAAATTTTGTTAAACTGCGGTATACACAAGTTCTCTTCCGAGAAGTCAGATCACCCAGAATGAATGAAATACCCACACATTCAGAAAGACAAAATATGCAGCTGAGCTCCATGGTGGCTTTTCTTGTTTCTACTTGCTGTCTTAACTCTCTCTTTCTCTCTCTATCTGTCTTTCTCGCTTACTCCCTCACACACGCACACACACACTCCCCTGACACACCTGGTGTCAGATACGGGGCCTAAGGGGAAGTGGAGCTCTCTACCTCCTTCTCTGTAGATTTATCTCCTGAGCTGGTCCCAGCCTCCCTAAATCCCACGCACACACCCACACACACACACACACACATACGCCTCATCACACACATACACTACCAACTTGCCGTAATAGCCTTCATTATCAGTAGATCTATGAGTAATGCTCATAGTTTTATGCTTGGCATTACATAAGTCATTCCCACATAACTGATGTTTTATTGGTACAATTTACCTTTAATTGTTGCTGGTGTTTGACTGGGTAAAGTCCAGGAGTGTCTGATTTTGAAAACCTTGTAGCATAGTAATTATTGGCTTCCAGTTTGACATATAGGTCAATGGAAAGTTCAGACTGACTTGATGGTTTAACGCAGGATATTCTAAACTCCTTTTATTATTCCACATGAAACGCTACTGGATAACTCTATGTAATCGACACCACACATAGTCTTTCCACCCTCTGGCTAAAGCAGTTAAGAGTTATTTCCCACCTGTTTCTCCACCCTAGCATTACCTGCTTCTGTTAAACACTCTGGAGAAAAGACAAAGACAGTAGATAATGCTAGAAGATATGCAGGATATGAAGTTTATGTGATGGGGTTGAAGTGTTGCATGGTCCACACACACTTATGTCTGCTATGGTAGACGGTAGTTGTAGTATTTGGTTGAAATAGCAGGGGTCACCTGCTGTAGCATATCAGTCAGTATGCCTTTCTTAATCTCCTGTCCTTAATTTGAACCCCTCACATCATCACTGAATCTGATTTGGCTTTAACTGCTTCCACTCTTCACATGCTGGAGCTTGTATGTCTCACTGAAATTTAACCATGTTTAAAGTGGATACAATCCAGTTTTCTTGCTTCCTCTCAGTCTATTACACAGTTGGTCTGTGGTGATAGTGGGAGCACTATATAAATACTTAAAGTGGCAGCGATATTGCTGGATTGTAGATAACTCTGCTGAATGAGCAGATTCTTGAGAAACACTAAAATCCTGATCGAGGTGATATTGTGATCTGATCAATAACTATATTGTGCAGCCCACATGTCGTGTACTGTTAAAGCAGGGAACTTCAAACTGTAGATCGCTTTTTGATTGGTTCTGGACGAAAGATTCAAGTACTGAATAAGGCAACATAGCATAGCTTTCTCTAACATTATAAGTTGCAGCACCCAATTTGTTGTTGTAAAATCATTTGAAACTGCATATTTGCAAGGAAACCTTCTGCAAGTGCATCTTAGCCTTCCACAAACCTAGTGAAAACACTGCATACTTCTGACAGAGTCAGGGTTTGTTTTCTCTTGTAATCTCTTCGGTTTCTATCGCTGTACACCAATCAAAATCCGGCTCTGATCTTTTTACTTGCAGGATGTTCAATTTGTTAGTGAGCTAGTAGGAGGAGGCTGACAGTCATATGACATAAATGCCTTTAGACACATTTACTTTAAAGCCAAACGTGAGACGAATCATTAGAAAGGGTGTAGGCTTGATCAGCATCAGCTCTTATTTCAGAATAAGCTGTGGTGGATTTTGTTAATATTTTCTTTAACATAATGGTAAAAAATTCTACATTTGTATAACCATTGCTCCTTTTCTGTGTCACTATAATGTTGAATGCACTGAATCAGCGTGGAAACCAAGTTGTTTTCTCCTCCTTAAAATTAAAGGTACCTGACTCTTCTGCCTGACATACAGCATACAGCATCCCTAAACTATTATTTCTACTTTGACGGAATAATTACACGTGGTTGGACATATAAGATGGATTGAGTGGAAACTGTCAATACTGGCTCGATGCTCAGAGAGCAGTTAGTAATATGGAAGAGTGCCAAATGTGGCCGGTGCCAACTCCCTAACAGGATGTCACAATGTGCGGGAGTGTTGCGTCTTCCTGCATGAATGAAATAAAGTTTGAACACACTCAAATCAGCTCTGGTTTATACTACAAATAAAGAAATTGAGAATGACAGTCAGAGATAAGTGTGCAGAGAGTTTTTCATGCTGCCTCCAACCAGCGTGACTGTTCAGTAGTTTTATGAGCAGCATGTGAACAGTAATATAATATAAAGTCTTTCAGGACCATGTACACAAAACATTCATCTAAATCAATTGGTTAAGCTTTCCTACGAGTGGGTAATACAACATAAGATTGATATCACAGTATTTTGAAGAAATAAGAAGTACATATCCAGAAAGTATTTATGTTTTTATTGTATTCAAATTGGAATAAAAAGAGGTATTGGCCAGTCTGATAATGTAGGTCAATTAGTGAATGTAATATTATTCTCAGAGTTAGACGAGGGGCTAGGACTTGGCATCTCAACAGCATTTATTTGGCCCCAAAAGTATATTTATGAAAGTAATAACAATCGTCAGTTTACCATATGGCATGACTGTTAAGCACATTTACATACAGGAGTAAACAACATACTGGTGAGGATCTTGCACCAGAAGGAGCATTTCTGCAGCGACAGAGTGAGCTGAGCGTGCCTTGCAGTAATAAGTTCAACAAAGATCAACATGACAAAACAGTTCCCCACATCTAACCAATTACTGTGGTTATTTAATCAGCTTCAAATTCAATTTAACATTTACGCAATTTCTGTTGACTGTCCCTTAACACTAAGTACTACAACACTGCTTCAGTTTGCCACAGTAGACAGGAATGTGCCTATTTCAACAAGTTAAATGGGAGCATAAACCGTAAAGAAACATACAAAATTACAAAATGTACAGTTTGAACTCTGTCCGTCAGCTTAGAGCTAGAAGTTTCCTGCTTTTTACATTGCTGGCTGTTCCTTACAAGTAAAATGGTTAGCGCAAACATACAAGAGTTTCCCAGTTGTTGTGAGCGCATTTGTAGACTACACGTGATCATGTCTAAACAAAACGTTTTATTGATCACGGAAAAGTCTGTAATGTGATGTCTATTCTGTACAACCATTTTACTCATACATGCTATAAAGTTCCAAATATATGCTGTATGTCTGTATGTATGTATGTGTGTGGGTGTCGGGGGCAACAGCAATAGAGTACTGGGTTTCCCTTACTGTGTTTTTGGTTGGTGAGAGACGATTGTGTTTCACTCCTCTTACCTCTTTGTAGTGTTTTGTCTTCCTTACTGCAGCTCTGCTTTGTCCTCAGGACAGTATAGTCCACCTGGCCTCTATGAGTTCATCTCTTATTTATCGTTGTGGTCTGATCACGGTAGTGTCATCATTGTCCTTACAGACATAACCAAAACAAGATTATAATTATGAATCTGATTTAGAGTTAATTGTATTACACATATATATTTGGTTTTAATTTTGTGGTGAAGCTAGTGTCATGAGTACCTGATACGGTGTTGGTATAAGAATAATTTACTGTACAAACAGTTAGTTTACACATTTAAAATACAGTACACTGGAAAACAGACACTATTGTCAGGGTTCAAAAGGTCATGTTACACTAAAGATGATGCAGTTCAAAACACTTTTTTTGCTGAGTGGTGCCATGTTGACTTCATCAGTGGGGGGAGGCAGCGTGAATGAAAGACTTTTCTGTTGACAGCGGAGTGCATGAATCAGCAGTGACTCTGCAATGGAAAGACAGGAGAAGCAGTCTTTTATATTCAGCCTTAACAATCCTTGTTAATTATAAGCTTGTTTAAAGAGACAAAGGACTAGAAGAGTGGTGAAGAATTTTATGTACTAATATTCAAGAGAAAACTAAACTAATATTGTTTTAGTAATGCTGTATAACATACACAGATGATCTTTTGGGATTTTGTGGCAGTGTCAATATCACAAGCTTCCTAGTTGGACTTATTTCACTCTGTTACAGATTCAATTTGCATCATGAAGATATGTAAATGCCGACTGCAACAGACATTTAAGTCTGCACGTGAACACAAATCCCAAGTGGAGCTGCCCAGTTACCAACATTAAGCAACAAAATGAAACTATCTGGAGAAAAGTAGGTTGTCAAATACTCAATACCAACCCAAAATGGCATCTGGGAATGAGACTCAAAAATCAACTATCCTTCTCCAGAAACATTTTGCTGCTTTAAATGACTGATATTTCATTTAAAAAAACACAGCATTAAAACATTTTTGGTCGAAAAGCCCAGAATGGTTCATATAAAATGCCTGTTCACAGTAAATTGCGAGCAGGAAACCCCTGCAGCGTATACATCTCATTTATCTGAAATGCCTGTTTGATGCTCTCATATCTGATTAAAAGCAACACTTTTACTGATGTGAGGTTAGAGACCTAATTTGCCTTTTGGATTAAAGAAAATGGCAGCTTGAATCTACCCAAAACTAGTAGTGTGTCCATTAGACACGGTTGAAAGTTATCAATGACGCTAGCAAAGCAACACAGTATGTAAAATAGGCACAGCAGAAACATCAGATAGGTCGAACCACTGTGTTAAACTATGTACATGTACAGTATATTTGAATGTGACAGTTTGGGCTGAAAATGTCAAAAGCTATTGCAGTCTGCAGTGACCGTTGTAGTTAGCGCAATGTGGTGGTCATACAATCTACTCTGTCTCGAACTGGAATGGAGTGCGTTGTTTGTTGGTGCACAGCTCTGAGTTTAAGCTGATGGTTAGCAACTAATGTTTACCTTGTTCAACATTTTCTGTGTTACCATGATTATATTTGCTAATAAGCGCTGAACTTAAATGGAGTAGGCATGTCATTGTTTTCTCTATTTGGTTATAAGACAAATTGATGATGCAAAATAGATGTTGCAAGATTAAAGGTAAAGGAATCACCAAAGTTGTAATACCTTTTGATGAATGACTGGAATGTCTCTAATACCTTGTATGCGACAATTGTCATGACCTTTGTCTTAAAAACTACAAGTGTCAACCTTCTGGTGGTGCTAGAGGAAAAGTCAGGGGATCGTCAAAGTCATTAGGATTCATCCTCTGAGGACCATGAACAAGATTTCATGGCAAGTTATCTAGTTATTAAAATATTTCAGTCTGGACCAAAGTTTTAGACTGAGAACAATTTTTGCTTTGTATAGTCATATTATTGAATTAACAATAAACAACGTGTTTTGCTAGCACCAGTGGCCACTTAGTTGTTCCAGTGACCTCAGCTGAGCTTTTCTTGAAAAAATGTAGTGTTTAAAGTGGCCTCGTTCCCGTGTTTGCCCAGTTTATTTCTGGCCTTTCTTATACTCTCCAGAGACTGGGTGGTGTTTCTGTTTCCTTATGTGCCAGGGTGGGGGCTTCTCCAGCCATAAACTACCTTCTCCTCCCTGCCCTGCCAACTGACAGAGTTGCGTAACAAAAATGTGAAAAGCGTTGGGGTCATGTGATGTCGCCCTCTGGCATGTTATGATGGTTGTCAATAGAAAGAGATGCAGATTACTGTTTTAGCCCGAGCCAGTAATGCATGAGCAGTGCATGTGTTGTTAAATGAATGACATCCCAGTGGTGATTTGTCTTCAAAGCTGCCAGATTGTTGAGTGCGTGTTAGTGTAGAGCTCACTCCTGTCTGTGATTGGTGTTACTGTCCAGCGTGCTCGCGTTTCACGGTGCACAGTTACATACGTAGTCTCTTTTCCTCACAAACAAAGGAGTCATTTGTGGAGCGTATGCAGCGAGGAAGAATAGCTTGGTGTTTCTCCTTGTTGTGAGCTTCTCCTCTGACACTGTAGGCTCCAGTCAGCTACTTTACTAGGTGGTGGGTGGACTGTGTCCTCGTGTGTCCGTGTGAATTGCATTGATTCATTCATGCTGCCCTCTCCTGCACTGGGCCCCTCAGGCATTCCTACCACAGCCCCCAGACCTGGTTTGGAACAATGTCAAGTCAATTCACATCAAGCATTAGACATTGCTTCCGGTCGTAGCCTACTGTAGGATATTGATTCAGCAGACGACTATGAAAGTGAATTTTCATGTTCTAGTTTGTTGTATGGATTAATATCAAATAATAACTGATCTTGATTCTGCCGTAGATTATCAAAAATGTAAAATTAATTGACCAGAGTGGTTTCTCTTCAAGTATTGCACAGGGGCCTTTGTGAGATGAAATTACTCATCTCTGTGGTTTACTCAGTCCAGGTGTTGCCAGCACTCTGTTTGGTCATGTGTGTGAAGTGTGAGTGGGTGGATGGTGGTTGCTGCAACCTTGACTTTCGCTTCAGCTCGCTAGCTGTGAAGTTTCATTTGCCTGGAAATAAGAAGAAAAAAAGCAAACAAAGACTAGCAAACGTTACACCAAAATATAAGAATTACATGAAGTGGTGTGTTTTATCCTGGAACAGAAATAGGTTTTAGGGTTGTAATGAAATTCCCGGTTTGGTACGCATCATGATTTCAGGGTCTCAGGGTCAGGGAAACAATTTTTGTTTTCATGAAAATTGTAGAAAATAATGTGAAAAATGTAAACATTCAACAGTGGCTCATTGCTGTGAAAGTCAAAAACTCTAGAAAATAAAAATCATAAATAACACAAATTTCATTCATACTTCATCGTAAGGCTGTTTTCTGAACAACTTGTGCTTGTTTATACAGAACTACGACTCAATAAACATAATTTATTTTTCATTTTTTTTCACTAGTACAAACTTCTGTCCTGTTTCTGAAGAGCAAACTGCTGATCAGCAGCTTATCAGTTTAAACTGTGTCTGTGTGTCTGCAGTAGGCCCTCCAGGGCAGTCGTGCCCTGCTCAGTTGAAACCCTGTAAACCTCCCCAGGGTCCTGGCCCTGACTCATTCTCTCATCACAATATCAGGTCTCTTTGCGGGTGCATCATGGGCGCTCACTTTCAGTGTGCTTGTAGAGGTTTTTATCTGCTTCCTGTTGTCGTCTGCATAGGAGATACAGCAGGTCTGCACTTAGAGGTGATGAAGCAAGCTCTCCGCAATGCTTAACGTAAGGTAAATGCATGACATTTAAACCCCTTCAGACTACAATGTGACTGTTTTTTTTTTTGTTTTGCTGTTGCTTTTTAACACAGGTCCTGAAACATACTCCTGGGTTTGTGTTGACCAATGGATGAGGATGAAAGCATGTGAGCGCATGCTAGCCTTGCAGTGCCATGGACTAATAGCCGAGCAAAATCTCATCTCAATGGACTGGGGGCCTCGCCTGCACGTGGTTGACCTTCTGTCATCAACCTGAGGGGAGTATCTACGGTGTGAGAGCAGACGCTGGAAAGAAACCCAGGTAAGAAGATCCCAATCGCATATTCAGTATCTGAGAGAATAGAGCTCTATCAACACAATTCCTGGGCGTGACTGCTGGGCATGTGTTTGTCTTAGTGTACACTGTTTAAACACACACACGAGTTGGTTGTGTATTTGAAAGTTTATCTGCAGCACTTTATGTTTGCCCTCTGTGTGTATTTGTGTGTGTGTGTGTGTGTGTGTGTGTGTGTGTGTGTGTGTGTGTGTGTGAGAGAGCTATGCAGACATGAGATCATGCCAAACAGTGACTGTGCTCTCTTCAGAGTGGGGAGGTCCACTGACCAAGCTCATTGTGTGTCTGAATGGGAACTATTCACCTTTGAAATGAGGAGCAAATACCAGGGATGATGTCATTTTGGATCGTACTGTTGGTTTTTCGTGCGTGTGTGAGTTAAAGATAGCGAGGCAAGATGATGAAGAAAAGCAGGTTTTTATGTTCTCCTCGCAGATATACATTCAGAAACAGGAGATGGATGTGGCTGAATATTTCCTGTTTCATCAGAATCGTCTGTCACGCCTCAGATTTATTTATGTTCTAATTGTGGGATGCAGTCACTGAGCAACAATCCTGAGCTCATGAGGTAGAGTAGGAGGAAGTGAGAGTCACACTCGTTGCTTCAATAGAAAGCCCTCTGTTCCTCAGGCACAAACAGACCCACACACAGGATGCCAGCCAGCCACACACTCCCAAACAGGTGTCTGCAAGCTGAGTCAGTACAAAGACAAATAATAAAGTGAGTGTGCTTAAGAGCAGAGATGGAGGGAAGCGTTAGAGGAACAGACTGTGTGAGTGTGTACACTCTGTGTGCCTCTGAATGTAGGAGTTGAGCCAACATGCCTTTGTGTGTGAGTGTGGGTGCACTCACTGACACTTTGTATATGCTTTTGTTTAGCCAAACGCCACACGAATGGCTGAATTCTCCGCCAGGCCGATTGTTTACTTGTCAGAAGCAAATTGTCAGTGTTTGTGGCAGGGGGATTGGTAGCCAAATTAAATATGGTTATCACCCAGCACTGTTCAAGTCAGGTGAGGCATGTCTGAGTGAAGCAATACATTTGTTGTCTTGCCAATCAAAGATGTTTGCGTTAAAGTGAAACTCTCGCCAAAATGCAACTCAGGCTTTTTTTGTGAATGTATATGAGTCAAACTATTGTGTAAAAGCATAATTGCGACGAAAGAGGCATTTTTAAGATTTACCGTATTTTCGTTTTCGGGTTTCAGGCTCGACACAACATGAAACTTTGCTTTCATGTTATCACCAGGGTTTCTACACATGAACACGAGCATTGAGAACATGGTTTGTGTACACAGAGTTTGCTAAAAAGAACGTTTTTGAACAACTCACCTTAGCAGTAGCTTATTCAGCTCCCAGTCGTCATGGCAGCCGAGAAGTATCAATCTCAGAATGCGACGTAACTAGGAGGACAGTTAAAGTGGACCGCTTCTGTCTTCCGGCAACAACTATCCACGCGATAGCTCACGGGACTTTTCCGGCTTTTGATTTTAGTATTGTTTCTTATATGAGGCTCCTTTTTCAACTTTAAAGTCAATATTGTTTTTTTTGCTAATGACAAAACGACTAATTGTCCGTGAATTTATATGGAACTAAGCTTTAGGAGCGGTCCACCTTAACTCACCTCAATGTTACATCGCATTCGGAAATCGACACTTCTCACTGGCAGGATGGCGATGAGTGGAGGAAACATCTGCTAACGTGAGTTGTTCAGAAACTCTCTTTTTAGTAAACTCTGTGTAAACAAACAATGTTTTCAAGGCTCGTGTTCATGTGTAGAGACCCTGGTGATACTGCGAGCAAAGTTTCATGTTGTGTCGAGCAGGCACGTGCACACATAGGGCCCAAGGGGTGCTTGAGCCCCTGCCCTTTTTGCATCGTATTAAAAAGTGCCCTTTCTGTGTGTTTTTTTAAATGAATAAATTCCTGTTGTGCAAAGGGATGTAAAAAAACGGTGGTATAAAAACGCCACGGTTATCTAACATAGGCATTTCCCTGTAATACGGTGTTGTGTGTGTTGAGCCTAAAGCCGTATAGCAGATTTTCATTGCCATCCTGGTTTTACATATTTGTAAAACATATTTGCGAGGTCCTGCCAAAAAGCCGTTTGAAGAACGGTTTGGAGGAGATTGATGGACCAGTAACACGGAACAATGAGGTACGCTGAGTAATTAAACACTGAACTATAGACATAACTATGGCAACAGCATGAGAAGACGCGACGTTGTTTGTTTTTTCCTTAATTCTGTATTACTAATTCTTTTTTTGGTAAAGTTTACAGATCACTGTTCATTTTGGTTTAAACCTATTTCTTTAAATTTACTGTACATAAATATCCTAAGGCAGCAGTTACGTGTTAGCTCACCAATGTAGCCACTGCTGTTTTCCACCTTTGCGTTGACTTGAATCTCCAACTGTCTCATCCTGCAGAGGAAATCTCCTGTTGCCACTGACACACGTCCCTGTGCCAGGTTTAAAATGTCCTCATCTCTGCACTGCTTGCCCGTAACTTAGCTTTGTTTTGTGTCATATACATAAAAAAAACGTTAGTCAACTAGCCAAGGAAGCTAAGCTAAGAAAACTGTATAAAAACAGCACAACAGAAAGAAACACTGCTGCCCATAATTTAACCAAGTGTCCTAAGCAGTACATGGACACGTAATGTTAGTGCTTTTATCAGCAAAATACTTTTTTGATTTCCTCTCCCCACATATCACAAACAACAACAACTCTTGCTCTATGGCAACTCTGAGAGAACACGCCTCTTTATTATGCTTTCTGGTGGGGAGCCTTTTAAATCACGATGTTACGGTGGTCAGGGATAAGTAGTCCATGGCTATCAGCCATTGGCCCAACCCTAGTTCCACCAGCTGTTATGACCTGAAAGTAAAAGTAGCTTTGTCCCCAAAAAGTGGGAAAGACAATGTCTTCCATCAGCCTCTGCGAGGCTCCAACAATGAATCCATGCTTCCTATAAAACTAGTGTTTGAGTCACTTGCCACTCAGGATTTGAATATAGAATAAAAGTGGGATGAAAGGTAGACGGAGAAAGTATGAGGATGGAGGTACAGGCACTAAAAGTGAGCTGGGGAGCAGAGAGGAAGCTCCCAGAATAGCAGCGAGTGTGCTTTTTGTGGAGAGTGTCTCTGAATGCTTGGAGGGCCTCGGGGGCCCAGACTGACAGAGGAGAACTCCGAGGAAAGGGAGCCTCTGGGAGTCAAGTGTGTGCGAGTGTATGGCTGTGTGTGTGTATGTGTGAGAGAGAGGGAGGACAGTGTTATTTTAACCCTGAACTTACATCCGGCTGTTCCACCACCCCCCCTGCTGCTCCAGTCTGTTGACTCCTCAATCAATCTACCTGCAGAGCAGTTGTCACGCTGTCGTTTTCACTCCCCCAGCTCTCCTCTCCTCTCCTTTCACCCTCAGCTGTGTTTTTCTCCATTATCCTTTCCCTTTTTTTCTCTCGCTCCACACAGATACACAGGTGTAGCGTTACCAGCCCCCCTGAGGGCTGGCGTGCTGTCTGACACTTCCGGATGTATTGTATGTTGGCTGTGTTGTTCGCGCATCAAGTTTCCTGATGAAGTGACCCTGTAATAGATCACCTTGTGACACTGACTACTCACAGCTACACGCTCAAACTCCAGAGCTTCCCAGAGTTTTAAACTCAAGCTCTACTTTCACATCTGAAAGATAAACCTCAAATTACCAACCATTATTTATGTAAATTAGCTAATTTCTGCTTTCTTTTGGTCTGAATCAATGAGAGTTGCTCATATTTTGGAAAGTTACTGGAGGCTAATGCTCCTTGCCACAATGTCCTTATGATGAGCAATAATCATCATGAAAAAAAACAAACACCCACGTTGAAATACACCAGGTTATCCCTGTGGTCAATACATGGTTCACACTGTACATTGAGAGGCTTTTCATAGAAGTTCAGGATTCACTCACAGTTTATCACCATGCAGCACAGTCACATTACTGGCTGTGTTTGCTTGATTATGTCGAGAAACCAATCACGATGTAGGAAGATGAGTCTCACCGATAGCACATGTATATCGAGTTAGTCTAAGCACCAAGTTCCTGTGTGTGTCTGAGAGAAGTGACTGAACTCAGTTTGCTGTTTACCTTCATGGTCGTCTTTTCATTGTGTTTATTCTGTAGTAAAGGAATGCACGAGTTTTTGTGATAAGCTATATTTAATGTCCTTATCCTTTGAATCTCTCTCTCTCTCTATTTCACACACACACATACACAGAGGGTGTATTGTTGTCTCTCTTATCTGTTGTTACTCTACTCAATCACTCGCTCCTTGTGGGCAGAGGGGACCGGAAGAGCAGCTTACATATTGACCAGGCACACTTATGCACACTTACGCGCGCGCGCACACACACACACACACACACACACACACACACACACACACACACACACACACACACACACACACACACACACACACACACACACACACACACCTGTACGCATATATAGAGAGTGATGATTCAAGGCAGGTACAGTGAACAGCAATCGGACAAGTTTTTAGACTTTTTTTTAGACAGAGGTAGATATGATCAGTAGTTTCATTTTAACGTTTGGCCTGCCACACAGAGTGTGTCTGATGTTTTATTGCTCCAGTCCTTCTTAAAATGCTGTCATCAGCTCTGAGGTCATGGTGAGTGTATGGGTGGAAATCATTAAGCTGCCATTTTTACTTTTTTGTCATTGACAAGCTGAAGGAAAAACAACACACTTCTGCACATAGATATCAGTCCAAGGGTGGGACGTCTGCTTTTTTCCAAAAATAGAAGAGATTACGTCCCAGGAAGCTGCTGGCAGACATTATGGAGAATTATTAACATCTAAGCTGTCATCATATCAGTGAGCAGCAGCCTTTTCTCATCTCTGCTGATTAACCTTACTTTCTACAGCTTTCTTAAAAAATGATGGAGAATCTATTATGTTTCCAAAATCATTTCAAGCACACACTGAAGGATCCCAAACACAACAAATGAACACCTCCATCACAGCTGCCCTCCACCTTCTGTCCAGGAGTCAAGAGCTTTTTGGGACATTTAAGACTGCAGACTAAAGAACCAAATATAAGTTGTTCAATGAAGAAACTCAGATTTATGCCTCATGTCTTTCACCTGCCTCATGAACAGCATTGAAAACTGCTTTGAATGAGATTGTTTACTCTGCCTGCCTCAGGCTGCCCCCATGTGGCCAGATGGAGAAATGATGTTAGCGTACAGTATTTGACTGACTGAGTAGACCTGAAAGCAGACAGTTTGTTAACAGCTTGGAACAGACTATTGCTCACTTAGTCCAGTTTTCATTTATAACTATGTCTGTGAAATTTGCAAATTTATGCTGTATGTTGCAGATGGGAACAAGAGTGTGTACCTCCAACACCACCTTCATACAGTCAGCTCAAACGGTCCACAGTTTAAAGTTAGGTATGATGTACTGGATGCTAGCAGTAGGGCCGGGCAACATGGTTGAATTCAATGATTATGTTAGTAATATGCATTTATTTATGATGGTACCGCACAAATGAAATTCTCAAGTGTTTAGAAACTGCTACTTGTCTTCTGAGACCACTACAAGGCATTCAATTTGCTGTCTGAATCCAAACCTTCTGATTGTATCCAGGTGAGCCTGACAGTATTTTCAGGGTGGTCTCAGACTTTTGGACCCCACTGTGTATATATACAGTGTATATATAATGCAGTGACCTCTGATACACACTAAAAGCTGCATATGTAAAACCACAACTTCAATAACAAGATGAGTTAGGTTATTGCTAACATTTTTACTAAAACCATGGCACAATATGTCCATGCCATCATCAGAAAATTGACAGATAAGAACATTGATTCACATTATATTATTGCTATCAGTCATTGTACACTGTTTTCACAGAAGAAACCACCTGTTGGATCTAGAGTTGGGAATGATCTGATTCAATATTTGTATCGAGATACGATCCAGAACCCACTGATTGATAGATTCTAAAATTCTCTTTGGAATCAGTAACATTTATTGCATGTTTGTTTGTTTTTGCTCTAAGAAGTGCTCTGCTTTTTACTAGAGCCTGATGTAAACCCACCAAGGACAACAACAATAATTACAGTTCTAATGTTCTGCTCTGGAATCAGCATCACTATCGAAACCAACAGATATCCATATTCGGGTATTGGAATCGGATCTGAACTAAAAAAACATTTAAAAATGGATGGGTGCATCCCTAGTTAGATCCCCCTTTATTCCAGGACAGCAGGGTTGGCACGTGAGCAGAGGGTGTGAATGAGTTAGTATGTTCTGTGGAGCTACTTCAATGTCAACACGCGCGCACACACACACACACACACACACACACACACACACACACACACACACACACACACACACACACACACA
>CAEMYA010000024.1:5038155-5054872 GCA_903131615.1 Diplodus sargus
TACACACACACACACACACACACACACACACACACACACACACACACACACACACACACACACACACACACACACACACACACAGTACACCATATCTGGAGGAGAGCCCGTACTGTCCAGTTACTTTTCTGATTATATTTCCACCCTACGAGCCCCACATCAGTAGTAGACATCAGGGATTTCATCCAGCTCCTGTTCAAAAGCTTACTGCTGCCCCCAGAGCCTAGAGTCTGCCCACCAACGGTCGTAAAGAGACTGGAGGGACTCCGGGGTCCCAGTCTGTTTAGTCTTTAAGGACTCGGAACTGTCTCTAAAAAGGGAGGGTTTGAGCGGCCTGCGACGTCGGGGCTGGGAACGCTGCGCTGTAACACCCACAACCTGTCTGCTCTGCTTCTCCTCACTCTCCATCACGAGGACAGAGAAGGCGTTTACATGTTTAACAGGCTTGGCTTTACCTCCCCCCTGACACAAGATGGCTGACAAATGAAGACCCTGGGGTCAAAGGTCAAAGCCCTAGTGTGTGGTTATTAAAGGGCTTTTCCAGGTTTCTGGAGAAGAGTGTGTGAAATGTTGTCTTTAAAGGAAGAAGAGAGGTCAGAGGTGGAGGTGTGATGCTCTCTGAGGAAGTGATATCATATGCTTAAAGACAGATGAGTAAATGAGTAAGAAAAAAATAAGTTTGCTTAAATAATTTAAAAAAAGGATCTATGAAATAATGAAATGAAATGAATTTAAATAGTTCCATAATTTAATAGCACATTCCTTCTGAACGCCAATATATCTGTAGTTTGCTGACCAAGTAGAAGGTAATATAATACCTATACACATTTTTCTGTCCATAATATGATGAATTATAATATTAAATGTCTACATTTTCAAGTAATACTTCTACACAGTGTATTTCAACTGAACTGTAATATTTTTGCACTTCAGGCCTAATCAGAAAGATTAAAGATCAGATTAAAACACTAGTAAATAAACGTGAATTTCAGTAAAAACATTATTTTTTTTAAATGAATAAAATAAAGTTTTGCAGAAATTTCCCTTGAAGTTTTGTGGCAGTAACTTGAGTTTATTCTCTTGTCCATGTAAAGATAGAAGATTAGAACTAAAAGGCAGAAATATAGTTTAGACAACTCTGTATGCAAAATGTTGGAGGAAGTTGTGCAATATGGGCGCTCCGGAATATGTCAACATATTTCCTGTTACTCCATAATGTCCACATATTACTGCATGTTATTGTCCTCATTTGCCTTTACATTCTTATTGAACTGTCCTATTTCTGATTTATTGAATGATCACATGAATATTTTATACCATTCATCCCTGCCCCTGTCGTCTTACATATAGTCTGTCATGGAGCGTGTTAAGTTCATCAGGGGGAGGTAGTGGGGAGCAGTGACCCCACATGACCTCACAGCTCAGCCCTGCTCCATTTATCAAAGCCTCCACCAGTCAGGATATCTCCTCTGTCTTTCTGTCTACTCTGTCTTTCTGTCTCCTCTGTCTTTCCATCTGTCTTCTTTTGGCTTTACTCCTCTATCTTATGCATTTCATATGTAATACTTTACTGTTAGATTGTGTAAAGAGTTTTTCTTTTCGTAACTGTATTCAGCATTGAGTGCACGGTTTGTGATGTTGTACATTATATTTAGGGCTGCAGCTATTAACCGACTTCCCTATAAACTGTGGTTTAAAATGTGACGGTGTTTAACTGTAATGGATCAGCTACACAAACTGTTTGTCATCTCACTCTCTAAAAATGGATATTATGATACATTGCTTTTCCAGGTAGTGGTGAGTTAAGAGTTGAGCAACGTGAGCCAAAAGCAACCAAACAGGAAAAGGAGTGTTGCACGATCTATAAATTACACCCACAAAAAAGGCATGAATCCCCTCAAAGACATCACACCTGCACAGAAAATGTCCTCACTTTCTTTCATTTTTGCTTTTGTTTCTATCTTTTATTTTTTACTGTATGAATTAGCAAGTGAGCCAGTGAAGAAATGTTGTGATGACAAAATACACTCAAACCTTTAAAAATGAGCTTGTGATTTTCTAAAAATTTGTAATTGTTGCATCCCTAATTACAGTATATCCCCCTCTGTGTAATAATTATCCAGACCAAGATGTGTATCAAACTAATGCAGTTGTAGTGTGGATGTTCCTAATGAATTTTGACTAATCGAGTATTCTTAAAGTAATTAAACACAGCAGAATTTAATTTATTTTATCTATAACATTGTTCCAAATTGTGTAATTTATGAGAGATATTTGAAGCCATTACTGTTAGTAGTCCTCAGTAGCCAAATGGTATTGAAATGGCACTAAAATGCCTGACACTTTCCACTATGCATTATGAACGTTGCCCATTATCCTACAAAACATGACAACACGTCAATGAACTAGAGTAAACAAATAATATTTATAGATGCAACATTTTCATTGATGAATGCAATAACATAGGAAATACCGTACATGCAGTACATCCAAAATGTTTTCAGACCCCTTCACTTTTTCACATTTTGTTATGTTGCAGTTATGCTATGTTAAAATCGTTTAAATGATTTTTTTCCCCTATTAGTCTGCACTCATCCCACAATCCCATTAAAGTGAAATCAGAATTTTTGAAATAATGATAAATGAAAATAATAATTAAAAAAAAGTCTACTACTATTTCTATTGTCAGCTAGCCAGGGTACCAATGTTCAATTAACTAGTTGGTTAATTGTGCACAGTGCTAATTTGTAGTATGCCTGATGACGGCTCTAACTGGCAGAGGGACTGAGACAAGTCAGTGGGATGAGCCCTTGTTTGTTGATACTGCCTATATGTTCATTTTCTACCAGGGTGGATGTGGAGACATGGATGGAAGGATAAACTGAACTTGTGTGTAGGGAATGTAAGAGGTAGGATGTGAAGGTGCCAAAAAAAATGCGTTTTAATCCTTTGAGGTTTGTTGTCAGATAGCCTGAATAATAAAGATTGTTGGTTTTGGATTCAGTTGTAAGAAAGGAAGGGGGAAAGAGAATATAAATTCATAAACAGAGAGCAGGAAGGAGAGGTCAGCCTATAAAAATTGTAAGGCTCATTTATGGCAGAAGGAATTTTAACTGAATTACTGACAATGCCCTTAATAGTGCAGACATGCAGGCCTCTGTGTTGCTCTTTGTGTGGCATCTGCGTGCACAGTGCTGTTCCAGTTTTGTAGAAATATTTGAGCACTGATGCGTGCACATGTGCCTTTGTGTTGGAGGTGAGCACACGTTTGTGTATTTACAGTGCGATGTTGCGTGCGGCTCACATGTGCGACGGGACAGCCGGCCTCCCAAGGAGCGGATTCAACAACAGAGTGAGAGGGAAGGAAAAGGAGGAATGAGAGCAAGAGGCGAATGTTGCTCAGCGAGCTGCGAATAACCGGCCTGAGGACATCAACAGGACTGGAATGGACTTGGAGGGAAAGGGAGAGAAGAAAGGGGAAGTGGGGAAGGAGACATGAGAAAGGAAAAGGACAGAAGTGTTTAGGATGGAAAGAGGAAAGAAGAACGAGAGAATGATACAGACTGAGGGTTGGAGAAGAAGAGGTATGAGTCAACGAGCAGTGTTTACTGCTGTCATTTACACGTGTTAAAGATTTGTTCAGTGGCACTGGGACTCGGACTGCTGCTAGTCACACTACCAGTTACACACACACATTCACACAAACACACAAAACACACACACCCACACACATTGTTCTTTTATTCTATTTTCCCCTCCATCCAGATGTCCACTCAGCAATGATCCAGATGGCCTGGATACCCTCCCTGTAGTTGAGAGGTACTTTTGATATGCACACACACACACACACACACACACACACACACACACACACACACACACACAAAGCAGCATGACCGTGTTTTTCTCAGAGGGAGGATTAACTCTCCTCATTAGGGCTCCCCCGCCTCTCGCCGTTGCCTCCCCCCCCCCTCGCCTCCCCATATCAGCACGCCTCGCCGCCATTGGCCGCTTCTATCAGGACCACTGCTGACTGGATCGCTGCGACTGCAGGACACAGGGGAGCAGGGAGGAGGTGGGATGGGTTGATGTTGCCACGGTAATAGAGGAGGGCGACCACTCACCAAATCATCGAGCCGGGGCTGAAATGGAAAGAAAAAAAAAATCAAGTGGAGGGGTGCGGAAAGCGGGTTAGAGGGGGGGTGTACAATAACAACAACAGCGAGGGATTAGGCATCGACCGAGCAATCAGGAAGTCCATTTAGGACAAAGCAGCGTTAAAAATCCTCCCAGATTTCAGGCGTGATCGTCAGAGCTGAGCTGCCAGTCCGATTGGACAGCTGCTCAAGATCTGTGGAGGGGAGAAAAAAACATAGAAGCAAACACAAAGGAGGGATGAAATGAAAACAGGTAAAAAATGAAAAACAGCTCCTGTGCGATCTCTTCCCTCTGCTGCTGTGATAATTCAGCAATGAGAGGAGGTAAGCTGGCTGGAGTGATGCCTCAGGCACAGGAATAGAACGAGAGAGAGAGAGAGAGAGAGAGAGAGAGAGCAGAGAGAGGATATGAAGAGCATGCGTCAGCACTAAGGCAGGGTGAACAAGAGAGCGAGAGGAAGAGAGAGAGAGTGTGTGACAGCAGAGATGAGCGAGGTGGAGGGCGAGGTGGAGCGAGAGAGATTGGTGGGAAGGGTGAGCACCGTGGCGTGAGAGGGGACGACAGAAATAGAGCCTGCCGGATTTGTCACCTCCAGTGCCACATTTCGGGCGCTTCATCCCACCGCTCCATCCTGACTGCAGCAGCTCCCACACAGGGGGTTCCCTCATCTGGGAGGACAACAACAACCAATAGGTGATCACTTTAACACCTCAGATGCTTCCTGAAGATTTAAGACACTGGCGTGTGAAAAGGACAAAACACGGATTGTCTGTTTTTCTTCAGGAGAAGAAGAATCTCTGCCTGCACGGATGAATGCAAATATAGGGATTATGTTCATTGTGCATCTTGCCAGAGGAACGCATTACTGAAACCTATTTCCAAAAAGATAAGCACCTTTGTTTTTACAGACTGGACACAGCCCTGTTATCACTGTGTGAACATGAGGAGCTCATTGTCCGGCCATTTTCAAGGAAAGCTGACTCTCCCTAAATGACGAAGACAATGAAGGTGGGAGTATCTGAGGCGCAGTTAGTTGAATGATTAGAAATAATGTGTTCAGTTGTCTGAAATATTGCAGTGCTGTGCTGTGAATGACATGCAGAAAACTGTACTCTTCTGCCCGATGACAGCACAGACCTTGCAGCGGGCTGACTGACTGACCGACTGACTGACAAAGTGAGTGGGTTCGCCCACTGACTGGAGCTGTAGCTGTTGGAGGATTTTGAGGACACGTAGCCCCGGGCAGGTACGGGTTAGGCCCCACCATGGGGGAGACGGCAGAATACCAGAGGCTGCAGGACACGTCAGAGTCTGACTACCAACGACTGCCCAGCGATGATGAAGAGGTAGACCACTACACTTTCCTTTATTATAGTAATAGTTGTACCACACAGCCACAGACAAACATGGATGACACACAAACAATGAGCAGCAGTTTCAGCAGGTATTAAGGATGCTGTTGAGGGGAAAATTAAAGCGTGTGAAATGATGTAAGGCTGTGGTATTCATCACTAAAGAGAAAATTATTTATTCAGTAAATTATTGTTCTATACTTCTATACATGCGTCTTTGTTGGAAAAATGTTCCCTTTTGCCAGTCAGTAAACAACAATGTTGCACCTTTATCACACGTGCAAATGTTACACGCCTCAGTCAGGGTTATTTTATATTATGTTCCCTTAACATTCTTTCAAGATTTCAAGTCTTTTCCCACGGATGATATTTTTTTTATCTCACAGCAGGAAAAACACAAATGTTAATAAAAAAAAATAATGGCGAGTATCGTCATACTTAAACGATTGAATAGATCAATTGCCAGTGACTCTGAAAACACCTTCACTGTTCCCGAAAACAAAATGACTGTTGCGGTGTATCAGTTCAAGGCATAATTTTATCGGGTTGAGGTCAAGAAAGTACTCAAAGTAGGGTTTCACGGATTTGGGGTTTTGGCTTAGAATGATGTATGTTACTTCATTACAAACGTACGTATGTTACATACATTACTTCACTTGCGTAGTGTATGTGATGTAGCTTGACTACATTAGGTGGTTTTTGCCTTCACACTTAACACAAACAGCAGTCTGGGTCTCCTGACCCTGACTTCCTCCTTTACTCCCATAATTATTATGACATCCACTAGAGGTCACTGCCTTAAAAGGAATGTAAATAAAGGTATATTAAGCCGCTTTCATAGTCGAACTTTATGGTTATTTTTCTGATCAGGACAGCCTGTTTGTTACACAGAACCATCTGTTAAGGCCGAAACTGGAAAGGTTCAGGTACTTGTACAGGTGTTTTGTCCAAAAAATAACGTGGCAGGTGATTGGACGAACCATCTGTCTATTGCTGTCCATCGTTGGTTATCTCCAATTAATCAGATCAACAGTCGGGGAGAAGGGACTTAAGTATCGTTCTTCATTTTGCTTTAATGATATATATTCTCTAGTTCTAATATAACTGATGCTTTTATTGTTACTTATTCAAACAAGCAGCTACATCTCTCGCTGGTCATCACACTTAAACCACGGCTGTAGCAGCCCGAAGTTCCTCATAGGTTACCGATTGGTTAAATGCCTGCGTGTTCAGCCACAAGCGCAAAGACTGATTTGTGGGATAACATTTACATGGTCCTGTGCATGCTAGCTTACTGTCATGACTAGTAGGACACATAACAGATCAGAATCATCATTGATGGCATTAGTAACACATTTGCTTGTCAACCATGAAAAAGACCGAATGTGTAGAAGTCATTGTGTGTCATAGATCTATATGAAGCAGCTCATGTGCACCTGAATGTCACCATCACCCTCCTCTGCCTCCATACATAGCACTTTTTACTCACACACAAGGCCAGCCCTTGTGTGTGTCATGAGTTACTGGATGCAAGATCATGAGGTCATTGATGAAGTGCTGCTGAATAACTCGGTGACAGGCAAAGTATGACATTTTATAGCCTCCCACCTCTTCCTCAAGCCCCCACGTCCTCTTACAAACCCTGTGATGTACTGACAGGCCCGACAGTTCTTTTGGTCTGGATGATGAGGCCAGCAATGCTGCTACGCTGCCAGTGTTTTTGTCTTTTTAAAATCTGTATGAAGGCTAGCAAGAAACGTGCAGAGAGGGAAGGGGAACTCACTGAGTTTCCTGGCTAGATTCGAAATGTACATACCGTTAAAAGTGACCAGGTGGATATTTCAGCCCATAGTAGTTAAGTGAAGACATTGTATTGGTGCATGTCGTCAGATAAGTACAAGAACATGTCGTAGATAAAAGACAAAGACAATTTATTTTTTTACTTCTTGGTTCTTGGCTATAATAATTAGACAAACAAATAGAAGGGATCCTTGTAAAGATTAACACATGTGTGTTAATCACGTGTGTTTGTGTTCGCTTTTTTAAACTTACAGATACTGATATCAGTATCGGCCTCAAAAATCCATGATCAGTTTGTTTGTATAATTCATTTGCTTAATTTTCACAAGATCCCTGAATATACTGGAGTGAACATTGAATGGACAGCAGTTGCCATGTTGTGTGTGAGTAACAATGATAACCAAGCCTGCAAGATATAGTAAAAAATACAGTACTTAAACACACAATTACATGACGATCCACCGCTGTGCTGGAGGTGCATTCACAGTTTAATGTAACAAAATCAAGATGACTGTGGGTTAGCACAGTTATTCAATAGAAACCAGTGTGTGATACCTGACATGAGCAAAATGTGTATGTAACAGTTAGCATTGAAACCTTTCAAGGACGCAAACTGAATTGAATTCTTGCCTGAAGTCATAAAATTGGACTGCTTCTGATTTTAATTTTGAACGTTCTCGTTATTTTATTTTTGTTAATTAAACTAGATGATAGTTGTTACACAGTTGGCAAACACTGACATGCTTTATAAACCATTTCTGAAGGAAATATTATGTTTTGTAGACATCAGTTGCAACTTTATAATGTCCATCCAAATAATGTTTCCAGATGAATTACAAAGTATTTAGCAGTCATTTACAATATGATATACAAGCAACATCAGTTGCAACTTAACAACAAACAAAAGATAAATAGATGGTTTATGAAGCATTTTTTCATTTGCTTACAGTGACATAAATGATTTACTTAAGTTTGCCTAATTATAAATGTACATGTTATTAATGATGGTTATTATAAAGTGTGAAAACAAATTTTTTCTAAAAACTTGTGTTTGTACCACTAACACAACTCAACACTACTATCAAAAGATTTCAAAAGACACACAGCTCTTCTCTCACCCAGTGTGTACTGGGATAGCCTGCAGAGCCTTCCGTGACCCTGTGTAGGATAAGCTGGTATAAAAAATCGGACGAGTAGATGGATGTGTAGATCTGTGCAACAGTTTAAATATCATGAATGTGGACTGTGTGCAGGGTTCGGGGTCTAGTTCAGCAGACTTAAGCCGCTGGACGCTGCAGCTGTCCTGGCTGCTGGGGACTGAATCAGATCACTCTCTTCCTACAGCTGCAGCTTCGTGCTGAATACAGCGGTTTTCTGAATACACATACCCTGAAGACTGCATGCAGCCTCCTTATTCAGAAATGCAGAGATGAGAGAGATTTGTAAGAAGACACTAAGAGGAGAGGAGTGCACAGAGGGAAAAGGAGAATTAGGTTAGAGTTTACATATACACATTGTTTTATGAGAGCAGCCATTTTATCCGTCATACAGATCTATTTCTGATACGTTTTCCCCCTCTGGAGCTTGAAGGGATTAGTTAGGATCAACCGGTGCTACAATGTTGAGCATCTGCTATATTTTTTAAAATGGGGACAATCAATCAAACATTTTTTTTATTTAAACTCAAATAATAATTGAAGTCATTTAAACAAGTTTGACAGGAAGTTAATCTCCAGCATCACTGATATGTTAGATAGAAGCTGTCCAAAAATGGCAGAATTATATTGCATTTCTAAAATAAATATTGTGTTTTTCTTACTGTATGAGCCACTTTGCTAAATTATTAAGCTGTTGTCTCATTTGACCAACATTTTTCTCTCCCACCCTCCTTTCCCCTCTTAACCAGCTGTAGGGGATCAGAGGAGAGGTGCCTGAGGTCTGAGGCGGTGGTAGGAAGCATTAGTGGGGGTTGTTTTGGTCATCCGGCATTATGCATATTAGGCCAAGCTACCAAAAGGGGACACATATGTTGTGTGCTGGTCTGGAAACAGTCTGTTTGTGTCCTGAACTTGTTGACGTATACCACCTCACAGTGTAGGCTCTCCCTGTCTGATTTTGTGAATGATGAGGTGCAACGGACGGTGGAGGGATTTAGGGAGAACGTGAAGCTAGTCTTTGGCAGGGGGTTACTATCTGTGAGATCAGCAATGACGCATCTCTGTCTGTCTGTGCATGCTCCGTCAGAGCCATCCACTGTCTGTGTGTGTAGATATTTTGCTTGCATAGTTGTAAGGGGGATTAGGGATGTTTGCTTTACTACTCCTTCACACTGCTCTGCCGGTTTTTGGCACCCTACACGGAACCACAGATTGATGTTTTGCCGCCAAAAGGTTGCGACTTATTTTAGAAATGCACTGGCAGCGCGTTCTCCTCGATCCACTAAGCCATCTTAATTCCCAACACTGTACGTCAGTGTGAATCCAGCCGATGCGAGCACATGCCTCTGCGTGCCTGTGTCTGTGTACAGTGAGCATCATATTACAGAATCAAGCTTAATGTGTGTGCGTGTGTGTGTGCCTGTATTTGTTGCAGTGCTCAGGCGGAATACAGACCTCACACAGTGCTTTGTTCTGCCTAATCTTGTTAGCCAGCCAGCCACTAATTTGATGTCAATTCATGATAATGCAATCTACACGGTCAGACATTTAACTCAGGCTTTACATTGTTGGCACCCTTGTCATATTCCAGTTGAACAGCCACTGAGTCACGCTACTCTGTGTGTGTGTGTGAGAGAGAGATTGTGTAAACAGGCAAAAAAGAAGTGAAGGCCAGAAAGGAGCAGCTGGACCGACCATCATTAGCTGCTTTACTGTAAATGTTAGGGACCAAGCTAATCAGGCACAAGAGACACAACTCAGAACTAAAACAAACATGAAGTTTTAACTGGTTATGAAACACTCCCTGTTATTACTGATACCTTTAAATTACTTTTTATTTGAACTCAAATAACAATTGAGGTTGCTTTCATTTACAATAATGCCGAGTTACAGACCAGTTAAAAATAGATGTACATGACCAAAGATGATCAGTGAGAAGAGTGGTTATATCTATATAGTTATTATGGGTTGGATTCCCTCTGAATTCAGGACATTTCAAGAGAGCGTCAATAACTTTCTCAACAAAATTACCTTTACAGAGCAGCCAGAATTGTTGGTTGCAGGCCACATGTAGGCTAACCTAGCTGTATGAACGGCACTACAACAAAGTTCGCTTTGTTTCACCATCGTAATTTTGTGTTTATTGATGCAAACAGCTGTGTATGAAAAAAAGAATAGTGTTTAAAATAGGTTCTGTCTTTCTTTCATGCAGCACATGCTAGCTATATAGCTGATTATCTTTATTGAAGGAGGCAGTTGTGCTCATACCGCTTTTGTCTACAGGGGGAGTCAATAAACACAAAATGAAAGCTCCTTGCTTAAAATATGAGCATATTTAAAAAATTGAAAGTGCAAAGTAGTGCAGCTCTTTCAACATTTACATACACATTAGTATGTGCTGCTTTTCATACTCATTTCCGCTTGTTCCTTTTTGGAATATGCCATTTACATGGAACTTGAGAAACCTGTTCTTTCATGTGTTTGTAAACATAATCCAGTATCCAGGTTGTCTTGATTCCTGGACATCTCAACACAACTCTCAGACATTTTTGCCCTGACTGAGTTACACCTAGCGGTGTAAAAAGTACACAGTTTGTTTTCTGGCTTTTTGAACTCTTCTGCATTTGCCACTCTGCTGGCTTCTCTGTCTGATGACAATATGCTAATGATAAACAAGAGCCACAATACAATTCATGATATTCGTTATGGAAATCAGACTTTCCTGCGAGCATGGCAGGGAAACCTGATTAAGGTGTTTTAATATGCTAGTTACAAAAGCAGCATAACGATTGCTCCCTGAAACCAATATATTGAGTTAATCCTGCAGCTCTTATCTGGGACACTCCAAAAACCTGATTATGACCAGGACATCCGTGCACATGTAAACACAGTCAGTCATATCAGTGTGCTTAACAAAGAGGAAAATATAGGAAACATTTAAACATGTCTCTCAGACAATGAACAGAGCTTACTGTACATGACATTACAGTAAAGTTAGGGCATAACATTAACAACAGCTCAAATTGAACAACACTGTAGTTCATGACTTCCTCTCCACACATGTATTGAGGCATACATACAAATTCTATGATGTGTATCTGACTTTAAAAAAAGCATAATTACCATATTAAAATCCTTAAAGTGGCACCTACTTCTCCTCCCTTATTAAAACTTCCAGTATATATGAATATTTCAGTACTTTTGATTTCACAAGTTTAACTGCTGGACACAAGATGTCTTCTCCTTGACTGTAGCCCCATTCACACAGGAGAAGACGCATAAAAGCTGCAGCCGCGGTTGGACAATTCTCTGCCGATGGTGATTCACACAGAGCGAAGCATCTCCGCCTTAAAGACGAACCGCCGTGAATTCACACAGAAAGCCGGCGCTGCGGGTCCTAAAGAGGCGTGACAGTGACGTCATGATGATGATGTCGGTGTGTTTTTAAGGCGTTTCCCGGTGTCCCCCCTGACAATGATGCGGGGACGGAGGCTGTTTTCTCAGTGAGTTAACGTTTTTTGCCGGTGACAGACGCTGTTTTTTGGGCAGAAATGTGATGAGGAGTCGGTAGGACAGGCGGGACGACGGACGTTTTTCCACGTACAGCTTCTGTATTTTTTCTTCATATAAGTTGCCAAAAACAGTTAGTGTAAAGTTGCTTTGTGGGACATTTCTCTCTATTAAGTTGAGTGAAGGACCTGTGTAGTTAACCGATGGTCCGATCGTCACACCCCCGATCCCCGCCACCGGCTTATCCATTCACACTGGTTCGGTTCACCAATAATATGGCCCTGATACTACCTCCAGAGGCGGATCAGGGCCGGAGCGAAATTTCACCCCTCGCCGCCTTTGAGAGATTCACACTGAGACGGTGGTGGGGAATTGGCCTACTAAAGCCGCACGCAAACGCCAGTGTGAATGGGGCTGAATTCCAGTCTCAGTGTATGTGTGCTAAAGGCTTCAAGTTTCCATGTTACACCTGCTGAATATTGGACCAGCACTGGTTTCCAGTAGTTGGGATGCTCTAAGGTCCATAGATCCTTTCCCCTTCCCTCCTCCTGTTCCCTGATGATGATTACTCCACCTATACTACATATAGTACAGAAAACAAGACAGAAACTGAAGCAGTCAGGAATGTCTCAACTCATAACTACTCATGAATAAAGTCAGCATGATGATGATGCTGATACAATGTGTAACTGTTTAAAGGAGAAGTTTAACTCTGTCGTTAACATGTAGACGATAATGGATTGATAATGGTGTGAGGGAGCTTGAAAGAGGTTGTGCTTTGCCGTCCTCACTAATAACGTATTGACCCAGTAAACTATATCTACATGTATTCATCAGGAATCTGTATAAATCACAGCGGATTAAAGTTTGACCGTTTTACAGTGTTTAGGTTAAATCCTCACGTCACTTTGAATACAATTCAATCTACACAGCAATCCTCAGAATTTGGCCTAATGCTGAGATCACTCATCCACCTGCCTGAACACTGAACATCATCAGACTGCTACCTAGTGGTGTCACAGTGGAGCTGCAGGTCAACATCATTAATCGTATTGGTCTAATCTGCTTAGTTAGGAGGCAGCTGACAGCACCATGGCACATTCCTTCCACTGATTTAAAACCACCAAGCATCATTGTAACTTCGGTATCTGACACTGTACATGCACTGTTCAGTAAACACAGTCGTACATTCATTAAACACGTCTTCCACTGTCACCGTCAAGTCCTGCGGCTTTCACCACAAGTGTTTCCTTGCCTATATTCTTTACTGTGAGCTCCTTCCTTTTTTTACTGTGTTAGATTTTCTTTCTGACTTATTTTCTCTTGTGAATCACATTTTAAACTCAGCAGATCACAAATCAGTTGCAGGTTCTTTGTCCAGCTGCTGATTTGCAGGAATGTGTGCTGTTTCATAGTCATGTGATTTACATAAGTGCGCCTATACTTAAGCAAACATTATTTTCCTACTTGTCAAAGCAATAAAGTTCACTTCACTGTGACCCAATCCTCCCCGAGCCAACTAATGGTTAAAGAGAGCAGAGACCATGTGGGCTTGGGGGAATTTTTATGCCTTTAATGGCATAACTCACTTCAGGGAGTTGTGTTTCCAGCCCCTGTGTGAGAGTGTGTGTGGTTGCAATGTGGGAGGAGAGGCAGGGAGGGGAAAGGGTCCTTGCTTTTTCCCTCTTCTAGTGTCCTGTCACATCCTGCGTGCGCAATGATTTAGAGCCAGATCGATGACGTCACCTCTGCGTCTGAGCAACTGTGAGAATGAGACAAGTGATGGCTGAACGAGTCCAGGAGGAATCCACACTGAAATAATGGACAGTGAGGCAGCTGGTGACTTAGCTATCACTCATAAAACATTTGTGAACGCATGAGGAGAATAAAAGGTAGTGCAGAGGCCAACGCTGCAACATAGTGTATGTGAGGTGCTATTAGAGCAATGTAGCAGCTTGTGTGCTTGTGTTTTGACCTCATCATAATGCGGTGTCTCAGATATTAGAGCACTTACCTTCGTATTACCTTACTTGTTACTTTGCACAGGGAATCATTCACATACATTACACTGTGTGTGTTAGCCTGTGTACAGTGATAGGAGTATGAGATCACACAGTCCTTACCATACTTACCAAGTATAAACTGATTATAATTGTCCAACAGATATTTTGAGAATTACCACCCTCAAACCTTCTGAATGACTTCACAGTAAATTGGATAACTAAAAACACAATGCTGGTGTTTTTTGTGAATGGAGGCATACAGACACAAACTGACACACCAACATACTCATAAACAAAACCGTTGTACATAGCACCACATGCCCGCCGCCCTGCCTGTAATTAAAGTCAGACGTTTTATGACTATCACTGTTTTGTTGTTGTTGTTTTCTCTATCCTTCCCCTCCATGACTCCAGCGCCTGCTCACCTCCCTTCCTTCCTTCAGTAAACTCAAACCTTCCTAATTAAAAGCAGAGGAGAGTGACGTGAGTGAGAGCAAAAGAGGGATGGGGAACAACATCAAAAGGGAAAGGCAGAAGGCCAAGTCAAATGCTGAATGGGTTGATTAACTAGCATAGGGGCAAAGCAAAGCAACGAGGAGAGAGAACAAAAAGCTGTGAAATTAGAAAACCAAAAGCTTAATGGCGTTTGGCAAGAAAGGTAATGAGAGGCCGGCTCGCTGCTACTGAGGGTCTGAAAAGCAGCTGGTAAGGGTTTGTTTATAGTCAGCAGAGGGGCTGAGAGATAACATTTTTGGAGGATTAGAGGCAGGAAATAAAAGGCAGCACCAAATAAAGAAGAAAATGCAACGGGCTGGCCAGACCCTGGGGAGGTGGTGGGGGAGGGAGGGGGGAGGGTGCAGGGTGAAAGAATTAATGAAGGAGCAAAAGAAGAAGGAAGGAAAAGGCTTATGTTAGAGACTGGAGAGAATAGATTTCTCAGAGAGAGGAGAGAGGGAGATGACTGAAGTAAGAGGGTCAGGTCCCATTAAGATAATTATTTTTTATTTCAGCTGTAACTTAGTATAAGTCACTCACTGACAGACATATGCTGCCTCTGTGATTTATCCTCAGCAGCCAACAGGCTTGTGTGTGTGTGACTGTAAACAGGAGATAAGTGGATTCAGTCTGCAAAGCTACTGCTGCCTATTAAACACATCAGGTTTGGCATTCCACAGAAAGATGTAGATAGCGGGTGCGTTTAGGGCTGCAACTATTGTCACTATTGATGTTTTTTTCTATTAACTGATAAATCATTTATTAAAATGTCAGAATAAAGTTCACAAATAAGGCTGTTTTACTTTTCTAATGCCCAAATCAGTGTCTTCAGATCGCTTGCTCTCTCTGATCATAAGTTCAAATCCCATTATCCCATTAGACTGAAGTAATATTGCACAGGAGTAGCATTAGTTGGGAAGCCTCTAGTATTATGTAATAATTGCAGAGAATGTTATCTTAATCCCGTGCGAAGCATGTCCATATTTTGTAAAGTGAAAGATTCACCCCAAACTGCCCAAAAATAGTGCTTCACACAGGAGTTGGTGTAATAATATTAGTCCTATTGGCAGTTTGCCAAACAACTGATAAAGTAAGTAATTTGGTGTGTTGAAGAGCAGACGCTTCGCCTCTGAAATATTGGTTACACAGAGCCCTGACATCACTTCCAGGAGATATTTGTATCTGTGTGAATGCACCAAATGAAACTTCCATAATGCGATGGAAGTTTCTAAATCACAAAAGGCCATCTCGTTATGCTAGTCCGGTTCCAATATGGCTTAGGACACACAGTAAACATTTAGAATTGAGAAGGTGAAGCAGTTATGTTTTGTTTATAAAATTACAGCGTGGTTAGTTTCAGCGTGGGTTGTGTGATTTAGGATGATAAAAGGTTACTGTTATGTAATCTACTGGATGTCAGTGTTTTCATAAGGGGTTTTATTGATATCACATATGTTAGTTATTTTGTCATTATATACACCTAATAATATTAATGATAAACATGGTCATATTCATGTGTATTCCGAGTTCAGTGACAGTCACACTGCAAACTTCAAATATTAAGAGGAGCCAGTAGCAATATGAGCTGAGATAAAGTAGTGGAGAGGGGGAATAAGTGGTCGGTGGTGGTTGTGTGCGTGCGTGTGTGTGTGTGTGTGTGTGTGTTTGGGGGGTTGCATCACAGGAAACTAGCTCTCCATCCTGCAGTTGAATGTGACCCTTTGGCCCTGGATCAAATGCTCCTCCGGGCTGAATACCATGAAGCCTCTGTCCTCTGCACCACGCACTGCTCTGCACTGCACGGACCGTCTGACTGACTGACTGCAGGAGGGAATGGAGGCGGGGGGGCAAGGGCAGAAAGATAGGGTGAGGAGTAGATAAGGCAAAGGAACAGCAGGAAGAAAGGTAGGAGGAAGAGTAGGAGACAACATCAGGTGATACAAACACACATTATCGTTGTCTGAAACCACCGAGACACACATCGTGTTGCACCCTGACATGTGTAACCAGAGACACTCACTCACTCTGGCTCTCGCGTCTCTGCTGCCTGCCTGACTGGCGAGCGACTGAATCGGGGAGAAGCCGCTCCTATTTTTAGCCCCACGCTCGATGGAAGGATGGAAAAGCAAACAGACAGTAGCTACACGCGCAAAGACAGAGAGAGGGAGTCTGTGTATGTGAGAGAGAGAGAGAGAGAGAGAGCGAGAGAGAGAGAGAAAGAGAGAGAGAGAGAGAGAGAGAG
>CAEMYA010000024.1:5054893-5059893 GCA_903131615.1 Diplodus sargus
AGGAGGAGTGACTTATTTGTGAAGTTCTGTAAGTTTGGATGACTGGCTCAGTGCTGTGTGAGGACACATGGCTGGACTGGGCACAGGGCAGAGCTGGGTGGCATTCTCTGCTGCAGACAGCAGCTCCTAATCACTGTACAGCCTTTTTTACAACAGATTTTAAGACTGTTTAAGTTCCCTTTTGCACACTGGAGTGCTCCATGAATGCCTCTTTGCCTTCTTGAGGGAGCTGAAGCTAAAGCAGGGGCTTACAGGACGACTGCCCCGCCATGGAATGCAGTAGATTTGTGTACTGGATCGTAGGAAGCTTTTCTTCCCCCTCTCGGGTTCGGAGCTGTGGATCCGGGTCCAAGGAGTGCGTATGCTTACTAGAATTCCCTCAGAGACCGGGGACGTCATACTGGGAGGACTGTGGCTTTTGTAATGGTTTAAAAGACAAGCAGCCACCTCTGGCCATTTAAAAAGCACACACGCACATTTACATTTTTTTTTGCACCTACACTCGCCTGGACGAAGGAATTCAGGATGCGGCGCTTTGACAAGCTGAAAAAGTCATTCCCCTTCCTGGCACACTTTCACGTGTATCGAGTAAGTCTGGTGTCTGTCTGCTGTCTGGCTGCTCCTCTGAGGGGCTTTATTATTTGGAAATATGACATGAGCGTTGTAACTATAGTCAGGATCACGTGGTCTGCACAGATGTTTGAATATAGAGTTTGTATCATGAATATGGTATGGTATGGTGTGTGTGTGTGTGTCTGTGTCTGTGTGTGTATGTGTGCGTGTGCACTGTCCAGCTGGACTGAGGCCGTCCTCTGGGAGGGTTGTTGTTATTGCAGCAGGATGTTAGAGCAGAACAGATCTGATACAGGACATGGCTTTGGCCAGGAGATGTGTGTGTGTGTGTGGTGTGTGTGCGCATTTCTCCACCACCATGAGGAATGAGTTCAGGCCAGAGGCATTTCTCAGCACGGACATCATGTTGTTCCTCTGCATCTGAGTTCCTTCATGCCTCTTTCCCCTCCCTCTGTCACACTTGCAGTTTCTGTCTCTCTTTTTTTTACGATGTTTACCACATGTTATAAGAGATTATGTTATCTTTTAGTGGTTTGTTTTCATGTTTTAGGAATGTGGGAAGACTATTTAGAGACATTATAGTCGGGTTGTTCTAATAGCCATACCAGTATTGGAAAAAGCCTCAGATATTGCCTACAATGCTGGATTGTGTATCTGGCGATTACAGTCTAATAATTTCTTTATTAGAGATGGGACCCTGTTATTTCCCTGCAGCGTCTCGCACACTTGTTTGCAACTTAACAGATGTGTTACTTTACAAGCGGCCAGTGATGACATGTAAACTTCAAACAAGTACATTTACTCAAGTACTGAACTGAAGTACAGTGTTAAGATAACTGTACTTGACTTGAGTATTTCTATTTCCATCAGAGCCAATCAGCACATTTTTCAAATAAATGTATCCAATGATGTTACTTAGTGGCTAAGTTGCATTGTGGGTAATGTTGGCACTGTGTTTGAAAAGCAGTCCACTGGTCTAGCTTTGCACTCCTAGAATGCTGTTTGACTCATCATGGGCAGTTTAAAAACAAATGATCAAAATACAAACCGCCTTCTTATTCCATACATTCTTCTTCCTTTTTAAAACCTGTTGCCTACATGACCCACAGTGCAATTTAGCCCACTGAGCAACATCACAGGGGCAATTTTATCAGATTACATGCAGCTGCCTCTGGAGCTATAAAAGGGTTTATACTACTTTTTCACATAAGCAGTAATACTCCTCAATACCTCTAAACACGCTTTAATGTGTACAATTGGTGGACTTACCTTTTGATTACATTGAATATCAGATTTTGAAAGTCTTTTACTCAAGCACTGCTCAGATGGGTGACTTTCACTTTTACCAAATTAATATTTTAAGACAATATGTTTACTTTTACTCAAGAATGATTCTCAAATGCTTTTTACAACACTGCCAGTAGCCAATGTCCAAGAACAGCAAGCAGCTTGTGTAACTTACACCTCACCATAACATAACAATCCACCATCCTATCTAATACTGGACTTGTGGCCTTGGTTGGATTCCTCAGACTCCTGTCAAAAGTCACACCTAAAGGTTTGAATGTAGTGTTCCTCATGCTGACCTCACACCTATGCAACGTGCTTCATCCTCTTCATCCCATTACAGGAGATGTCGAGATAAGCACCTGCTGGAAAGAATATAGTTTACACATCACGACATGACAAAGAAATGAAGAACAGCTCACTATTTTTGAGTGTCATTTGACAATATATGTCTTTGTCAGACTCAACCAAACCTCCTCCATTTATCACCTTATTTCTGTACAACACATGTGTCCAGAAACATGTAAAACACTGTATATATGTGTGTGTGTGTTTCATGAGTTTTGTAAATTAGGTAGCAAGCTGATGGAGAAATATGATATAAGCACCTTGATTTTGACCCCTCATGCCTCAGATGTGACACTGTCATGGAAAGAGGCCCAAGAGGAAGCTGCCTTACGTCTTTGGCACAGTGCAGTGAAATAACACTCACATGCTGACTGCCAAGGAATATCAGACTTGGGGGATGATGGTGGACATGATAGGTGCTCTGTACAGGAGTATGTTGTGCCCTCATACGTAAATATGTTTTGCATGGCTGCGAAAGGAAAAATCTGTTTGAATGTTGTTGGAGAAATCTAAACTCTTAAAGAGTGTGAAGTGCAGATCAAATCAACATGCCACATGGCAGGAGAGCAGTCAGCACAGCTTAGCGCAGGAGTGGACCAGCCCAACAGGCCGCTGTATCGTCTTTCTCAGGGTAAGGGTCAGGCATGATGCAGCAAAATGCAAAATATGGAGATGGATTCAGATGACTGCAGCTAAAGCCACAGGCACCGCAGGCATTCAGTGTCGCCTGCGTCTCTTTAATCATACAGGTCATTTTATTATACTGGGCTAAGTTAATAACTGGCTTGTTATACTTGCCTCCTTAGCTGCAACGATTAGTCAGATAATACATTAGTTGATCGACAGGGGGAAAAAAGCCAGCTATTTAATGTTTGATTGTTTTATTAATTTTCAGACAGAAACGTTATGAAATGTTCTTTTTAGCCTCTCAAATGTGCACATTTGCTCTGTTTGTCTGTTTTTATATCATATTACAGGGCTCCAGCCCCTTTTTTGGTCGTACATGCACCCAAAAGTCTGCATGTCCTGATGGGACTTCACATTTTCACAAAAAACAGAGCAGATCCACAAATACTACACCTGTAGCCAGTATCCCTGTAAATGGTAAATGGTCTGCATTTTATAGCGCTTTTCCAGTCTAACGACAGCTCAGAGTGCTTCACAATACTTGCCACTTTCACCCATTCACACACACATTCATACACTGATGACAGAGTTTAGATTTTTAAGGCTGTTGCGATGCCTTGTGAGGGTGCTGTGATTTAAAGTGGACGAACACATTTATCAGCACCAAACCGTTAATCTGGAAAATATTCATCACATTAATCGAGATTGAAAATACAGTAATCTTTAGTCGCAGCCCGACCTGCTTCACTCTTCAAGCTAACATTAAAGACTCACAGCGTGCATTCGAACCAAAAAAGCTTGGAATGCGGTTAGAGCGGACCGAGCCTGTCGCAGAGTCCAAAGCTGCATGTTTGGACGTTGCTGAAGAGATATCAGCTGACCCACTTTTATGTGCATCGCTATGAATTTGTATCAGGATACAGACATCTGGCATAACCATCGGGGGATTGAGCCCTCTGAGCAGACCTCGCATCAGATATTCATAGAAATGTTGTTGAGTCCTTCCATTGAAAAGGAACCACAGATACATGTTGTCAGTGTTTGTTTAAGCATGTGTGTATTTTATGTGAGACAGAAAGACACACAGGTCACAGTCCTGTGACACAGAGGAAGTTGTGACCCCCCTGACACTTTCCTCTGGACCTTGTAACCTTCCACAGGAAGTTCCTCATTCACAGAGTCTAATTACCACTCAGTGCAGTGACCCCTCGCCCCCAAGCATCCACCCTAAAGGTCTCCCTGTCAGTCACTGCAGATTAGGAATGTTTGTCATATCTTTGTGTTGATTCGGTTGATTTACAGGCTCACTGTGAATAATACTGTGTGAGCAGAAGGTGTTATGGAAAAGTAGATGAACTCTTGTGGAGATTCTTTACCTTAAATTGAACTCTATCACCATGACTACTAGCCTGATGAAAGAGCCCAAGATGAATTTTAGGTACGTTTTGTGCTGCTTACAGCTTGTTGGTTTAAATAGACAGTGATGGATGGTGTTTTCAGCTGTGATTGTATGTTGTGAGGTTGAAGATTAGTGGTCTGACTCACAGTCTTATGAGGGGACCTAGCTTACATATTGTGGTCTGATTGTTTAGGAACCTCCTGTCTGTCTTCACTGACACTTACGGACCCCAGATGTGAATAATTAATCTCAAGTATCTGCCCCAAATACTACTGCTCTTTTCCAGAGTGTGTATAAATCTATTTGTATATCACTGAAATATTTTGAAGAAGATAAACTGCTGAAGAAGTGGTGTATTAACATTACAATGACACAGGATATGTGTAATCAATGTCTCCATGGCTTTTGAACTAAAATGATTGCACAGTTAGTTTTTAGCACATGCTAAATTTGGCCCCCTTTCCTTCATGTCCTTGTTTATGTGATGCTAATTTGGGCAACATGGTGTGCAACGTGTGTGTTTTTGAGTGTATACATGTATTTATAACCACCCGTGCACTATGTGGACTCTGATGTGAATGTCTGAGCCTCTAAGCAGGTATTTCAGTGTGCTGTAAACAGCACACAATGGATCTGAGCTCAGTTTCCTCTCTTTATCAAAGAGAAGAATGGTTTGATTGTTGCTCAGTGACTTTCTATGTGGCTGTATTTTGCAGGTTTGAGACCAAGCGTTGAGAGATCAGTTTTAAACTGTTTCAAACTTAAT
>CAEMYA010000024.1:5064893-5079035 GCA_903131615.1 Diplodus sargus
TGCTGCCGGTTGGTCGTGTAAATATTATGCTGAAAGTTAAGGAGAAGTTATTTTCAAGGAAAACCTCCCCTCTGCTGCCAGTGTTGCTCACAAGGGTGCAATTTAATGTTAAACTGTTATCACTTCCATTTAGTGATGTCTGTGGGTGGATGGGTCAGTCCTGCGTGTAGGAGAGACATTTTCTGTGAGGCTGACAGATATGTAAAAGAGTAGGAGATAGACTTCATAATTGAATTGAGTGTCTGGTCATCTTCCCTCCGTCTCCACCCTCACTCTCCAGCCCGGTGTCTCCTGAGTGTGAAGTGACCAGGCAGAGAACCCAGACCAATAAAGGCACAAGATAAAACTCAAATGTAGGGCTTCATGAGGGACATTTCAACTCGTCAGGCAGCTGTCAACACTCTGTGTTAGGGTTCATACTATTATAAGGAGTTCAGTTCATTTTAAATGCATTGTTGTTGTACTTGTAAACCAAGAAACATGGCCTTTTCAGTCTGAGATAATGTATATGAACATAAATGGGTAGAGGGATGCTTCTACACACACATTTACTCTGTCTGTCGGTACTGTAGGTGTTTAGTTCCCCACTCTCGCTCACCCTGTTCTTTTCATCTTTTTCTCCTAACTAGGTGTTTAGCGGTAAGCGTCCGGAAGGAGGAGACTTCCCCCAGCAGGGCCAGCCGGCCTCCTCTTTTCGTAAGCTGTCTCCCACACCTCCGCTTGGCCTGGGGGAGGGAGTCCTGGCCACACAGTCCGGCGGCGGTGGCGCTCCTCTTGACGAGCAGCAGCAGGCTCTGACGTGCCTCATCCCGGAGAAGGACCTGACGTTGTTCGAGAAGCTGGGGGACGGCTCGTTCGGTGTCGTGAAAAGAGGAGAGTGGCTGACACCTGCAGGAAAGGTGGTGAGGAGACTCGCACTTCACATTTAACTTACATGATAAACGTATTACTATTTGTTCAAGAGAGAACAGGTCACACAGCTACAGTTGTTTTGCTAAAACACCCATCTTGTTTGCTTTATGTGCTGATGTAGGAATAAATAAGAGCAGGTGCATGACGGGGTGTACTCCAGGTGCTGTCTTTATGAGTCTATGTATATCTGCCATATAAATCACAATGAAAGGCTGAAATCTCTCCTCTTTTTTTTTAGCTGAACGTAGCTGTGAAGTGCCTGAAGACAGATGTGTTCAGCCAGCCCGATGCTCTGGAGGACTTCATCTGTGAGGTCAACGCCATGCACTCCCTGGACCACCAGAACCTCATTCGCCTCTACGGTGTGGTGCTCACACACCCAATGAAGATGGTAGTGGACTCGCAGAAACGCACACACACAGGGAGGACATATAAAGAGAAAAAAACACACACACACACACACACACACACACACACACACATAGTTGGTCACTTCCCTCACACATCCACCCACACATACTCAGCACAGGTGTCCCTCTCAGGCATTCTCTCAGCTGGCTTCATGACCTTACAGTGTGTTAAAAATCAGGTCAAGCACCTTAAGGCCTTTGTCATGAGCGAAGAGAGTGATGGAGGAAAGAAGGGACACAGGAAGCGAGGAGAACTAAGATAAAGGCTGACATTTCAGCCTTGTTGTTTTCATCCCACTATGACCCTCTAGTTATTTCCTCTGGTGTAATTTTGTTATGATGACATTCTCCTTTTTCTTCTACGTACTTCTTCGTCCTATTCTCCTCTCAAACTCACATCACACCTTCTACATCATCTGTTTCTCTTTCCTTTTACTGGTGATTTCCATGTTCCTCTTTTCACCCACCCTCTCCTTCCCTCTCCCTCTGTCCATGTTATGAAGGTGACTGAGCTGGCTCCTCTCGGTTCTCTGCTGGAGCGTCTGCGATGTGTGCGTCCACAGGGCCCCGTGTTGATCCACACTCTGTGTCAGTATGCGGTGCAGGTGGCCTGTGGCATGGCCTACCTGGAGCAGAGGAGGTTCATCCACAGGGACCTGGCAGCCAGGTAGAAAGAAATATTTGATTTAAAAAACTGTTTTTGAAGAGGGTGTATTCTTCACATTCTCTATGAAAACCTGTTTTTCTTTACAGGCATGTTAAATTATTTATATTCCTTCTCCGTCTCCTCCACCCAGAAATTTATAGGCCATTACAGAGAGGTTTGGCCCAACAGTGCGATGAGTCACTTTCCCACTTAAAGCTGTGATAAAATGGTAAAGACTCCATGCGACTGTTACAGTAGATTTCTCAAGCTGTGGTTTTAAAAGCTGGACCGCTGAAGTGACAGTCTGCTGATTTTATAAGCTGCAGTACCAGATGGTGAATTGTATTCTTAATACATCACAGGTTTTATTTGATGCTTTCAATTAAAACCCGCAGTAGGTCCTGAGTTGTAGGGCTGCGTTTAGACATGACACGCCATGGACAAATTCGTCAGCATTTTTGTATGGATCTAGTTGGATGAAGTAGTTTGTCTCCTCCTAGAGCTTTAGCCATTCACCAAAGCCATAATTGGATTTAAATGTCATGTTTTGGGTCAAGTCCAAGTTTGATAATTCTTCCTTGGACTTTTCGTAACAATTGAATATCTCTTTTGCTAAAAATAAAAAACCTTTAGCTTCCTATTCCTCATCTTTGTGGCTGCCACTGTATTTGGAGAGTTTTGCGAGTGTGTGTGAACTTATGAGTGTGTTGTTGGCATCAGTAGTAGGTCGCTTAGGCAAAACTATACAAAATCAAACAGCAATGATCTTAAATTACAGTTATTACAGAACTCCATAGAAATCTTGGGTGTTAAAATAAAAAATGCACAGAAAGTTACGTTTCAAATGTTTGATCCTCTGTCTTCAGGAACATCCTGTTGGCCTCAGCTCACAGAGTGAAGATCGGTGACTTTGGCCTGATGAGAGCGCTGCCGAACAACCACGAGCACTATGTCATGCAGGAGCATCGAAAGGTCCCCTTTGCGTGGTGGGTGGACGGAGAGAGCAGCATAATCACCAAAGCTGTGTTTGGATGTAGTCCAGGCATGGATATGACTGGTTTTAGCGGTTAGGACGGGAGCAAGATTTATTTTTACGCCATAAAGTTCTCACAGAGAAATCTTTTTTGCCACAGCTGCATTCCAGCCATGCTGATAATTCTTAGAAAACAATGCTTGCTAAAGTCTATTTTTCAGATTCTGAGTCAGCCGAGTACTTAGCTACCAATGTATCATTCTTTCTACTGTTGTGTATACTGCACATAATGTTTCCAAACATTTTAAAAATGATTTTAATGTTTGAATAGCAACATTGAAAATATATTCTCTACCCAGCAGTAGTAAAAGGTTTTTATTTTTATTTTTTTTATATAGCCTCAATTCATAACAAAAGCTATCTTATGACGCTTTTCAATGGGAGCATAATTAATTTACACAGACCAAACTTTTCCCCATGAGCAAACACTTGACAACAGTTGTGAGAAAAACCTGCCTTCAAAGTAAGCATGGTCAGACTTAACAATTAATTTACTTCACTGTCCATGTTGAAGTTTGTTGTCCGTTCGTTCAGGTGCGCCCCAGAGAGCCTGAAAACCAGAACGTTCTCCCACGCAACTGACACGTGGATGTTTGGAGTGACTCTATGGGAGATGTTCACACATGGCCAGGAGCCTTGGCTGGGCCTTAATGGGAGCCAGGTAAATACACACAATATATATGGGATGTATGCAAAAATATCTTGAGGCTGGATTAACAGTGGGTGAACTCTCAGTTCTACACTGATATATTCTGCTTTTGTCATCTTTTCTCTTTCAACTCATTTCTCCCTTTTGAACACCACTTAGATCCTGCACAAGATTGATAAAGAAGGCGAACGCCTCCCTAAGCCTGAAGACTGTCCGCAAGATATCTATAACGTCATGCTGCAGTGTTGGGCTCAGAAACCAGATGACAGACCCACATTTGTCGCCCTGCGTGAGTTCCTGCTTGAGGTAGGAGGGCTGTCTTGAGTATTCAAGGACGTTTTGAGGTTTTGTTTTAAAAAGCTTTATTTTTTTCAATTTTAAGTTTTTCCTTATCTTTGTATTTGGATGAAAGTCCATCTAAAGATGCATGATGATAATGTTGACACCTCTGGTGCAGAGACGCCAGTATTCCCTCCGAAATCCATCACCCTATAAATGGACTTTTAGCTCCACCTGGTGGACTTACTGCAAAGTAGAAACTGAAACATCTGGTTAGCTGGAAGAACCAGTTTGCAAGGGACCATTCATAAAAGTTTGTTTCATTTCTGTTTTATTTTTCAGACCATGCCCACAGACATGTGTGCTCTGCAGGACTTTGACGAGCCTGACAAACTCCACATCCAGATCAATGATGTCATCACCATCATAGAGGGGAGGTGGGTGTCAATAAATGTTTCACTTTTACTTAACAGTCCCACCAGCTCATCTCATTACTGAGACATATTGCTTATAGAGTCTACAAGCCTCTACAGTAATACTGGATTTCTACTATCTGCATGTATTATAAGTTAATAATGTTTAATGTTCCTGCAGATAATGATGATTTCAACAGCTGTGGTTCCTCCTGTTTCATCTTCAATATTTCTCTCTTTCAGGGCGGAAAACTACTGGTGGCGAGGTCAAAACAAACGGACCCTGAAGGTGGGACAGTTCCCCAGGAACGTGGTGACATCGGTCGCAGGTTTGTCGGCTCATGATATCAGCCGTCCACTGAAGAACAGCTTCATCCACACAGGACACGGAGACACCAACCCTCATCGCTGCTGGGGCTTCCCTGACAGGATTGACGAGTAAGGAGCAGCTTCTGTTTGTTGGATTTCATTCTTAGTGCCAAAATCTACCACAAGATTCTTTTACATGGTCTAAATGTCTCTTCATCACTTTATGAATGAGCCTCCAGATTGAGGAAGTTGTGGTAAAAGTCTGACTTTTTGCTGAGTTGTAGTATCAGTTCTTACCAATAGATGGCAGTAGCACAATATTTCAAATGACCATCAACCTTTTCCAACATAATAACACCCAGGTTTGTTACATTCAGGACTGAGACATTTACTGTTATTAAGTCTGTTTCTCTTCTCACTTCAGTCTGTACCTCGGGAATCCCATGGATCCCCCTGATGTCCTTAGTGTGGATCTCAGTGGTGCTCGGCCCACGCAGCTACCGGGACGAGCTAGAAGTGAGTAAAAAAGCTGTAATCTAAGACGTATCCCATGACATGAAGACAGATGATTGATGCTTCGATTTACGAAAAACAAGGAGGAAAAAAAACTCTCACAACAACATGATTCATTGATATCCACCATCTTTGGGTCCAAACTCTTTAATTTGTACCACTGATCAAGACTCATTTAGCATTGAGCTCAAAGGTAAAGTCTGCAGGACTCATTTTAAAGGACCATTCTGTAGTTTTTTAAAAATGATTTATATGTATATAAGTATGGGTATATATTCTTTTCTGCTAGATGAAAATCTAACTCACTTTTCATAACTGACCATAATGGAAAATATAGAGCTGAGCCATACAGTCACATCTGTCACTATAACTGCAGAAATGTAAGCATAACGAAAAAACGTAACATTTAGTTGTTGTCTTTTACTAACATCTTCTATTGTGAAATGATAAGACTGCACGTTTAAAAGGTGCGACTATATTGTTTAATCAACATTTGTATCCCAGATTGTGGGTTAAAGTTGTAAGTTTGGCCACCACACTCATTGCTCTTCCTTTTTCTTAACACTTGTTCACAAAGCTAACATATGCAATCTGACATTTGCTTCCTGCTTCGTTTCCCTGACTTTTCTATCTTTGTTGCTTTCTTTTTGTTTTTTATCTGTTTCTACTTTGCGATGGTGGGATTCGCTTTAATTTATCCAGAGGAGCCTCCTCCCCGCCCTCCTCAACCAGCAGTGTTAATCAAGAGTAAGTCTGGTTTCCCTCAGCAGCTCCTCACCCATTGCTCCTGCCCCCTCTGTTCCCTCCTAGCTCCACTCCTCAGAGGTACATCCCATACTTTATTGTCTTTTCTTTGCTTGTCTTTGCAGTGATTCTGTCGTCTACTTTTATTTCCCCTTTTAACTTAATTGTTTACCCATCTTTCCACCTCTGTATCCCTTTAACAGGTGTGCAGTGTCCTTGCTGTGCACAATAGGACTAACTTCAAACCTGGAGATTTTTTTGGAAGTGGTGTGTTTTGTATTTTGGTGTGTGAAGTGACCTGAAAGAACGTTCTCTTAAGTTATTTTCAGTTCGTAATTAATGCATTATGTCTTTGTGTCCCTAGAGCCTTGTTATGACCCTGTAAACAATGATGAGGATCTGACCTCAGCGGGACTGAAGAGATTATCGCTTCGGAAAACCGGTTCTGTCAAAGGCTTAAAACTGAAACCCGCAGCGTGGGTCTCTGCTTCCAGACAGGGGAGCAGCCGCACTTCAGGCTCTGGCTACAACCCCAACAGTGAAGTGTCCCTCATTGACTTTGGGGAGGAGTTCCCCCCACCCACACCTTCCCCCTCCCCAGTGGTTGAATTACAGATTCCTTCACTGGCAAAGCTAGCTTTGGAAGCAGACAACATCCTGGACCGGACTCCGCCTCAGAGTCCGTGCAGGTCGTTACCTCGCCCCCTTCACCCTACACCAGTCGTGGACTGGGACGCCCGGCCGTTACCCCCACCCCCGGCCTATGATGATGTAGCCCAAGATGAAGATGATATGGAGGTATGGTTGGAGTCGATACAGCACATTTTACATGATTGGTCGATTAATTGTTAACTATTTTGATAATCAACCATTTCAAGCAAAAATGTAATTTGCTAGTTCCAGCTCCTTAAATGTGAAGATTAACGGCTTTTATTTGTCATTTATGATAGTAAAGTAAGATTGATTTGGTTTTGTAATTAATCATTAAGAAAATAATGTTAATAATCATGTAGTTCGGTTGTAAATCTCTCCACAAAGGTGAGCTCCATCAACAGCTCAGAGCAGCAGCAAGAAGAGGAGCAGAGTGAAGTCAGTCACCCAGATGAGGCTCTCTGTCTGGGACAGAAGGTGGAGGGTGAGGTTCTTGTCTCTCGGGGTACAGACAGAGCAGGCTTCGAGGACAACCTCTTCCTCCCCAGCAAGCAGAGCCAGGGCCTGTCCAGCTCCTTCTCCCAATCAGCCGAGATCTTCCAAGAACTCCAGCATGAGTGCATGAGGAGGCTCAATGTGCCAACTGGAAGTGCTGCACGGTCGAGCTCCCCGTCCCAGAGCTCGGCCTTGTGTCCCCAGACTCCACAGACCGAGGAGGGACTGCAGCAGACTGTCCTCTCCTCCGAGGACAAACCTCAGATCCCCCCGCGGGTCCCCATACCCCCTCGCCCTATAAAAAAGGGGGACTACACATCTGCTCGCTGGTCAAGGGATCTCTCGCTGTCTCCGACGCCAGCCGACATCACAGAGGACATTTCAGGCCCATGCCAGGACCGACCACCTCAGATCCCCCCCAGGGACCCTTTGTCCCAACCGGGCTCCAGGACTCCCAGCCCCATGGGCCTTGTAGTGGGCTCCCCCCAGCAGAGAATCTACTCTGTTAGCCCCTCCACCATGCAGGCTCCCCTTGCCTCCTTCTCCTCCACACACACACACGGCTCCTACCTCTCCACCTCTCCAGGTAAACTCATGCCCACCACACACAGCTTTGCCTCAGATCCTAAATATGCTGCACCCAAAGTGATCCAAGCGCAGGGGAAGGACGCTGCCAACAAGGGCCCTTGTATCCTTCCCATTGTCCGTGATGGCCGTAAAGTCAGCAACACCCACTATTACCTTCTCCCTGAGAGGCCCCCGTACCTCGACCGCTACGACCGCTTCTTCAAGGAGGCGGAGAGCCTGTCTGCCAGCGGTGTGGAGGAAAGACATTTACGGCAGGCCAACACCGCCACTGTCAGACCCATGGTGGTTAGCAACCAGACTCTGCAGGGACACGCCCAGGGACAGGGGTTTGTCCAGCCAGGCGATCTGAAAGCTAATTTCTCCTCCAACAATAACAGCAGTCTGGGTGGGCCAAGGTCAGGGATGAAGACATCAGTTAGTCTCCCGCGTGTCTGTTCAGATGGGCTGACGATGCCAATGGTCACTGCTTCCTGCACCAGGACAGACGGAGGAGGGAACTCAGCTGACAGAGTGAAAATGGTGAGGCCAGAGATGTTTCTGTTTCTTTTTAATGCGTCAGTAGTGAAAGTTCTGATCCTTCTTACTCTCTTTCATGATGGATGTTAAACCACTGCAGTTGAATAGTTTACCTGCAAAGAATAGTTGATCTTGTGTCCTCCTTAAAGCTTCTTTGATGCTTTTGTAAACTAGATAAAAAGTCCTCACACTAGATAGCCACCTGTTCTGAGTTTATAGTGTCATTATCACACTGCTAAGTACTAAGATATCAGTGCAATATTCAGAGTAATGCAGCAGAATTGTTCAAAGAAGAAATAAGAAGACTTTAAATGAAACATAATAATGCGTGGTGCTTATTCAATGCATAACTTACTCAACTTGTCTCTTTTACTGCAGTTATGTAGCTTTCGAATGCAACATTTTATTTTATGTAACCATTAAGGTGTACTGTACACTACATTTGCCCATTCACTGAACACAAGGGGGCAACAGAAGGTAATTTTTATTGGTGGTCCACTCTGGCTGGAGCTCGTAGGGGAAATGTGTGTGCGTGAATGTGTGTTCGCCTTTCCGTGAGAGACTGAGATACAGAAAGTCTGCAATTTTTAACTAACTATAATTAATCAGATTACTTCCTAATTCAACTTCAAATCATTATCAGAACCGAATTATGATGATGATGTTTGAAAACAAAACAAGACCAAACTGGAGCTGAAGCCAGCGAATCAGACTAATTAAACTGTAAATTACATTTGAATATCGTTCCGGTACAAAACTTGGAAGCCCACAAACATTTTTTCTATCATGATTGAATAGCATAAAATGTTATAACTTCTCATAACTCATTTAAAAAATATGCCAGCAGTCTTTTGAGACAAAGGCCACGTTTATTTTTGCTGTGAATTGAGCGTGAAAGACGGGGAACCAGAGTTTGTTTGTTTGTTTTTTCCGAGCAATTGATTCTGACACCGATTGAACCTCTTCGAACCGGAGCCAGAGTCACTGCAATGGTCCTTACATCGATCAGCCACGTGGCATTTGCAATGGATACTGAGATCAGTGGCCACACACGAGGTGCACTGAGAATGTGAGATCACGAATTAACTGAGCTGCAGAAGAGCTCCAAGATGAATGCGTACACTGCAGATTTATTAGCTGTAGTGGTTTAAAAAGCACAGTAGTGTAAATAAAGACGACTGTGCTGCTAGAAAGTCCCGTCACATGCAGAAACACTGTGATTTTGTTGAAACCCGAGTTAGCTTAAGGAGGTTTGGATAAACATCATTAGTAGAACTCAGACAAATATAATTCATTTTGTGAGGAGATGGGGGGGGGGATTGTTTGGAAAGCCTCATCAAATGCGGTGATGCTTAAATCTCTGCAATCACATTCCCATCATCGACTTTGTCAGGTGTAGCTAAAAGTGAACATGAGAGTCAAAAACAGGTTTAAAATCTTTTCAAGTAGAAGAATCTCACTTGGTTGTCAGATATGGAGGTGTTTGTACATGAGGGATCAATGCTAAATTGAGAAAGCACTCAGTCTCCCGTTGTAAGTGTTGAAGGCGCTACTGAGGTCAAGTGAGGAATCAGAGGCAGGGTAATGTAAGTGTTGTTGGATGCTGCAGAAACTAACAATGTTGATTGTTGATTGTGTGATTCAGGTGCAGGAGGCGGTTCATGGGGTGACTCTAGAGGAGTGCCAAGCCGCCCTCCAGAACCACAACTGGAATGTGCAGAAAGCTGTGCATTATCTAAAGGTGAGAGCATTTATTAGCCCACTATGAAAAGGCTTAATGGACTGAAGAGTTATTGAATACGTACATTCCCATTAACTGTGATTCTGTAGCAATTAAAAAATGTAATAAAGACAATCATATGGAGTCCCGAAACTGACCAGATGTCATAAAAATGATCTAAATTTCCCCAAAACTTTCGAATAGAAATCGTCTGACAAATGTGAAGGAAGACGGCAAAGTCGACTCAATTCTTATTGTGTGGAAACATTGTTACCGTCAGATTCGCGTCAGAGCAGTGATTTTTTTCACAATGAATACAACAACTCCCATGATCCCACGCTTCTTCACAACGTCATGTCCAGGGCAGTGATTAGCTCAGAGTGTGTGTAATATCATCGGGACAGTCGAGTTCTAGTTTGCTTAACTGAAAACACAGTTTTTTTCAACAGAGTAGCCCCAATTGTTTCAGCTAGCTATGTAGCTAAAATTAATAATGATCATAGAAATACACAAACCAGTGCACGTAATGTTAATCATCTATATACTGCACTGCATGCTGCTGCTGTCACTGTATAAATTCATGTTAGAGTAGCTAAGGTATTTAGCTGGTAAGCTAAGTTTACAGACACTGTGCTCTGAACCACTTATTTTAAAGTGTTAAATGGAGTTTGGATTTTCTTTATGAATTGATTAGAGGTAAAAGAAAACAATAGTAAAATATTTATTTACGTTACCAACTGGTTTAGAGGAAAGAAACAAGCTTTATATTTCTTTTTCTCCAGTTATGTAAATTATTTAACTAATGTATTATTTATAGATGAAGTCAGTAATATTGTTGACATACAATTCCTTTTTACTGCTTTTATTTGTTTTTTACTGCATAGCATCAAGGTACCGTATTAAAAAAACAATTCACAAGCAACATTCCAGACATAAAATAAATAGTTAGATATAAAGCCAGGGGCAAATAAAAATGATGTTATTCTCACAGAAGAAAGGCAAGGTGAGTTTGTTAAACAAAACTTTCAGCAAAGTAGGAGTTCATGGTTCTAGTCCATCAAAATAAAGACCCTATGAAGGGTACGCTTATGTTGCAGCAATGCAATTACTAAAGGAGAACCTTAGTGGTCCTCAGGAGTAAATGCTGCTGTGGAGCTGAGGGGTCCTCAGAGATCCAGCTCGGCGCCTCTCAGGTCAGCCTCGAGTTCTTCCCTGTAACCTGTTTTTACACAGGACATAACTGTAAACATGTAGTCGTTTCAAGTTGCTGAATGTCATTTTTACTTTCTAGCTTCATATTACATGATAAGACCAACTGTGTTGAACCTTAAGGGGAATTCAAGTCATTGCTGATGCAATGAGCTGGCCGTAGATAAAAAAGCTATATAGCTTATAGATGCTCTGATGTGTCTGCAGCACCCTGTTCGCTGCCTGTGGTTGGGGCCATTGTGACAGGATGGAGGATGTGTTTCAGTGGCAGTGGGCCAAAGGGAGCACTTGGCTGCTCCTTAATAGTGGCTCCAACATTTAGACGATAAAGAAAAATGCAGTACAAAGGACTCAGATTCAATTGGAGCAACAGAAGTATGTCTGTGTCAAGACACTGAGCTGCATTAAGGCTGGAGTCATATCACAGCATGCTTACTAGTACTGTAGACACACTCACCTGAAGGAGCGGAAAAGATGGTTTCATCTTCTGCAGTTCTCTCCTATAGACGAATCCACCAACCGATATGTGTTTCCTCCATCTTGCATCGCCACCATTAGTGCGGTGGTCACTCTGTCTGCTGCTGCTGCCGATAGCGACATCAGCATAGGTAGTTGGATTAAAGATGTTAAGACAGTTGAACACACTACACAACTTGTCCTGGTGTTTCGTGCACCACACAACTGTTCAGGAGTCACACACACCACATTGACACGAGATCTGTCACAGGAATGACGTGGTTCAAGCAGTCTGCGTTGTTTGTGCACTGCAAAAACAAAGAAGAAAGAGAAAGTGTGTGTGTGTGTGAGAATGGATTAGTAGGACAGAAGAAAGCAAAGATGATACAGTTCCAAATACTGAACAGTTTGTGTGTATATATTCTTATAGAAATGATCTGCTATCATTGTGCCCGCTTCATAAAAATAGATGCATTGGAAGACTCGGTTCGGAGAGCTACTGTGAAAGACAACAGAGCAGGGAGGGAGAGGTGTCTGCTGTCATTGGCTGTAGCTCGTTTCTGGCCCGTCTGCTACTCAACCAGATATTTATCCAGCTAGATATTCAGCCGATGTCAGGTCAATGCCGGCGAGCTGTCCTCCAGCTCCTGGATCAGGTCTTTGAACAGTTCACACATACTGATGGTCCTCCTTCTGATCCAGGGCTTTTTCTGGGTGATCTCCAAAAACTGTCTGCAGCAGCTTCATGACTAAAATCCTGTAGTGGGAACTTGGCATAAAGTACCTCATGTGGGTGGCTGCCTTTAACATTATTTAGATTTTACATGTTAGACATTTGTTACGACAGTAGCCCGAACAGAAAATGGAAAACTAGAGAAAAAAGTGGCTATCCATCACATTCCAAGTGATTTTTTTGTTCAAGATTATTTGATTGATCGCCTGATGGTGAACAACAAAATGCCTGCAAAAGTCCTACAGCTCACTCACAGAGGGTCAACATCACAGTCATATTTATTAACTAATCAATAATAATCTTAATATTCTTGATCCACATCTTGTAAAGTTGAACAAAACAGTATTTCCCTGGATTCCTGTTAAGAATAGCTGAACCTGTCACTCTGCTATACAGTTACATACCATCTCATCTGCTCTCTTTGTACTTTCTTTGTATGACTGTTCTCATCTATGTTTTTCTGCTGTTCTGCAGGTGGAGCAGCTGTTCTGTTTGGGTCTGAGGAGCAGGTCAGAGTGTCTTAGGCTGCTGGAGATGTGTGACTGGAACCTGGAGGTGGCCAGCACTCAGATGTTAGATAACTATGGATCCACAACCAGACAGAGGTACTGTATGCTCTACAGTAGGTGTGTTTTCTCAGCTGCAGGTCATGAATTCCCTATATAGAATACATACATTTGAATGGACTGTACTCTCATATGACTATCCATCCATCCATCCATCCATCCATCCATTCCAGCGTCTTTAATACTTCAGTGCTGTCAGCACCCAGAGCTTCTACATTTAAACATTTATTCAGTCTTGCATGTGTGGCACTTTGTGACAGTCCTGCTCATAATGAAAATATTTGGACATGGTTTTAAGAACTTGAGTTCAATCACTTATGACCTGGCTCCACATGCTCACATGAGGTCACTTTGGTCACATCTGTCTTCGGAAAACATTCAAATCTACTTCCTTGCTGGGTTTAACTGCTGGAGGTTTTCACTCCTCTAAATATAAATAAATGTGAGTTAACTGGAAGAGTCATGAGCAGACGAATACAGCAGGGAAACAGGCAGCGATATGATGCAATCAGAATGGCAGTGAGGCTAAGAATCATATTTAACTGCTAGACTGGGAAACTTTTCTGCTTTGCTGGTCTTTCTATAGAGAAATGTATATATTATGATTATGGTTTTCAGAGCTTGAACGATTTCAAGTGCATCTCATCTTAAAAGTCTCAAAAGTGAAAGTCTCTCTTGCGAGACAATGTAAATATCATTCAAGTTAATTTAGGAGGATTCAGCATTTCATCTCATGATTCTCTCAATCTAATCTAAAGTCTCTCTCTATTTGCAGACGGTGACAGGAATCTCAAGCTGCCGAACTCCAATTGGAACTTCATCCTCAGTGTAAAACATCATCAGAGGAGGTGAATCTGCTCCTGACCCGTTAACGCTTCAGACACGCCTCCAATCAGAGGACCGTTATTTGACTATAGAAGGATCAAGCACATTTTCTCTGAACTAGCACAAAATACCGAACTCTATTACGGCTCCATTCATACTTAACATGGACAAAGGAACTAAGCCTGAGGGAAAAAAGAAAGATTTTGGGTCACAAAGATATGTGATTGCTGCACTTATTAAGAAAATGTAGACCGCCATCTACCTTTTTTTCTTCTTTTTAAAAGCTGTTCAAAGAAAAAAATAACACTGTTCTTCAATTTCATTTGGTCAGCTGAAATGTTTCATCAACGGTAACAGATCCCCACAGTGTTACAGATCCGTCGTGCTACAACAGTCAGATCCACTTACATGTGTCGTCACTGCCGCAGTTACACTGTGGACCAGCTGCACATAGAAGGTTTAAAGCAGGGGTGCT
>CAEMYA010000024.1:5079931-5106709 GCA_903131615.1 Diplodus sargus
AAGCACAACAAAATCCAAGCTAATATTGAATTGGTTGTCCAGGCCTCATTGTGCAGGAAATAATTTGGCCTGTTTACAATTGTAAAGAGTGGGGATGTGATGATGCTGCTGAAAGGTTGTGGTGTCGAGGAAAAATGTGCCCAGAAAGTGCTGTTGCAAAAAAAACAAAAAACAATGCTCGTCGTCTCAATAATTTGTGTAATACAGAGGGACAGTAGTCAGCACTGACGCAGTGCTGCGGTCTCTGCTCAGAGTTACTGGTTGAACTGTTCCAGTGTTGACTCCAGTCTGTACTGTTAATAGACGATCAGACAAGTCCAGGATTCACTTCTTTTAAAGACCTACTAAACTGTCTAATTTAAACTCAAAGGGTATAAGTAGTATACTCTTTATCTTGAAATGTTTGTGTATTTGTGAACAAAGTATTGATATATAATGTTAATATATTTAGAACACCATCTCAGAGACAACAGAAGACTGTTATGTCCATTACTGCCCCAGCAATTAGTTAATTTAAATGCGTTGTCCCTGAGTTAATCACAGATGTACGACTATTAGGACACGTTGCTCGACAACAAAGGGCCACCCACACAGTGGAAACTTCCTTCACCCCTATAGTCTTTCCTTATTCCTTCCCTCTAAGCACTTTGCCCACACAGAACCCCCGTGCATCAGCTGAAAACTGCTGCCAGGCTGTTATTTTTCTGTACACACCAGACTACACTGCCAGCTTATAACAGCAACGTAGTGAAATTTGCCCCAAGGCACACATCCTGTCCCATAATCATCACTTAAAACCACAACTGTGATATTTTGGTCAGCAGCTTTGGGGGCAATAATTTAAAACTGGGAGGACGTGTCAGCTCTGGGTGAACTCAGTCACTGCTGGATGGGACGATGCATCTTGTGACTGGGCATTGACAGAGCGGAGCCCTCAGCAAGGAGCAGTTTAAGACTTGGTTAATTTAAGAACTTTTGGGCCTGTCCGCCCTTTGTTCTCTTGACACGTGGACTTTACTGCAAAAAGGAAGGAAACACAAGGCTTAAAAGTCCCTTTTAAGTGTTCAACAAGATGTCAAGAACACTTTTTATGGCAACCACAGATGATCCCTTTGGTGCTTCTCTCTATAGAGAAAAAAAGATCCCTTCGCCAACTGGTACCCATCTATTTAAACTACAATATCAGAGTGTATGTCCACATGTAGACACAGACACCAGCCCCTCCGTATGTCCACAAACAGCCCAGTGTGGCAGGTCTGAACACAATCTGTTTGTGCAGAAACTTCAAATGGCCTCTGAAAAAAGCTAATATACCACAACAAGCCTGCTATCAGCCCGGCCACATTAAGAGGCTTAAAAGAAAATAAAACCTTTGGAATATTTTTAAAGGACTGATTTTTGGATGACAACCTCAGTGAAACCTTTCTCCCGTGTGCAATAAGGCTGCTGTAGAACCTGTAACCTCCCATCCTGTCCGTCTGTCAGTGCCATCCAGTTGTGTTAAAAAAGAGCTTTCATATCTGTCATGATGTATCCGAGTCACTGAATGCACAGGAAACACTGTGAAATGTTTGGTGACTCACACTTCTGCCCCAGAGTAGGACGACGTTGTCCTCAAACACTGATCCAGAGTCAGTTGTGCCACTCTGATGTGTCGTGGTAAAGCTGATTGTCAACCGGTGCAGAAGCGCAGCTTGATGTGAGCGGTGCCTCCACAGTCTGTATGTGTGTTGTTCGTCTTATACCGAGCTGCTGTAGTTGTATTGAAGGACTTAAGTGTGAACCTCGTGGTGTTATGATCAACCTAAAGCAACATTCTCCCGTTGTGGTGTTGAGACTCCGATGTAAAGAGAACTCTGTTCACTTCTGTTCGGTCTGCTATTTTAAGTCATTTTTATCATTTTTGCTGTTTCTCCTTCAATCCAACTCACCTTTATCTTCCTCATTTATGTGTATTTGCTTCCCAGAATGTGTTTTAAATGCCTAATGTACAGTTGGTTTTCATTGTTTCTCTCCTCCTGGGTTGATGGATATGTTCAAGAGAAGTTCATGCTGCCGAATTTATAAATGTATTTTTTATTAAAGAATTAATTATTTTTTACCTCCTCTGTTCGTTAAACTTTTTTGGTCGCTTTAATTATCTTTATCTTTGATGTAGACTAGAATTTGTTTTCACTAAAGTAACATGTTCCACTCCCTGCTCCGATGAATATTACGATGCAGCTAATTATGACGAAGAGACAAATACCGCTTTAATTAGCATTTACAAAGTATTTTAACGTTTCGTTGGAAATCTCTGTTTACACGATGCTCATCGTTTTTTGGCAGTTTTACTTGTCACCAAGTTTGTATTGTTTAAAGTGCTGAGTCAGTTCTTCAGTTAATGGATTGGTAACTCAACAGAAAATTATTCAACAATTCGACACTCGCATTAATTTGTGAATTGATTTGACTCAGTTATCACAGAGCCACACCAAGGAATCTACAGACACGCTAGTGGGCCTTGTCCTCAAGCTTAGCATTGCTTTGAGCTAAGTGCTAATGCAAAGACAAAGGTCAGCGCCTGATGATACGATGGGTCAAAGAGACAGTTCACTGAAAAATCAAAAATGCATATTTTACCTCTCACCTGTACTGCTACTTATCCATCTAGAAAGTTTTGTTGCCAGTTCCAGAGTTTTGGAGATATGACACGTAGAGATGTCTGCCATTTCTCAAATATAATGGAACTAGATGGCACTGAGTGTCACACTGTGTGCAGGGCTCCAAAAAGATACATTTGAAAAACTCAGCAGCAATGTCTCTTTACACAAATCATGACTCCAACTACTATAGGAACTATAGGAACTATTTTCTTTCTCACAAAGTACACCCACCAATTGTATCGCCACACAGAAGGAAGCATTTGTCTACTCATGGACGAGAGGCTTCATGATGGTGCGGCATGTAAAAGTCAATGACGTTCTCCAAGGTCAAGCTGTAACTTTGGCCAGTAGCTCCATTTATCTGCTTCTGGGATGGACTCGCTTCCAAAATTCAGAGGTTGTTCTTCTAACTTCATTGTGTTGAATGTGGGAGCGATGTGGACAGCTGTTTTTGTAATTGAGTGCCAACAAAGAACAAAACATAGCGAAAGTCTCAGCCATTAAGTATAGTTAACAAATATGCAACCTGATGATTTCTTTTGTCTGCCATGTCAAGTTGCCAGCAAGTCAGCTTGGCGACCATTGCACCATCATTTTCTAAAAATTTCCGAGTTGTTACTCTGGTTCCTTGAAGAGGCACTCAAGCGAGCGTTTATATACATTTTCCCAGTCAGAAATGCGTTGTTTGGATTAGTCTGGCAGCACATGAATGCACTTTAAGCGGTTGATGATGGATGCTTTGAGCGCCGCAAGCCAATGGCAATCTAGTTCTATGATATTTGAGAGATGGGAGTCATTTCTACGACCAGTGGGAGATTTGATGAGGGACGAGGTGATACGTCACCCCAACTGTTGCAGTACAGTTTAGGGTGGCCGCTGTCTGGGTACGAACACAGCTGCCATCTTAGACCTAAAATTCCATTCAAAATATTTCAGCTAATTACATTTTGACAGAGTGTTTCTCTTTGTGTACGCGATCGCAGCCGTGCTCTGTTGTGCAGTGGATTGTGTTTCACAGTGAGTGACTACATAAGTAAGCGAGCAGTTGTCAGGCTCTCCCTCCAGCAGCCCTCGTGGCCTTGCCTTGTGTGTGATGTGCCGGATCAATCTGAATCAATTAGGCTGTGTTTGTGTTTGTGATCATCGACGTTCCGACGATGTGAGACCTCGCTCCCCGTGAGAAAATAAAGCCCAGACCTTGCATGTGTCGACCATATTGATCCCCGCAGCACATATATCAATTGACCTCATATTGTTATTTCATATCGGCTGCTGCAACAACAAGCACTTCAATTGTTCATAGTTCATAAGTTGTTCCAGACGTGTCAGGACCTAAGTAAGCATATCCAAGACTCATTTGTTTATTGATGATACGGCTGGAATCCTAATGATGAAAAATGTCTTTGAGTCAATACAACATAAAACTTTAACAACGGATTCGAATTGGACAACGAGGCTGGCAGAGATGGCAAAGACGGACGAGCCGCTCAACCTTCAGTCACACAAATGCAAATGATCTTTAATTGTTTTTGTCCTTCCAGCACCACTGACCATCTTTCCATTCTTACACACAACCCGCTGTACTGATGGACCTAAGGAACTTCTTCTTGCTAATGAGAGACCCAGTGGGCCCTTCATTCATCTTCGGGTGGTTCGTGTGTGAACAATATCATTACTCAGTCCCAGGGCAAATTATTAATGCCTGTTGTTCCTGTTGGTTCAGGGTGTGGGTTCACAGGAATCCCCCCGAGAAATTATTGTCGCTTTATTGTGACCAAAGAGAATGGGGTAAATAGAGAGGGAAGAGAGACAAAGCGCAAAGCAGGACGAGAGCTGCCAAGAAAGTGCCGAGCAGCAGATAAGAGCCTACCTCGTGCCATCTGGGAAAGAACTCCTCCGGCATGTCTGTAAGTTTCCACTGTTTGCTTTATAGAATTCCATTTCAGTATCTCCCCTTTGCTTTTTTCAGCTTTTCTTTCTTTACATTTATTTTTTTTTTACTCAGTGCAAAGGTATATTTTTCCCCTAGACTGTCTTTTTCTTCCTCGCCATCTCCTTTGTTGTTCAGAGACTTTAGCTTGGAGCAGAGCTTATAGCACAGGCACAGAAACCTCAGTATGCGATGGAGCAGATGAAGACGGACTGATGACAGGGTGACGGCGGAGATGAGGCGAGACAGGAGAGATTTTGAAGAGGTCTGCGAGGAGAACAAGAACAAAAGAAATCACAAAAGAGAGGTAGGGATTGGTGACATGACTGAGAGGAAAACGGTGCCGTGCTACGAGACTCGGATCTCCTTAAGCTCTCTCTCTCGTCTACCTCTATGAGTGTAATCGATGTAATAAACGTAATTTGGTAACAGTTCATAATACAGCCAGTGATTTATAGATGGATACATACACATATACATATAATATGCTCACCAGGTTCTGCTGGTGTTTTAATGTAGGTACAGCAGACAAAGACAGGAACAACCTCATCAATATTTACACGGATAGCACAGGAACTTTGGACCACTGGGAGCTGATGGTTTTCAGGCCAGAGTTAAGAATGCTTGTGGGGAACGGTGCCAGAGTTAACCTTATCTACACGGTGGTCATTTTCCTCCAACAACATGCTCAGGTTGGGAAACTCGATTGCTGGGTAACATAATGCTGCAGTGTTCCAGGTTGCAAGCTGTATAAATGTATAAATGTCAGACGTCTGGCAAACTGTTGTCAACCGAAAAGATGACAGAAAGTGAAAATCTGGAGGCACATTATGGCCATATTTAAAGGTAAAGTTAATGTATTTCATAACTCAGCAGCTGATGTCAACATTAAACAACTTCCTAGCTGGCATTAGTGTTTTATTACATCCTGTTTGTTTCACTTCCAGGTTTAGGCAAATGTCACCAAGATGTGTGACGATATTGATACTGAATTAATTCACGCCTGTCTTAATTGTGTCGCATCGGAACAGTGTCGTGAAACAGCATCGTGAAACAGTATCGTAAAACAGCGACGTTATCTAGTACATGGCTAAATGCGAATGCTAGTTGCTGATCAATCAGGAAGCGATGAAATGATATCAGAATGCTGATCTTTATATCACTTGTAGCCTAGCACACATCAGACATTTGAGCTTCCCACCCTGAGAGTGAGGTCAGAGCAAAATGGTCGCCGTGGGAATATGGTGTATCAGCACAAGAGCCAGGCGAGCAGTTACCGGAACCCAGTTCAGCTGCATCTACAGACTTCATGACGGCGGCGGTGAGCCCAATGATGCTGGATGATGGAGGACGCTGGCGAAATAAAAGCCTGCAGGACAGATGCCAGCCTGGACTTCTTGCTGTTGGACTAGTAGGTAGTAAGTAATGTTGGTTGGCTTGCTATGTTAGCAAAGTTGTCGACTTGCTAGCTTTCAGTCATAAGTAATGTAATTATAACAAATGTGTGTCCAGCTCGTCTGGTTACAACAGTGGTGTGTGGGTAAATCTTGTGGGCACCAAAATGCAAAAAATCCAACTCATGCATAAAAGTTGATGCAGCCAAGGTGTTGGCAAGCATTTTTTATGTTGCTTCTTGGCACAGATTTGGAAACGTTGGCATTAATTTGGTGACATGTTTAGTTCAATAGTCATCACAGTTTTTAGCTCTGTTTTGGTCTCCACAGCCTCTTTCTGGATAATTAGTTAGCCAGCTAGTTGCTAACATCGTCTGCTGCTTGACGCTGGGCAGTAGACATGTTTCGTCCTTGTGTGAACAAATCTTTTACACTGTGGCTGAACTGACTGTACCACTGAACCATCGTCACATAGCGAATCAGTAGCTTTTAGCCTGGGCAGCCCTCACGCCCCAGCTTAACCATGATAAACAGTGTACTACTGTCCTCAAAATGTCTCAAACACAGCAAAAGCCACAGTTGAAATAGGCAAACGCTTAGCTAAATGGTGCCTTTATGAGGCTAGTTTCATATACCACTTTTCCACCAAAATTAGCAGGTCTCTACAGGTTTTTTTAAACGCCGCCTTCAAGTTAGCCAGGCGCTAAACTGGAAGTTAGTCGGCTTGGTCGGCAATCCCATTATTTTCATAGCCAGCACCTCAAGCTTTTTTTTGGCCTCAAAATACCACTCAGCAGCTTTAATAAGAATGAACAGGGCTCCAACTCCATCACTGTGTACAGCGATAAAAAGTTCTTGGATAGATAGATGCATCCCAAATTCCATCTTTATTGTTGATATGTCATCACTTAGCGCATCGGAATTAAGCATGTTCACCAAGTTTAGTTCAAAACTGATCCGAGGTGGTAAAAACCCATGTCTGCTGCAGAGTCAATTGACCCAGGTGTAAATGCTGAGTGTACACATTCCCATTGCACACAAAAGCCTGATCTTAGTTTAAGTGGGATCTTTGACCAATGGAAAAGGAGTAATAGAGAAGTGAACTGAGTAGGAGTAAATCGGAAACTCACCCGATAAGCAGTCACGTAAGCATTTTGTTCAGTGTCCCATGTAGTCGTGTTATTTTAGAATAATCTAACCTCATTTGCTCCACCTTACTGTTAGGTAACCCTTAACAAATGAACCCCCTCTTGATCCTTAACTATTTATTACCTTATTTCCATGGCATCCAAACCTCCTCCATATAACCCGTCACATTATCTTACACTGAAATGGATCCCCCACATAGCGCCTTAAAACATTACATGATGCAGTCATATATGTATGCTGCCGAGCATGTCCTATCATTTGAGATAATGAGACATGAACGTGCGAGCGTCAGCTGCGAGCCGGGACAAATATTGGGCTTATGAATTGCCGTCTGACTGTTACTGGTACATTATGTGCATGTTCCCTCCGCCGACCTCCACTCATGGATGTAATTGGATTTCTGGAGTGCCGATACACGTGCGTAACTAGAGGTGTTGTACGGAGCAGGTGCACGTGTGAAAGGCAGGCTGGCTTATTGGCTTATAGGTGAAGAAAGACGAGAAGGTGTGTGATTTTTATTACAGTAAAACTAGTGCAGGACCAATAATAAAAAAAAAAGAAAATACAATCTAACTTTTCTTCTGAAGAAGTATTTTAATGCAAATCAAACAGGAGCTGATAAAACAGTTGATTTATGAGTAGATAACAGTTCTTTTGTCTTAAGAACCTCATTGATTTTGGAGTATTTCCAGACGGTTAACATAATCATAAACTGTATTTTATGCTTAGAAAAGATTGCTTCCGCTTCGTTAAAGCTTGACGACCACTTTAAATCTACTGAGAGAAAGGACGACTAAAGTTTTCGAGATACGACCACGCAGAGGCAATCTTGGGGTATATGACAGGAAAGTGATTGAAAGCATTATGGCTCCTATAGGGAAAGAAAAATCAATCTTAACTCTCTCAATATGCTCCAAGTAATGACTCTCAACCTCACAGATCTTGAAGGAGTGAGTCGTGGAGAAACAAACACAGAGCTCTGCAGGAAGTCAAGGCTGCGGCACAAACACAAACTTCCAACAGTATTAAGTTTGGATGAAGACAGTAGGAGGGAGACCTTGAGTTTCTCAGTCTTTTGAGGAGGGCCTCTCTCATGCCTGCCTCTGGCCGTCGGTCTCTGGGATGGCGCTCTGCCGGTGGTCACCCCCGTAGCCAGCCTCTGGCCCAGTGCCATAATTACTGTAATGCCAGTTTAAACTTCTCTACCAATCGCATTACAAACCTATCTCCCTGCTTGCTCTTGAAAAGTTCACTCAAAAATGTAAAATTTGGTAAGTATTTACTCACCCTCAGGCTGATGGAAAATCAGGTGAAGTTTTGAGTTCAGTAAATAAAGATTTTAAAATTATAAATAAACAAGAAGCTAAGAGATGGCTCCATGCAGCTCGTCCTTGGTAATCCAGGTGTCTGGAATCCCAAACTGATTCGAAAGACTTTGTTTACTACTTATTTCTAAGCCAGAATCATCACTGTAGCCGCTGAGCTAAAAGCATTAGCGCGCACCCCAACTGAAGTGGGTGCAAGAGCTTGATAGTGTGCCAATAAATAACAAGTAGGGATCTCAGGGTTTCTGGCATGGATTATGTCAGACAATCTGTATGGAATCGTTGCTGCAAGTTGTCTTTTAACATTGGACAGCACGTCCCCTCTCCTTCAGACGCTGTTTTGCTGAGAAGCTCCAGAGTCTTTTGCAGAAACTTCAACCGACTTTCCATGACCACGAGGGTGAGTAGATGATGACTGAATTTTCTTTATTTTCTTTTTCTGAATAGCTGAACGGTTTCTGCTCAGGAAATTACAGTGTATAATTAAGAAAGACATGGTTATAATTCCGGAAAACGAATAGCAGAAGTTAAGAATTGGAGGTAAACTTTTCCTTCCTCTTAAAGTGACGAAAATGTCAAGGACAATTTCTGTCATTTTTTGAAAGTCTGCATTGGCAGTGAAGGAATGTATGAAGTAAAGTACAAGCACAAGTACAATTTCGAAGTACTTTACTTGAGTATGCCCATTTTCTGGTACTTAATACTCACACTCCTTTGTATTTTTGAAGTCTAAGTGTGTACTTTTTTTTAATTAACTTAATAACTTTAGTTACTAGTTACCTTTCACATTACATGCTGCTTCAGGGCCAAATGACTGCATATTTAAATGAACTTATTTTATCAACAATCTGATGAGAAAAACAAAACACGGATTCCAATAATCAAAAAAAATGCTGAATATGGGATCTGATAACTGGCCGGGCAGGTCACCGCTGATACGCATAAACGTAAATGTACAATTTACTTTTACTTTAGATACTTACAGTAAGTTTGTGTTTTGCTTGAAAATGACTTTTTTAAGTATGTCAAATGGCATATACTTTTACTCAAGTACTATTCACTTTAACCAAAGTAATATTAAGTAATATATGGTATCTACATTTTACTAAAGTATGACTTTTGGGCACTTTATTCAAAAGAGTGCATTGGTTGAATGTATTTTTGCTCATGTTTACTCTTATTTGTCCCTTGCCTTTGCTGGCACATTTCTTGACATGTTTCAACCAGCCGCCGTCTGTGGAATAATATGAAGCTGTTGTCAGGATTTTGCATTGTTGTATCTGTAAGAATGTGCACATATTAGATGTGCGTCCTTGTGTGCGAAAAAGCACGAGATACGAACAAAATGGTGCGCGCTCATCAAAACATGATCGGAGCACGAAGGTCAAAAAGTTCACACTTTGAACCTTTTCAGCTGTGATAAAAGACAACAACAGAGGAAACTGTATGAATTAAGAACCTGCATCTGATTCGCAACAACCACAGGTATGGTGGATTTGGTCTAATTATCACATTATTAACAAAATGACTGCATTCTGGTCAGGGCGCCAGTTATCTCTTACATATTTAAAGTACTAATGATGCCTTTGATTATCCTAATTATTATGGTAATCAGTCAGGACCAACAAAAACAGAAAATGACAGACTGCATTTGTGTTTTCAAAAAACGGACCTTTAAATATTCATGATATACTCTGAATAATGAGACAATTAAGCAGCTATGTTTTGTAGGAACTCCATGCCGACTGTCTGCTCACGTACCCCTCAAACTTTCGGGCATTTTCGATACCCAGGTACCGCTCTATTAATAAAATAAACTCTGGAAACAAAAGAATAATGCCCAGACAGCCCAGTTATGAATCAAACTGAATCACTGATGTGAAAACATTTAAACGTAATTTGTATTCCAGCGTTAGCCGGCTGCGTCGGGTGCTGTCTGCCAGCACAGGCAGGTGAGCAAACTGATTTGTTTGGAGACCGAATGTGTGTGTGTGTGTGCGTGTGTGTGAGAAAGTGTGTGTCGAGGAAGTAAATGCTGTCCATCATCTCTGGTTCTCTCTGCCTTTTTCATCATTCAACTTTTGCAGGATCCCTTTTTGTCCCGTCTCGCTCCTCATTACTCCCTCCCCTGTCATCTTTAAACAGTGCCACACACACACACACACACACACACACACACACACACACACACACACACACACACACACACACACACACACCATATTCATGATAACTCCCCGTCTCCCTTATTCCTCCTTTTGCTGGTATGAGTCTTGTTGCTTTGCAACGTGGTGTTGTTAGACACTCCTGCAGTAACACACACACACTAACGCAGTGATCAGTAGTTTAAAGAAATTTGATATTATTGGTGTTCGACGAAATATTTGCTTTCTCGTGGTGTATACAGACCAAATGCAAAATTCGGTCTCGGGATCTTACGTCTTTATCACGTTGCTCAAGCAAGTGTGCATTTGAACCATAAGCTGGTCATGTGAGTCTTTGCATTCAGCTGAGTGTCTCGTCTTAACTAAGTGCATTTCCAGCTCCAGTCAGCAGGCAACAGACTACATAAACACCCAGCCATGGAGGTCACTTCCACTAATCAGGGGTGAGGATAAATCCACTATTCATTCCCAACAGTTAAAAAGTAATCCCTGAGCCCTCCTTCCGTTGGTAAATGGCTCACAATCAGAGCAGAATCTGATGCGACACCAGGGGCCAAATGTATAAAATCCACGGCAGTGAGGGATGTTGTGAGTTGGCAAGAAAAGGATACGAAAATGGAGTGACATTTTATTTAGAGCCGATTTTTCAATAAATGGTGTCAGGATTTTTACTTTATACAATTAGATATTACTTTCCTGTATTATTTGTCAATGTAAGAATACATTCAGATGTAACCTCTTTTTCGTCTGTCAGTCGATCAATCATTACTTCAAGTTCACAGTGCGGAGATTTACGCTTCCTCCGACTGCTTTGTTTTTGCCTCTGGCATTTCTCCTCAAAACTCAACACAATTCTGGCCCTTTATGTACGAACCAGGTAATTGGAGTTATGTTTAAATCCATGAATAGTAAATTATGGGGGTGGTCGCGCAACTGAGATAATTGATGGATGATTCAGATTTATTAAGAAAAGTCACGTGGGATCAGACGTATGTGGGGTTTTATAAATCAAAGTTTTCGCTGGATGATCAATGTTATCAGTTGTGGCGTGGGTGCGTGCCATTTGCGCCGCCCGCCTTGTGTTTCCGCATTGACTTTGTATGTGAGCTAGGCGCCATTCACTACCTGTCAAAATGTACAAAAGTGAAAAATCATGGGGCTCAAGAGTTTCACACTTCACACGTATTTCATTGATGATCCTCTAAATATAAAGTGTCTTTCAAACAGTAGTTGAGTTGGCTTGAAGAAAAAAGTAAGTAGTAATGTTTACGTTAAAGATTTTATAGCCTGTAATAAGACCTGTGCTGTGTGCATAGGCTATTAAAGCAGGTAGAACATTCCCTATAATGTCTTCGCTTCATTGTCTATCTGCATTAGGTCTGCAGTGGGCTTTGTTAAATCGTTATTTAACAGAGACTACACACCCAGACGACACCCACGACTACAATTCAACTTCTCACGAACCTGAGCTGATCAAAGTATTATCAGGTGTTGAGGAAGATGATGTCTCACTCTCCAGGTGTTCTTGCTCTGGCTGCGACTTTTTTTTTCCAAAGAACCTCCGTATATCCAGAATAACTAACTACAATAAACGCTGCAGTGTTACTAAACAGTAGCTGTCCCACAAACGGGACAGCAGCCAGAGGACAGAATATTAAAAAAAAAACAATAGTAAAGAATTAACAATATGATTAAAAAGGTAAGAAATAAAATAGACTTGTATATAAACATGATATTGTACAAAATTAGAGAATGATGTCTTTATATATTTTCTGTGATTTTTTATTTTTTTTAGGGGAGCCACTAGTCATTAGCTTACACACTAGTCTCCTCTCCCAGACAATTTCACTCCTTAATTTCAGCTGGCATCTACATCCCATCCCCCCCAGGCAAGCAATGATGAAATAGGATGCTTATCAGAGACGCACATTGCAGAACTGGACACCGGAAATACCAACTCTGCAATCTTTATTCTCGCTGATTTGTGCTGGAACTGGTTGCTTTTTTCAACCCGTGAGGACAAAATATTCAATCTAATTTCTTTTCCGTATTTTGTTATATTAAGGGTACATCTCGCCTGAAGCAGTTATGACCGGGCAGTTGTTCAGATTGTGCCGTTCGAATTTTCAATCAAGCCAAACCGAGGTGGACCCCAGAGCAAAGTGAAAAGCTTGGAGACTGCAAAGTAGGTACACATTCCTGCACAGACGCTCTCTGGGCTCTCTGTCTGCCCCAGGAGAGCCTTTCTTAATGTGCGCCGAGCGTCGTCCACATACACTTGCCGTCTCTTCACCCTCATCGTCACTGAGGAAGAAGAGATCCAGACAGGGACACAACAGGAATCCTGAAGACCTCAGAGGCTCAACCAGCCAGCATCTCGTCTCAAGCTTCTTTTCAGTTTAACTTAGGCGTCTAGAGGAAAGTCAGGCTGACCTTGGTGGAAGAATACCACCTGTCATGTGACACAGACCTGCCCCTCAACCTACAGTATACAGTTTTGTTGCTTGTATGGCAAAAAGGCAAAATGGACCATCACACTGTCCTGGAGTGCTGGGAGGCTCCTGTTTCCTACGAAAGTCTTTGTAAATATGTCAGTAGATGCTTTCTGACAGAGAGGAGACAATTCATCACTAGGACCTCCTCTGGCCCAGAAAGTTTTTGGAAATCATTTCCTCCAGACACAAAAGGTCTGTATCGCCTGACACTCTGGCAGAATGATGGACTTTTGAGAGAAAACAACTTGTCATCACAAAAAGATGAATAATGTACACACACGCACGCACGCACACACACACACACACACGCACGCACGCACACACACACACACGCACACACACACACACACACACACACACACACACACACACGCACACACACGCACACACATACACATGCACACATTCACGCATACACACACACCCTGACAGTGTCTTGTCCTAAAATTGTCCTCCTCAGGTCAAGGTGAAGATGTGAGCACAAATGGAGGCTTTATATAGATGAGCTATGATGACACATTGGACATCGTCTGTACATTTGGGAATTGATAATATGAATGTGAGGACAATATGCCAAATCAAAAAAGGGACCACGTCCGCTGAATGTGTTTAGCACGTCATATCCTGTGTGAGTAGATACTAAGTTCACTTGTTTGTATAATTTTCAGTTTTTCTGTCACTACTTTGTTATAGTCACCCAGTCTCACACACTCACACACACACATTCACACACTGATGGCGGACGCTGCCATTAAAGGCGCCAACTTGCTCATCAGGAGCAATTTGGGATTCAGTATCTTGCTCAAGGACACTCTGACATGCAGCTGGGGGAGCCAGGGATTTGAACCAGCAATCTTCCAATTACTAGACGACCTGGTTATGTTTAGGGGGCAAAAATAATTGGCCAGGTTTAGGGAACCACAGAAAACCCTGATCCAAAAGCATCCCATTTTCCTGTGTGTTTAGGTTGTTTGTAGAGACAATAGACAATAGAACTGAAATGTTACACAGCTACACAGATAATCTCTCTCAAAACCCACGTTCACCAGTGTTTTGTCTCGCCACACGTCTCAGCCGTCCTCAGTGTGCTGCCACCACTTTTCTGCCTGGATAAAACATGTTGTACAGCAAACCCAGGGCAGAGTGAGATGCACTCACGTTAGCTAATGCATATGCCTAAAAAAATATATAATAATAGACATTCTGATAGTAATTGCAGCATTCAAATAATATATTTTCCTCATACTAGAAATATATTTGACTCACAAATGTGTGACAAGTCTCACCAAAGAAGGTCACAGCAGGATCTTCTGTTGCCTATTGTGGTTCTTGTCCTGTGTGTGATTACTACAAATCTAAAAATTCCATTGTTTCTAATAATATTTGCACCAAAAATAATATAGAAAATTGAAAAAAAAACTTTGATTTGCATAATGAAGCAGTAATATATACAGAAATGTAAAACAAAAGAAAATACAGAAATACATAATTTGATTAAATAAATTGGGGGGAAATAACATAATGATAGAAACACGAAAGTAAAAATGGCAATAATACATTTTAAATCAACAAATAAATAGATAAAATGTCAAATTAAATGTAAGTATTGGGGAATTGATACAAAGTAATATAAATACAAAAGCAAATTAAAACACAAATATGATTTTATTTGCAGAGCCATTAATTAATGAATCCTTTCAGTTATTTATATATTCACTTATCCATTCAGTCACTTCGTTTCAGTCCTCTGTAAACTTGAATGGGGCACTCCGAATCTAAGGGAAATATGCAGCAGTACACTAATGATAAGCTGTGTGCTTTGGTGGTAATGTTAGATTATATCTGTATGTAGTAAGAAAGCCAGGCTATGGATGCTAAGCTATGGCGGGACAGTCGCTGCTACATGGTAATTACTTCCTCCCAATAGCAAATAATTATTGATACGTGCGTGTTCCTCTTGACGATTGCCTAAAAACAACTATGTATTAAGTGGATCAGCTGTGAGGCTAGTTGTTCAAGCACCGGCCTGGTTGTCGCTCAGACCCTCTTTGCGGCAGTAAAGAAAAGTGTTTTATGCTCTGCTTCAGGAAGACATCCAGCCCTGTTCAGTCACAGTGTGGCTCTGTTCATCCTCCTCCTGCTCCAGAAATAACAACTTTTTGTGTTTCGGTTTGATTTCAATCTGCTGTCACTTTCCATCACCAGCAGGTAGGAAAAAGTAAAAAAGATTGAGACTGTTCGGGTGCTGCAAACTTATCTTGACTGTCCCACCAACCGTACCATGCATCCAGCACAATATTGTTACAACAGAAGAATTCTCAGCCAAACTCGGAAATGCGTCTGCAGATGAGAACGATGAGTTTGTGAGGTTATTTTCGTAGGATCTCTTTGGAATTATTCTTCTGCAAGTCCACCACCACTGCAGAGGGAACTGTGCACCATCTCATGGACGACTGGCTAACAACACTCGCTAGCGTTACAGTTCGAGTCCGAGCAGGACATCGTTCATGTTTACATGCACTGCTGTCACAGACATGAGCCTCTGTTCACGAGCACATGCGCTCATCCTTTCGATTTAATAATCGAAATCGTGACAACCTTAGTTATACCATTGGCTGACAAACATAGTTAGAAGAGATGAAGACAAAATCATTTTGAACCAAAGCAAACATTTTATGATTATCGATTCACAATCATGATAACATTCTTAAGGAAAAGAGTAACTTTTTTCGCCACTGTTCTACAGGCTCTGTAGACGTATTAATTTAAAAAAAACAAAAAAACAATCTCTTCTCTTTTTTGAAACAATTAGCAATGTGACATTTAAGCACGTCAAGACTACTTGTTTTTCAATAAGCTCTTTTCAGTGTTAAAGATATGGAAGACAATTGAACAGACCTTCACTGAAATATAACTGCAACCTTGAATTCAGACCATGCGGAAAAAGAAAAGTCACGCTGTTCTCTGTTCTGAATGTCTTTGTTCATGTCTGTGTTTCCGTGTAATCTGATCAATTTGAGGTGACCCTCAGATGCTCTGCATCAGTCTGTATGTGTTCCAATATATCAACCACGTTATAGATGTCCTCAGGTCTTATTGTGCTTTGGAGAGCACATATTGTGCTCACAAGGACACACACGTGCACTCAGACATCCAATCTATCCGTGATGCTGATAGTGTTGAAGCTTGTATAATGGCTGAATGGTGCCTATACGGAATGAGCCTTTCTTTCCTTCAAACTTGATCTTTATTGCCAAGTAATGACCAATATTGTCCTCTATGAACAGCTCTTTCCCCTTGTTGTAAATTTGTATTATGTAGATGGCTCTTTTGGGCTGCTGTATTGGAGTGAATAAAAGCCCCAAAATGAGAACAAAGCTAATAAAACATCCTGCATGACTGCTATAGCTGCTCTTCACTGGCCTCTTTCTGCTCTGCCATCTGTCCATTTATTTCTGTCATGAACAGAGTAACAAAGAACAAAGCGAAGCTGTGCCGCCTGCAGACCCGGGCTGACCTGGGCCCAGTTTCTGATGTTTAAGCACTCAGATCAAAGTTCCTCTTAGACCACCTCAAAAAGCAGATTTTAGCTCTCGAACAAGTACAGAAGGGAGCAACGGAACATAAAATAGTCAACACATTGCCTGCAGTACACGTCATGGTCAAAAAGGACTGGCATTGAAACCGTAGAGATTTTTTTCTCAGAATATAATCAGGGCAGGATAGCAAACGTTTTGCACATGAAATGCTCCACAGTCAAGTTAGCTATGTCCACTTAGACTTTAGAATAAAGCTTGCTGACAAACACTTGACATGTAATGACATATTATGACTTCTGGACTATTATTGACATTGGTGAATGGTGGTGGTTTGGTGAGGTTCAGGCACAAAAACTACTTGATTAGGTTTAGGAAAAGGTTTTAATTTGGGTTACAGTATCTGCATTCAGTGTCGTAGTGAGTGACGCAACTCATGTGAGTAAGTTCCATCATTAATGGACGTTAACTTACTTGTGTAGCACGACTTAAAATCAAATCGCTCTTGACTCTTGGTTGCAGGAGGAAGCAAACCCGTCTTTGAAAGGAAAGTGTTGTGTATGTCCCATCCCACCACCGCTGGCCGCCCCCTTGACTTGGACTTTTCTTGCTCTTCATGTGATAGTTATGCTGGAGGGAAAACTACAGTGTTGAATTTAGAGGTGTTGCGTCACTGACAAGGCATCTGGAGTGAGAATGGGCTGTGTATTGATCCTGATATTGGTGTGTTATGAATACTTCATAATATATTCTTATAGGCGAGGCAGTCCTGTTTAATAATAAAACACATTCCTGGCTACTTTAATAAGTAAAATAATCAATGTCAAATTTTTAATTCAGGATTATGTTATTTTGTCCAAATATGTTAATAGAAATGAGTGAAAAAGCCAATTAATTATATCAATTTGGGTGTGTGAGATACATTTTTTGATTTTTTTTTGTTAAGATAAGCATACAGAATGAGTGTACAGATTGAAGCAGATGGTAATTGTTAAGGGTATTGCTGCACCAGATATAATAGATTGCAAGGCAGATTTTTCACTGACAGCAAATGAAAATCCTGTGAACCAATCAACCGACTCCCCATCCAATGCAGTTAAACTGAGCAAAACAGAGTATGACGCACAGTAAAACTCATATCTGTAATCGCTTGTCTCAACATCATCATCTGTAAAAAAAAACAAAAAAAAACAGAAAAAACAATTTAACTTTCTCAGACAATTACTCTCTGGTAAACTTCTACAATAGCTGAGAGTGGAGAGAACAGAGCTGGAGGACCGATGCAGCAGTTTATGTTTGTTTATCTGCCCTGCTCTTTATCACAGTTTACATCACGTTGTTGCAGCGGTATTTCACTTTGGTTGCCTGCAGCACACATACAGTCGGACAAAATTATTGGCCGCCTGCGGCGATGTCATCGCTGTTATATTTGAAATAGCCCCGTCAGAGTCCCAATACATTTCTCACATGCACATAAACTAAGCAGGTGTGGACTTCTGGTTTGATTGTTTTTTGTATTTATGGCTGTTATTTCGTGCATTTTCTGGAACTGATAACAACCCTGCCGCCCGCACACACACACACACACATAACACACACACACACACACACACAGACTGTGAAATGAGTAGTGCCTCCTCTTGGAAGGCTATTATGAACATGTAGACTTCTTATAAGAACGTAAAAATCCACCATAAAACTAAAGCAATCAGTGTGTGGAATCAATAACAGTTACGTTCACACTGCCTGGATGATGTGCAGTCGGGCACTTGACAAACTTGCAGGAAAAACTGAAGCCGACAGATATCACCTGCTGTGTGGCCGGCGTGCTGCCTTGCCCATGGGGCTCTGGAATCGATCAGTCTCTCTGTTTTTACCACACCACTCAAAACTCAATCGTCTCTCTTCTTCTCCGTGTGCCCTTCTCTCTCTCTCTCTCTCTTTCTCTCCCTCTGTCTCTCACTCTCTCTCAATGCCCCATTAGTGCTGTGAACAGCCATCAGGGATGCCCAGGGCTGCTGGGTAAAACACTGAACAGAGCTGACAGGAGGAGAAGGTGTAGGGGGCAACAGAGAAGAACTGTGCCAGAGTGATGAGAGCAGAGAGAGAAGGCAGCTGAACTTGATGGGAGCTGGATCGTCTTGTGCTGCTGAAGAAATGTAAACACAAACACGCTGTACTCTACAGCATATACTGTATCTATAGTTAAAGATACAGAGTTGGTATTTTCTTGGAAATTTTGTAGCTTAATGTACTTTCCCAGCAACTTTTTCTGCCAGGTCACATATACTTTTCCTTTACTTAGCTATTTTTCCAAACAGTGCACTCAGAAAATGTTATAGTGGGTCTGACAAGTTTTCCTAAAGAGCACTGCTATTTTATATTTATATTACTCAAATGTTGATTTATGTTTTTTTAATTTCTCAGTAAAAGCATTTAACCAGCATAGCCAAGACGACTCTTATTTTGAAATAGACTATCCACGGAAAATGCAATGTGTGCAGAGAGTGAAAAAAATGCATCTGCAGCGCAAAACAATGGTAATTTTTTGCATTTCTTGTTGGCAGGTCAATTTGAAAGATGTCTGCCTGTAGTTTTCTACAGTCTGTGGGCGTGATGGAAAAAGAAAGAGCTGGGAGATCAAGAATTGCAGGCAACAGGTATGGTGCGACCAAATCCTCCAGATCCAGCTTTTTTTTTTTAAAGTTAAACAACAGTTAGGGCAGTGGGCAAGTAATGCAATTGGTGTATGCCCAAACACACTGTCACACCAGCAACACATATCACCTAAGTGACCTCTTCTTGTAACAAGAGCCCAACAGGTCATCATCAAAATGATACACACACATTTTTTGCAGTGATCCCTCAAATGTGGTTATTAAATACTTGACAAAATGACAAAAAAATGTTTATAGTTTAACAATAAACTCCCTCTCTGAAATTGTAATAATCATAAATAACCCAAAGCATCTTTTTCTGCACTATGCTCTTTAAAACTAAAACGTTTTCATACGTGCTGATATTGACAATATATACCCTGATTCCGATATATCTTTAATAGGCCGATATTGGCCTATAATGTCCAGAGGAATGATCTACTTGGTCAATTGAAGTCATCAAAAACAAGATTTCCAGCTACTGTTGAAAGCATGCTTTGGAGTTTTTCACCACTGGTAGCATCATCTTGTCATATGGAACAAGAGTGAGCTTAAAATACAGACCTAATGAGGGACAGGTGAAACTAATCAGCAATCAAAAAGAAAGGCGAGCACAAAGAGGGGTGTATTTTCAAAATAAAACAGGAAACAGACATAAAAAACCCAAGACCGTGACATTTCTATGAGTTTGACCTGCTAGCCTGCGTGCAAGCAATGCAGGGATTTAAGTATTTAAAAATATCAAATTTGCTAATTTTTTTATGGGAAAAAAAAAAAGTTAAATGTTTGTCAGACCTCAAGGATACACACATTTTGTTTAGTTAAAGCAAAAATCTTGCCAAAAAGCAACCGAGGCTTTATTTGGGATTGAATATGAGTCAAATCTTCGTGTAAAAGCATAATAGCGATGAAAGAGGCACTTTTAAGATTTACCGTAGTCTCGGTTTTGGGAACATTCATTTTGAACGGGAGTGCTCGGGGCAAGATATGCTAGCATCAAAATCGCTATTTTTAGAACAGTAAGAAGGCTCGACACAACATGAAACTTTGCTCGTAGCATCACCAGGGTCTCTACTCATGAACACGAGCACTGAGAACATTGTTTGTGTACACAGAGTTTAGATCCCCGAGTGCGACCTGACAGGCAGGAGAGTAATGGTGAACCGCTCCTCAAGCATGCCTGTCAGGTCGCACTCGGGGATCGACACGTTTTGCCTGCCATGACGGCATTGCGCAGGAGATGCAGCAGCTAACGTGGGTAGTTCAAAAACCTTCTTTTTTATAAACTATGTGTATACAAACAATGTTCTCAATGCTCGTGTTCATGAGTAGAGACCCTGGTGATGCTACGAGCAAAGTTTCATGTTGTGTCGAGCCTTCTTAGTGTTCTAAAAATAGCGATTTTGATGCTAGCATATCATGCCCCGAGCACTCCCGTTCAAAATGAACGTGCCCAAAACCAAGACTACAGTAAATCTTAATAGTGCTTCTTACGTCGCAATTATGCTTTTACACGAAGGTTTGACTCATATTCAATCCCAAATAAAGCCTTGGTTGCTTTTTGGCGAGAGTTTTGCTTTAAGTGACACTGAATGCCCCTCCACTGGGGCGTCGTTTAGCTCAGTTGGTAGTGCAGCGTCCCATGTGCAGAGGCTTTGTCCTCGCTGCAGCGGACCCAGGTTTGAGTCCCGGCCAGGGGCCCTTTGCTGCGTGTCACCCCCGCTCTCTCTCATCCTGTTTCCTGTCTTCAAGCTGTTCTATCAATAAAGGCTAAAAAAATACTTTGATGTGCCTTTCTGCATGTGTGTGTTTTCTTCATGAACTGTAGGTGCAACTGCAGAGAGGGAGAGAGCGAGAGAGAGGGAGAGAGCGAGAGAGAGAGAGAGAGAGAGAGAGAAAGAGAGAGAGAGAGAGTTGATTAATGGGTTGGCTGTAAACTCATTAGGTCTGGCGGTATCCTACTGTGGGTCTCAGGGGAATACCTCTCCTCTCCTCGAGAGATGCCTGATGTCAGTGATCCATCTGGAGTCAGCTGGACAGTCTCAGATGTAATGTCACATGTCACATGCCAGATATCTAACTTAAACTGTAAGTCTGTAATGTGGTTTAACACACTGCGGTACTGGTATCTTACACCCTGAACAAAAGAGAAACTGATAAAGGTGAAGACAAAGATAGCTGCTATGATATAGGCACCAGAAACACAAAAGGATTGAAGTAATAAAGGCTTGTTCAATGAAAAGGGGGGGGTTAGCAGATTAATCTGGCAATTTTGAAGGTTTGATAGCACTGACCTAATTAAAAGGAGCAGAAGGTCTTGCCGTGTCTCAGTCCCGTGAGACAGTCACACCATTAGATGGAGTTTGAAAAAGGCCTCGAACAGAGCTTAATGTTGTTGACACCCCAGTGTGTGCTCATTTGCAAGACAGATTGTATGATTCATTTCAAAGGGATGTGAAAAAGTAAAATGTTTCCCATCTTCTAAACATCAAGTAAGTGATCTTTTTTTGTCTGTCTGAACTTTGTTTATCTCAAGAAACCTCCCGTCCAGTCTACCTCAAACTTGGCAGGTTTGCGGCTGAGGACCCAGGGAAGAGCAGTGTCAAATGCGGTGCAGTTTGTTGAACGCGACATGTTCAATATTCATATTTTGAATAAACAACAGCAGTGGGGGCGTGGCTTCAGCACTCTGGCTTCATGCCCCTCCTGCCTGAAGCTGAGCTCACGCGTGATCCCACTCACGTACTCTCATGGGGAAGCAGAGTAACAGTAAAGTAGCAGTAAACAAAGTGGAAATTTGCTTGCCGCAAAAGAACTTGCCTTTGTAGTGTGGTGAGAAAAAACAAAAGCAGAAGGTTAAATGAGACAGGTTTTCTGTTCTTCAGAAAGAACTGGAGGTGAGATTCTGGGTTTCTGTCAACAGTAGCATATTAGGTAGCATTAATCTATAGGGCTAGAATGTTTACTGTTGCTTTTGTGAGCTCGGTCAGCTGCTCTGAGATACCTCTCTCATTAGTTGTTGTGGTCCGGCTTGGTACGTACAGATGCATCAAAAATGTTTGATATTATCAGGGTGGCCAAAATTAGTGAAATGTACTGTAGCTATCCACTAACATGTCGGCATGTTCCAGACAGGCTAGCCCGTCAGAATCGCTGTTCTGGCTTCGCTTTATGTTCTCTCTTCTTGGGACTGGTCGTAATTTCACTCATAAAGAGTTACTGAAGAATTAGAAGATGTAATTGCTAGTAGCTTCCTCCATTTTGAGCTCTCTGGCCTCTCACCTTCAAAGGTGGTCCAAACAGGTAACTGTAGAGTGCCGCAGTAATGAGCGCTTATACCTGGAAATCAGCTAGCATTGCTGCACTTCCGGTTTCCTTGTCTCAAAGTCAGTGGGGTTTTTGAATGGGTTTCTGGTTACATGCCATTACTTGCCATAAGGGAACGCGGCAAAATTGTTTGTGAAAGTCCACTGAAGTTGAATTTGATGTTCCTCCTTTTCAAAAACTGTTTCTACATAGATATCTCCAAATTATTATTGATTTTATTTGTGGGGTTGGGATGGCGTTGCCACAGGACCTGTAGACCCTCCCTGGGGGAGCAGAGAAAACAAATCACCTCCCAGCATTGATGTGAGACGCATGTAGTATGTATCCATGTGAGTATATTTGCATGCAAGCAAGGCTTATATGCACAATATCTGTAATCAACTAATCCAACCTTGTCACCTTTTGAATGTTAATCTTTTTCACTGATATCGCTTCAAATGCAAATATAATTTTTGCCACTCGCTGGCTTTCATGTCCGGGAAAAAAAGACGACTGGAACCAAAAATAATTAAATAAATTCCAGTGAAACTTTGGTCTGACAGATTTCTTCCCCCTCTTTGGCCTTTTGCGTCCTCCGAACATGAAAGACTTCCATTTCACCCATGAAAGATCAACAATTTGAAAGAGATAGCTTACTCATTTTCCATTGCGTGGTTCAATATTCAGCGCAGACAGTTCACCTTTCCAATCAAAGGGGAATGGAAGCGCACAGTCACCTTTGACAAAAATCTGGCCAGTAATGAGTTCGCACATGAGAACAGACTGACAGAGACAGAACCCTCCCCGCATTACACACAGACGCCGCGCTGTCTGACCAAGACATAAAAATGTTGCCGGTTCTGTCCTCACAAACTGCAATGGACTGATAAAACCTCCACGACTAATCAAGTGCCCTTAAGCAAAACATGTTTCCACAGGTGTGTATGTGTGTGTGTGTGCAGTAGTCCGTGATGTACTCAGAATGTGTTGTGTTAGCAGACTGATAAACAAGTTTCATTTGCCGGGCTGACATGTTACGCTAATGTATGAGCAATACACCAGATTAGTTTGTTTTTCACTTGCTACCTCACTGTACGCTCACTGACGAATGCACAGTGGTGTCATGGTGCATATTAACATATAAATACTGTTATTATTCAATCCGCTTATGTTCTGTCTGTGACGTAAACCTGCTGTTTAATAAAAACAGAGGAATGAAAAAATACATCTTAGTATACATTAAGTCTGCATAACCATGGGTGCTGTTGCCTTCCCCTGTGTACCTGAATGAACAAACACATATATACTTCCAGTGATTGACATCCAGGGCCACCTGCACCTGAGTGCAATGCGTAAACACCAGGGGCCAAATGTATAAACCATGCATACAGACAAAAAATGTAGTCTCGCCACCTTCCACGCAGGATTCCAGATGTATTAAAAATCTATGGGCGGTGAGGCAGTGCGTGCTGGTGGTACACATCTTTAACACCATGCACTCTGTCTTCTCAGTCGGATCAGTGCGATACTGCAAGTGGGCAAAAATAAAAATAAAAGTGAGAATGAGGGTGACATTTTACACAGAGATGTGTTGAGATTGCATCAGTAGCTTAAGAAAAGCCTTGACTGTGATCACACGGAGATGCGCGAGTTGTTAGCCTTGTTTTTCTGTAAATGTGTTTTGTCAGTATGCATTATGAGAACCTATCCTTAACAAATCATTAAATTGTCTTTATATACGTAAATAAAGATTATTTTCCTGTATTATTTGGGAGTACATTCGGGTATAACCGGCACTATAAGGGCTGTAGCTGTTCTTAATGGCCGTGCCACATTATATAATTGCTGCTTTTGGGTTGCCAATGAACAGTTTAGTCTAGAGATGCACAATTTAGTCCAGAGCGAGGTTTCGAGGACCCTACTGATGTTCTGATCCGACGATGATAACTGCTCATCAATCGTAGTGAGCGCGGGGATCCCCTCTCCTCTCACAGTAGCTCTCTTACTCTCATAGTGCACAGAGATGCATTTTCTTTGCCCCCCCTCGCTTTGAATTAGACCAACTTTTTTTTGTATTACTCCTCCAGAGTCATGGCTCTGAACTCACAGCATCATTTCACCTGCTTTCATTTTGTTCCTGAAAACAGAACTGAAGCCCGGCAAATAGTACTCTTTATCGTCTGCCAGTTTGATCATTACATCAAGTTCACAGCCCTTAAAATGCAAACCATGTATATGGGTGTTTGGTGCCATTTAAAGTAAATCGTAATCGTAAATTGTAGTGATGTTCATGTGTAAAAAAATTCAGGATGATTGAGATGTATGAAGGAAGGACACATGGGAACAGACATGTGTGTTTTTTTTTTAATACATTTGATTAATAGACACTGAATCTTGTGTTTTCTGTTTTGTGTGCACACAGATTTCTACAGCTGAATGTACACAGAGTTTTATACATTTGGATGCACCGGAGCAGAAGACGCCGCACTTACCCACTTCAACTCAGCAGTCGGAGCAGTGGGTTCATAATCAGCCCCACAACGCCAACATTCCCATACGTGCACGTCCATGTTTTGCACATGCACCCCTATGGAGGAAGCTACTTTACAACACTTTCAAAGTCGCCCCAGGCATGTGGAGGAGTTTCCCCGGGGGTTCAGTTGTTTCAGACTCACTGAAATCTATCACACACACACAGGCTTTTTCATACAAGCGCACAACGGGAAAAGTTCCGCGAAGGAAGCTCCGCACAAGCCCCAATCCAAATTAATGACATTCTGAGACTGTATTGAATTAAACCGCCCTTTTAAAAGAGTGACCCTTTTAATGAGGAGTTCAATTACAACAAGCAGCAAAGAAAAGACAAGTTCATGGAAAGTTGGCCAGACTTTAGTCAAGGAGGCTCCTTAATCATGTCGGTGGTGAATAATGTGTCGGCCATCATTACACAAAAATTCAATATCCACATTGTTTATTAGTCCTCCAGGGGTGTTTTTCTTCCTCTACTGCGATGTCAGCCAGGGGTGAGCGACACGCTGGCTTCATCACCCTCACTGGCGTCACGTTCTGCTATGGCCACAGTTTTTAAACTGTCCATAATGAGTCCAACAGTGGTATAGGTGTGCAATGTTACACCAATGGACTGCTTTTCAAAACCTAAATTATCCACAATACAACTTAACCGCTGAGCAACATCCCACATATTTGACATTTTAGCTCTCATCCTAAAGGAAGAGAAAAACATTATTACCTTTCCTTAAACGTTGCTCAGTAATAATAAGACCGTAATAAATGCTCAGAAAGACGATGCCATCCATAACCTCTCTCCTTCAGCTCTCCCTCCTGGAGTACAAATAATCCTTTTTATTACAGAGGAGCAATATACGCTGAGTGACACGCTCTGAGAGGGAATCACCTTTTCTTATCTGAGAAAAAAGAAAGTATTGTTAGTGTACAGTAAGGGCACATTTCCATTTGAGACACTCTGTACCGGTGGGGTTCAAGCCGGGAGTGTGGTAATAAAAATGATCAAATCGCCGCAGTAAAGCAGCTGTTTGAAAAACAAATTTTGTATCTCCGACAATAACAAGTCCCTGAAAATAACGAAAGGATTTGAGTCCGACTCAAGGCTGTGTGACTCTGAATCATGCATGTTCAGTTAATGAAAATTCCTCTCACTGTGTGACGTGAGTTGTTCCCAACACCTGGAGCACGTTTTCCTCGGCTAATGCTCGGACAGCTGATGTGTGATTCAATATGTTTGCATCCTATGAGATGTAATTTAAAGCCAAGTCGTTGTTGACTTCTCAGCCGCCCTGTGGAGAAATGTACGCCGTTAATGATCCCTCGTGCGCTTTGCAACGCAGATAGGATCCCCCGAAAAGGGATATAATTAACATTTTGTTGTGTCAAGCCCTCCGCACGAGACAATGATGCGGCGAGTATATCACGGAGGCTGCCGCGAATGCACGTTGTTAAAACTGTATCCTAATCATGTTACGGTGCCTCCCACAGCATGAAGGGCCTCTTCATCTCTCTCGCACACACACACCCACACACACTTAACCCAGCAGTGCCAGACCTCACAAACAAGCAAGAGTGGGGTAAACATGTGAAATAGAATTCTAATTCGAGAGCTTTTTTTTTTACCCAGGAGTCCACCCCACAGGCTTCCCT
>CAEMYA010000024.1:5106976-5130601 GCA_903131615.1 Diplodus sargus
GAGAGAAAATAAGAGGGCGGCTCGGGGTGGATTCTGCCAAGCGCGGCATATCCAGGGCCATGCTCCCAGTTAATGGAATGAGAAATTGTGCACTTTTCACACGCTTTGTGTGTGTGGGTTCCGTCTGCGCCATCCAGTTGTATACGAAACAATACCTGCTCGTGTGTTACAAAAGGATTTTTGGACATTGATTAATTTGGGTCTGTGAGTATTAAATCCCCGTGACTTGCTGTTGTCCTGCGAAACAATGACGATGGCCTTGACTTAAGACTAATTCAGAAATAGATTTGGCTCGCAGACCTGGCTGCTGCAAATACACTGCCAGCTTAGTGTTGTAAATCTCCTTTTCTCCTCAGATATCAGGAACTGGCTCAGGTCTCCACAGGATCCTCTACAGGAAGGATCAAGAGTCCAAGAACGGGAGTTTTAGCAAACAGGTCTGAATTAGAAATTTTTTTCTATTATTTATCCTCATTTACAATAGGCCGGCCCTCTTGTTCCCACTGAAAATAGTTTTTGTAATTATAAACATCCTTAATATTTCTGTATTTAGAAAGCTACAAAAAAAGAAAACGAAAAAAAAAAAAAATGATACAAGTAAAATACAGAAAACGTGGTGAAGTGCCCTCTCTTCACTTTTACAATATCACCACTTTTTGTGCGCTGGTGAATTCATGAAAACATTTTGAATAGACAAATGCGCCGCAGTGGAAGCGTGGTTTCAAAACCCATTTGATACTATGAAGAGACTGCGAGGAGTTCAGGAAGCTTACGCTCAGATCAGTAAACCCCCTCACACTGACCTGCACTGCGCTGGCGATTACAAGATAATGAGACTTTCCTCCAGAGATAAACATGGCAGCACTTGTCTCAGCTCTGTAACGTCCGAGCCGAGTTTCCAACGTTCACCAGTCATGCCTCTTCAAGCAGCCGATGCTTTTGCAGTCAGATGCTGTTTTTTTGATGAGCGGGCTTCAAATATGCCTGTTACTGTACTTTGTCTCTCTCACCTTCACATTATGAACAACCACTTACTCTTAAGAGAGACCCCACTCTAAAACACCTTGTCTATGTCAATGGTCTTTAAAGCCACATTGTGTAACTTTTTGACCTTAAAATAATGTCTTTAAAATCATTTTGATGGTACAGTGTCTCGTGATGGGGTGAATGTTGTCTCCATCACATCACATAACATTTTTATGGTGAAATGTGTTTTGTTTGTAGTTAGCACCCACACCACATCTAACAGTTGTTACAGAATCTGGGACTCAGAAGCTGTAGCCGCCAAAATCCCGAAAAATGCTGATTTCTACATAATGGTTCGTGAAGTTTAGTTTACGTTTACTGTATAGCCTGAAGTGTCACTTGAATATGGATTTGTACTGGCAGATGTGCAGCAGGGTGCCATCACACGTTGTCCAGTGCTCAAAAGGTGAAGAACACTGTCATATTACGGTATGTAACGTGATGAGCATGGAACGAAATATGTATTGTCTGAAGTGGCAATTATCTTTCTTGTCTTCCCACACAAAAAGCAGCTTAAACGCACACACGCACGTCACACTCGTTCAGAAGTAACGACTCAAAGACCGGTTAATTGGACGAGCACAATCCCGTCGTCCAATCACAACCCTTCTCGGAGCTGAGCCTTCGGACCAAAGGTCAGGGTGCTGTCAGGGACACTGTCTTTGCCTTCTTGACTTTATCGACGTTCTTATGGACGCCGTTATTGACTTTTCTGAAATTACATAATAGCTTTGTTTTCCACAAGACACGGTGTAGACAATCAAGCCAGCAGTTCATTATCAAAGCCATTACTGTATGCTCTAGAAAACACTATTATAAAAACTGACTATGATCCCTGGAGGCCAACATAAGATAGACTCATCAATTCACTTGTCTTAGTTCCTCAGAGTGTCTCCAACAGAGGCACAAGTAATGATAAAACCCAACCCAGCATACTGTAGATTCATTATCGTGACCCCAGCCTGTTAATATGGTGTGATTACTTGATGATACCTCCACAATGGGCGTCCATAAGGGACAGCCGTGCAGCTCAGGTAGTGCTGAAGTGTTCCTTTGTGGCTTTCCTGAACTGTATGTGTAATGCACAGTTCCCATGGTAAACCATTACCGTGTCTGCTGTAAGACACAGCACCCACCCGGGGGAGAGCTGCAACCAATTAAAAGAAAACCTGGAATGGGAGATGCTCTCGGGGAGGAGGACGTGCCAGTCTCTGACAGGTGGACAAGGGTGCCATGTTGGGTTTCAGTACGTGTGTGTGTGTGTGAAATATGCGATTGGAGGAGAGCTATAAAGAGAGACGTTATTGTGTCAGAGTGTTTGCACATGGGATCTTTTGCTGCATCTGTGCCAGCTGTTGAGACAAAAGGGGCACGATCAGAGCTGGGGTGGGGGTGGAAAAAAGCATGAAATGGTACGTCAACTTCAGGCTCTTGTCATTGTTATTTATAAATAGCTCGCTGTGTGCATTTTGAGCTGATGTACCTGTCACTCGCTCCGTGACAGTGAGTAATGAGCTCGACTCACCTCTGCATTTAATTTACTGGACAGAACCTCCTTCACTCCCAGTTGAAGTCTCACAGTTGTTGTTGTTTTTTTTCAATGGTTTTATGTCCAGTTAAAGCAACAACAATGATGGCCACATGTGGCTTAGCCATGGCTGCGTACATTTACTTCTTGACCGCAGGTTCTCAGGGTCAAAGCCCACAGGACATTCAGCAGAAACCTTCCATTACTCACACTGAAAAAGGTTTTTGTCAATCGCCTCTTTGGTGACCCCCTTCCCCTAAACAGTGATTGTCCAATTATAGCTTTGCAATCTTAACTAGACATGCATCACTCTTCTCCACCTAATGACGCTGTATGCTTGGGGCAACTGCAACAGCGATACTAGACATCGAAGCACCTTCCAAGACCAAGAAAGACAAAAGCAATGCTGTGATTAATGGATTGAACATTGTGTTTATCTTCTCCAATGTGATATAAAATGATTAATATAAACATACTTATACCTACAGTGACAACCATGTCAAGCACATCCACTGTGTGCGGTATTTCTCCAATGTCTGGAAACTGTGTCCGAGCAGCACTGGCAGGCGATTTTCACTCGCTTGCTACCCATATGTGTGGCACAAGTTTAATTAAGCTTGATAGTTCTTTTTAATCCAACTAAAAATGATATTGAGGAAGTACAAATGAGGTGCACAAAGTGCAAGGAAGGAGAAAAAGGGAATAGATTAATCGCTCCCTTTTGTTCCTACATCTTAACACTACGAGCCCGAAGAGAGAAGAATGATGTTTTATCCGTGGTTAGGTTCGTTAACTTGTTGGGATTGTTGTGCTCTATGGAGGATGGCGTGTTACACAAAAGGACTTCACTTTACTCCAACAGGCTGAATAGAGAGAATGACTAATGAACAAAAGATTTATAATTAGTTTTCTATGTATTAGTTTCTTTAACTCCATGAAGACTGCCGGATTTGTATTAAGACTTTCAGGTGGAACGTAACCCACTACGACAAAAAGTAATTTCATTAACCCATCCCTAAATCATGGTTATTACTGTTGACATATAGGCCTAGGGCAACAATATTAGACACACTGAATGCACAGAAACATTGGAAACAATGCTATGGCCTGGTACTGGCTGATACAATCAGTTTTTTGCGGGACACTCACCTTTTGTCCCGACACCATCCTTGTGGGTTGCCAGGTTGCCACGACAGATGGGTTGAGATTCAGAATCAGAATCAGAATCGTTCTTATTACCAAATAAGCTTTCACATACACAACAATTGCTGTGGTTTGCTGTGTCAATGCAAAACAACAAACAACACTAAGAATAATTGATAGATATAATAAAAATATAGAAGAGACAATTACACATGAATGGATAAAAATAGAAACACAGAAAGACAAGTGTGACTGTTTTTCAAGTAGATGCTGTACAACGACTGTACAGATTTATGCAGGGGTGCAAAAAGTTTGAAATGGATTGTGCATGGTCACAGTGGAGATGGATATTGCAATATGCAAAAGGTCAGTGTCAGTGGGGATCATGAGCCTTGTTAATGAGGTTAGTTGCAGATTGGAAAGATTAATACTGGAAGTTCATATGTTGAGAGGTTTTCGTCCTGATGGACTGCAGCCACTGCCAGAGGGGAGTGTTTCAAAAAGTTTGTGTCTTGGATGGGAGTGGATGACAACAATCTTACCTGCAAGCTTCAGGGTCCTTGAGGCATGCAGGTCCTGGAGGGGTGGCAGATTGCAGTCGATCATCTCCTCAGCAGAGCGAGTGATATGCTGCAGTCTGCCCTTGTCCCTGGCAGTGGCAGCGACGTACCAGATGGTGATGGAGGAAGTGATGATGGACTCGATGACGGCAGGCTGAATTTCTTCAACTGCCGCGGGAAGTACATCCTCTGCTGGATGTTCAGCTCTCACTTCAAATTGTGTGAAATGTGCAGATGGCGTTAGAAGATCCGGCATCTTATGGAGGCTTTTATGACGATCATTTATTATACGTTGTATTTGTTTCGTTAGTAGTTTGAGGGCCATCAAATTACGTTATTTTTTCCAGGAGAAACAGCAAAACATACATTTTGATGGAAACTCTGGGAAAACAGAAATTTTGACAGGTGACAAGAAGAGAAAGCTTCAAGGCAATGCAAGAGTAACCAGTGGTGTATAGTTATAAGTACAAGTACTTCGTTACAGTACTTAAATAGGTTTTGGGTGCATCTATACTTTACTTGAATTTTTATACACATATAATACATACATTTACTCCGCTACATTATCATAGGAAACTGTCGTTACTCGTTACAAAACAATATATTTGAATAATAGCCCAATTGTCTCATGATATTATATCCGGACTGAATGTATTCACGACACACGCGAACAACTGATGCTGTAAACCGCGAACATAACCGCAGCAGCCGCCTCGTCCACTGACACTGTTGGAGGAAATATAGACAATGCTGCCACAACGGCATCCGCTCGCTCGGAGGATGAAGAACACCCGTGGCCGTATTTAAAACAAATGTTTAACTGTGTGGGAATGAAAGATTCATCCTTCAAAATGAAGTGCCTCTTGTGTCTGCCTAGGAACAAAGAAATACTGGTGTTTCAGAATTCTCCGTCGAACCTTAAAAAGCACATTGCGGTAAGTGAAATTAATTGCAGTAAATGAATCAGTGAAGACAGCTAAGATACCAACATTTTAACGTTACTCAATATCTCAGGGTCTGTCAGCTAGTTATCCAAGCCTTGCTAGCTTAGCTAATGTTAGGCAGTGAAACGGGTCGGCTCACAGCCCCCGTGGTACCATGAAATTCCAAACTAAATGGACAAAAGATGATGCTACAATCAGAATGGGTAGGACAACATGGAGATAATACATTTTGACACATGGTCATATTTAAACTTGTTATCAAATTAAACTGATGCATCAGATTTTGCATTATACACAATTTTACTCTTGAAATGAAAATAAAAGAAATTTACATTAATCACCCATTAGATTAATGGCACCTTAGCTGTACTCATGCTACTTCCACCCTCTCTTTATTTTAGTGAAGGACTACATCACGGAGCACATTGAGGATCCTTCCTTGCTGTCAGGAGATGCCACCAGATCCAGCTCATCTGATGAAGAAGACTTTTTCCCTTCCCTGAAGTCATCTCATGCACAGGAGAGCTCCAAGCATCTAAATGCATACCTAGCCTGTTCAGCAGATCAGATGGACCTACTGAAATCCTTACCTGCTGTCTGCAAGTTGTCTGTGAAGTTGAATGCACCGCTACCTGCCTCTGCAGCCTGTGAACGACTTGTCTTCAGCCCACAAAAGACCACGTCTGGATTCTCGCAAGTTTGAAAACCAACTCCTGCTCAAGATTAATAGTAAATCTGTTGACTTTAAGGAGTAGAGCAGAGGGAGGGAGTGAGGGGGTGTGAGAGGAGATGGATGGAGAGAGGAAGATGAGGGAGGGAAGAAGTTGAGCAGAGAGAGGGAGTAGGCAGAGGAAAGGAGTAAGGGGAGAGGGAAGGAGGGAGTATAAGGAGAGAGGGAAGGAGTAGAGGGAGGACGGAGGTATAAATACTGTTAATTATAGCTGCAGCGATGTTGTATTAACATCATGATGTTGATAATAGATTCATCGTTTTGAGTCATTTTTTTTAAAGAAAGAAAAAGGGCAAATTTCTCAAATTCCAGCTTCTTAAATGAATATTTTCTGGTTTCTTTCCTCCTCTATGGAAGTAAACTGAAAATGTATAGCATTTCAGTACTTTATACACCACTGAGAGTAACTAATGGGAGACGGGTTTTTGTCAGTCAGTCCAATGCTTATTCCAGGAGTAATTAAAAAAAACCTTGTTAACCCTTTTTCCCTTTTGTCCCCCCGAGCGCTGCTATCGGCATAAAAACACACATCTAAAATACCTTTTCTTATGTCCCATTCTTTGCCGCATACATGCATCATGCACCAGATCACCCCAGGGCCGGCTGCAAATTCTTTATTTGACTGTGAGATTGGATTTTTCTTACCCAGCTGGCTGGTAATGGTGGATTGCCGGGAGTAAATCAATATCAGTGGTCATCAATATACCATAAATCGATGGTTAGCAACACACAAACAATTTGATGATATGCTCAACTTGTGCTCCTGAAGGCATCATGGTATTGTGGGGACAGATGTTTTTTGTGAACGTCATTTGTTCAATTCAATTCAATTCAATTTTTCCAACATCCATATAGTTTTGTACTCAAGCAGAATGATCAATTTTGTTCCAGGCGCCTAATTTCTAACTGCTTTCCCCATGTGCCTCGTGCAAAACAATAATTGACTTCTTCATTCAGCCTAGTAGAGTTGAAATTCGCTTAATGTTTAGCATCTGGGTCAAGATAAAGGAACAGTAAGGCATTTTGTCAGTGATGCTAGGAATCTATCTATGACTAGAACCTTTTATATGGTGAAATCACATTCTGTTTATCCCTTCAAATGTCCAACTATATTTTCCAAATGATTTAGATGCATTGTGAAGAAAAGCTTTCTTTAAGTGCCAGAATTTCTGGAATTAAGAAATGAAAATCCAATTCAGTTTAGTTTTTTATTTCTGCTGTTTATGACTAAAAACAGATTTTATTTAGAAAAGCCTATGTAAAAAAATGGTGAGAAGTAAAAGTATGCCTTGAAGCGGAACTGTGTAGCTTTAGAGGCTGACACTGTCTGATGCTAGAGAGGTGGCAGGGTCCGCTAAATATAAACAAAGTAAGATGCTATGAAATTGTTTTGTCCATTAAGGTCAGTTCGTTTATTCAGTTGCGAAAATGATGAGAGTTTGTTTATTTAGTTCAGTCAATGAGGATCTTTCTTTTCTGATTAAAATTTCTTACCCAAAACTACATAGTGCACCTTTAAGACGTGTGGCATTTCCTCCTCCGTGGAGGTCCTGAAAAAAACATTTCGTTTTTTGTGACACACTGAAGTCCCGGTTGGTGCTCACTGGGTGTATTTCTGCTTGTTTCACCTGCATCTCTCCTCAAGCTGTTTGTTGCAAGTGATTGTGCTCTTTGAATAAGTTGCTTTGGTATGTTCTCAGATTCCAGGAGGCAACATGATACTTACTACGCTTACTGACCAAAAAACCCATATCTTACATGCCCTTAGCATTAGGGAGCCAGTAGCTTCAGGTCATGCTGGCTTTTAAATTGTGATTTGGTGAGTGTAGGGATGTCAGCAGTGGACTAATGAAGCAAAGGGATTGTGACCTGTCAATCAAAAAACTATGGATTTTTTTCAGGGCTGTATCAATATATGGATGTCCATATACCAGTGGGACCGTAGATGTAGACCTACATGCTGTGAAAAGTGCATGAGTGTTTGACAATCTACTGATAATCATATATTATACGAACAAAAACATTTCGCATTAGCCTACCGAAGCAGGCTCAGAGACGCCTCTGAAGCCACATCTGAAGGTAGACTGGTCTGATGAGACAAAGCGAGGCATCTGGTCCCCGCCAGGCCTCCACTCTCTGCTGTATCTCTGCACTGCAAGAGGCTTCAGAGAGTGGAATCACAAAGAGAGTGGGCGTATTGTTTGGCATAAGTTGACTGTGACCCAAAAAACAGCACTTCTGCTTTCCTCTTTACGCGTCCTGGTGTCATAATCTCACTAGAATTTTTCACAGTGCCTTTTTGACGTATTTTTGTCACAGGACATCTGTTTCCCAAATAGAAACTGGGTCAAAAATCAGCACGCTTCTCCATTATCATCGACACGTTGAAACACTTGAAGGTCAACTTGATCATGAAAACATATACCCACAATGTACACAAACGCACACACAGACACCCAAAATCTCTATATTGCTCAAACAGTATTATAGCGTTATGAACGGCTACTCCAACAAATGTGAGATGCAAACTTATACCGTGCTCCATAATACAGCAAAGTATGTGTCCAGCGGTGGTGTATTTTGGGAAAAACAACACTAACAGTTATATCATCCACTTGGAGACTACTACATTCTGATTGGCCGAGACGACATGTGTTATTTTCAGTATCAATACTACTTCTTACCTGATTATTGCTGTGCAAACAAACACATTTGAGCTTCAGCCAGTTATTGGAGGTTAGTGCTTCAAAACAACTGAACCTATTACTGTTGTTGATAACTGGTCATTCTATGGTGTATTACAACCAAAGCTGTGCAGTTACTGAACATGTAGAATGTATAATGCTCTCTGCAGAGGCAATTATTAGAAAATGTAACATTTTTAAAACAGCACCACCTGTTTTATACCTGTCTTATTTTGTTTGCTAATTTGGTGTTTTTCATTTGGATGAGGTGGCACTTATAGCTGTGGCCTCTTTTTAAAAGATGTGTAATGTGTAAGATTAGGCCATTTGTTAAACCCTAAACAAATAGCAGCATATTCCTAGCTTTACCACTAACTGTAGCTGCCTTCAGCTAGTTAGCTCAGTTAGCAGCGCAGCTAGTGGATCCTGACTAGGAGCTCAGAGTAATAGGGAATTGTTTGGAGCTTTGGACTGGGAAGGGTCACAGCTAGCTGGTTAGCAGGCAACACAATGCATAGACGTCATAATGATAGGGAAGCCTGCGTATGAGACTAAACTAAATGTTAATTAAACTTTACTCAGCTGTCAACAATTGGGAGTCATGTCAGATAGATCTTAATCAGCAAAGGTGGCTGTTTAATGGTATTTTCACTACCTGGGAACAGTTTGACCCTGGGACCATCTGGGTTTATTTGTGTGACCTGCCCTCTATTCACCTGCCCTAAATGACCAGATTACTACTCATACTACTTATCACTGTAAGCTAGCACACACTGAGTGTCAATTCAAGTCAGCGCTCACTAAACTCAGCACTCACCTGTCCCCTCTCTGTAATATTGTTTGTGTTTCCTCAGTTCCTCACTTCAGTCTCTCTCTGTCTGTGTCGACCTTAATCACACACAGTCAGACGCAGTCCTGTGGTCAGGGGAACTCAATTTTCATTATTGCCTCTGAGAGGTAAAAGTAGGCAGGATTTAATTTCCATGAAAATGTGTGGAAAAGTGTTGAGCAGTCAGCTGCCATCCTCTCATTCAAAATGACAGCGAGTGTGCACAGTGTTTTCGGAATGTCACATCACCCAATCTCTGGGATATGCCACCTCTTCACACACAGTGATGCCACTGTGAATCTGGCTGAGGAATGTCAGGTGTTCATATTTCAGGAAGTAGGCTATACTATCTCTCCTCGGCTTCCATAATGTCCCAAAGCAGTTTCCTCTCCCTTTTCTCAGCAGAATATTCAGTGATTACCTCTCCTTCTTTTCCTACCAGCCTTCTCTTCCCTCCACAAGATGTTGGCCAGTTTGTCATTGCAAATGGTTTATTGATTATTGGTGCATTTCATTGTAGTAACCTGACCTTGCCCGGCATGGACAGGCTTTGCTCTTTTTGTATAAATCACAACGGGAAATGTTTCAAAAAAGTATACAATAATTTGTATCCAGGAAGAAATATCTTCACTACAAAAGCTTTTGGAGGTGTTTACAAAGTTTTATCGAGACTTGGAGGTAAAGGTGTTACAAAGTGTTTCGAAAGCTTCGAAGCATAAATTCTAAATTACTTTGCAAATACTTAATTTACTTTTGTAGCACAGATGGCAGAAAGAAAAATATTTCCAAGCAAACAGGAATTGTCAATATCTAGCTTGTTTATGTAACTGAACAAACATGCTAAATTTTACAGGACAACCCCTGGAGGGTTTTTTTTTGTACAAAATTACATCTCATTCTTCCTCTTGTCTTCTGTCTGTGTTGGATGCTATTAATATTTCAATACATCTACATAATTTATGTGAAATTAATTGTACCATTTTTATGCAAGTGCTACTCTAATCTATTGCTCAACCCCTTCAGTGCTACAAACTCTTAAAGACACACATGGAAAAATCTCAAATAATGCTGATTTTAAAATGGCAAGGTGTCACCATCTAAACATTGTGAAGCTCTCAACACACACACACACACACACACACACACACACACACAGACACACACACACACACAAGTTACTAGAGAACAGACTGGGAGATACTATATCAGTGAATCAGTAGGTAATAATTAGTTAATTAATATCTGTGAACAACACGTTTACCACTTTCCTCATGAGTTGTTTCTGATTAACTACGAATGAGAGCACAAACCAGTAACAACTGATAAACTACCAATAACTTCATTCAAACTTACTCTTTTTGTGCACCTTTAAGTTAAGTGAAATATAATACTGAGAACTGTAGTAAGTAGTAATTAATGCGCCTGACAAGGGCCAAAAATTAGCATGTCCACCCAGGTGTTGTGTTTCCATCCAGATTAATCCGAGCTGGAGCCGTAAACACCCTGAACTACTGCGAAGTCAACTGGCGCGGGAGTGAATGCCTATAGTACCAATTCACATTACAGACAAAAGCCAGGTGTTAGCAGGTGTTAGTGTGTTTGTTGTTCAGTGTGAAAGTATTTAAAAATCAAACCTGCTCATGCATCTTGATTACTGTGATTCAAATTAATTTGAATGAAGGTCCCAGAAAATGATTAACCTCATTAGAAGGTAGTTTTAGGTTAGAGGAGGATAGAATAAAGAGACAGAGGAAGAAGAGACAGGCCAAGAGGTGGAAATCTCCCCATTTCTGTCCATTTCTTATCTTTGACTTTGATCTAGTCTTTTGAAGTTTGTCCCAGAACGGGATAGGGCAAACATTGTTAAGCATACCAGGCATATTTGCTTCTCTCCCAAGCATCTGAAATCTCATCACGACCTATGCATTAATGCAAAATCCAATAACTACAGCACCCTCTGCCCTGGAAAATTCACATTAACACACCAGGATGTACGATTCTCTCTTGTCTCTCTGGGATTCTTGCCACCAAAATATACCTGACAACCAGTGTACACTAATGCCTACCGAGCCAATAATTTGTGTTTGTGCCCACACTTTGATAGAGAGTCCTGAAAAACCTATATTCTATCTCCACATGGTTGCTTTGTGAGTACACCTCACTCACAAAACAATCTTTCTCCAAGAATATCAGTTTTCAAACTTGTATCTGCATGACACTTGAAACCACATCAAAGTGGCATGATTTGAACAGGTATGGCTGAGGCATATTTGTATCTCTAAGTGCTGTATCATCGGCAACTGGACGTGTTTCAGTTTCTTGAAGATGTTTCACTTCTCATCCAAGAGGCTTCTTCACTTCCAACTAACTGGAGGGGAGTTGGCAGGGTTAGTCAGACACGACACAGCACTTAGAATAACCAAGACCTGGATGACTGAGAACCTTCATCAACATTTGTATATTTAGACAAATAAAAATAAATGTCCTCGACTAATTTGAAAAAAGCTAATACAAATTGTACCCCATTTGCTGGTATCGACACGCTGTGAGACGAATAAATAAACAAACACACAGAGTGAAATAGAATAAATATTTGAAAATATGAAGACAGCTGCTTTGGCATACGGAAAATACATGTGCTGCTTCCTGAATGATGTTGTTGTATTTCTTAAAAGTGCAATATGTTAAAATAAATAACTACATTTATAAACACAAAGCAAAACAATTAAGAAAAATAGTTATGTCATGTCGAAGCTCTCTGTGTATTGTGTTACAGGGATATCTAATGTGGTTAGCATGCTAACCAGCTAGCCCCTTACCTGTTTTTACCTCAAGAGTCTGATAACAAAAAACACTAACACTCCCACAGTGACTTGAGCTCCCGGTCCGGGCAGAGTCGCCCAATAGCGCAAACTAGCTAACAGCAGCTGCAGTTGGCAGCACTTAGCCGTTACGCTGGTGATAAGCTGCACCCTATTAATGTGGCCAGTTCTTATATATTGCCTCTTTAAAAGGGATAACACAGGAAATGTGTTCAGATCCAGATCAAACTCAACCCAGACCTTGCTGCTTTTTTTGTTCAATTATTATTAAAATGTACTGTTAATCCGGGTCATATATCTTTCACTTTAACTTTCAAAAATACCAAAAAAGTTAAAAACAGCCTGTTCTTTTCAATAGATATCCGTATATCTTCTTGGTGCACTTTTGGAGTGATTGTTTTGCGCCTGACATTTCCCTTCAGCTCTGAATGGACATGGATTTATCATCTTGACACTCTGGTGTGAGTGGAGTTTTCGGGGGTACTTCCACCTGACAGGAAAATGTTGGCTGTACTGGTCTTTACTCTCTACATTATTTCCATGCCTATGCATCTTCTGCCTTTCATAATGATTATGTTCTTATAACCCGGGTAAGGTAGTTTTGATATGACATACTGAGGGTCGCCCTCCAGTGTTCTTTTCTTTCATAAACACCAAACATGTCCCATTATTGTTATGATTTTTGTAATATCCAGTAGTTAGTGCCACTTTCCTCTCTGGCTGTTTGCCTTTTAGTGCACTCCCTTTCGGATCTACTTTTCCTTTCATTCTCTCTCTGCTCTCTTCGCCACACTGCAGCCACTGGCACTCCACACACGGACTGAATGTTGTGTTGATGTGTAAGCACGTGCAACTAATCACATGTGATGAGAGAGAGATCAACCCATCAGGTTAAAAGCAGGTGGGAGGCAGATGGTTTACAGTTGTGAGGGGCTTATTGGCCTAATACTCTAGTCCAGGAGAGTGGGTCACTTGTCTGTCACTCATTGGCTGTTGAAGGCTCTAGGGAGGTCATGGAAGCCGATATATGCTCAAATGAGCTGTCAATCAAACAGCTGCTATTTCAGGATCTGGGTGGTGTAGAGGGATAATGGCGTCTGTTATGAAATGAGAGTCTTTTCATGGATAAAAGCATGAACAAGCTTCTGCAAACATAGCATAATTTTTGCCATTTTGTCACCATTTAACCATAGGATTTAGAGTTTTGGACTAAATATGTTACTGAAATGGATCTACTATACCCAGGAATAAGATGCACACCAGAAACACCCAGACACTTAATTGGTGATTTGACAAAACTATGTAAACCCTAGTTCCTTAGCTTGTTTGTTTGTTGATTGTACCTTGCTCATGTGGTATCTTGAAATGTTTTGCATGAGATCCCGTGAATCTTCTTAATCAAATTGTGGCAGTTGCCTATTTTCTTAGCTGTGTTTGCAAACTAGCCGGAAATCCTGAGGAACTTGACAGGTTTAATGATCTCAGAGTAAAAAAAAAGAAGAACCTACCATCATTCTGATATGACATGAATGTGGAATGGTTGGAAGTTGATGGCAAATGAGTATTCAAGTAAAAATAGCCAATCCTCTAACATTATAAATACACTCTTTGTATCAAACTATGCACTGCACTGTATACTGTATGTACAAACCAGGACATTGTCCCCTTTTTTCCTCTCTCCGCCTCTCTCTTGCACATACACACCTATAAACTCCCCTGGGATGATGCGTTAGCCAGATCTGGTACAGGCATTAAGGGACACGTGCTTCCATAATCACCTCTTTCATTTACTCTAGAGCTCTAGCCTGTAGTAGTGAGCTCAGGCCAGGTGGCCCAACGTGTGCTTGTAACTGGGATAAGTAGTGTGTGCGGTTGTCCCTGTGCGTAGGTGGTCTTGTTGAATGTAAGGAAAGGAAATCCATAAAGTCCATCCCTCTCCAGGTTACACTTCTGTCATCAGTTGTTTTCCCACCCCTCCTCCTCCTCTGCCTGTTCTTCTCTGGCTACAGTTCCTTTGGTTACTGGTGAAATGGCCTTTCGACGCAATACTATCTGAGTTTATGTCATAGCCCAGTGAACCATACACTCTCAGCAGATGACGGAGAGCCAGACAGAGTGCAATGAGGCCTGAATCGTGTTTCCAGTCTACTGTATACAGTATCAGTCCTTATAGCTGGTCTAAATGGACTATCGATTCAGAGCCATCCACCCACACAGTACAGTATTGCTGCCTTCAGATTGGAGTGTGTTTACTGTGATCATGATAATTTGATAGTCTGACTGAGCACCACCAGTCCTGATTTGATAGTCATATTCTACTTTGATTGGTCTATTTGCAAGTCTGTCTGGCAGAACACCAGGCTCACAAAACCCAAATCAAACTGTGAAACCAGGCAGCTGATCAAATACTGTTCAGGACTCTATTATGACACTACCTGTTGCTTGCTTTGAGTGTTTCAGAAACACATTTTAGCATGCCGTTACCTGTACCTGCTTGAGCTCTGACCAAGAAGATCTTTCAGAACTATGTCAACCCATGGAAGATGAAAAATAATTCAGAGGGACCAGACTAATTTGCACTAGCAAAAAATGGTAACTGGTGATGCCAGGAGAATGTGACCGGACTGTGGCAAGGCCCGCAATCTCACTATCAACTTTGGATCTTTCTGATCCTAGTTACTTAAGTCAACCCAGTAAAGATGCCACAGATTATTTTAACCGACACAGATGACTGTAAATGATGGACCGAGACAAGGCTGTTTCCCACCAAGATCACAGTTTATTTAAAGGTCCCATATTATTCTGTTTTTCATCAATTTCACACAGCTGTCAGAGGTCCAACAACACTGTACTTAAAATATATTGCCCCAAACCCATCCGTGGTCCTGAATTTCAGCTGTCTAAAAGTTGCTTAAGTGAGCTCTACTGAGAGCAGGCCGTTTCTGTGCCTGTACCTTTAAATGCTAACGAGCTCCACCTGTCAACGCCTGCCTTGCAAGCTACACGCCCTTCCCAGGAAGAGGATGCCACTTACGCTAGCGGTAGCATGTGCTAATGTTTATGGTAGATGTATCGCTATGGCTCGCTGAGATACTGTTGTTCAACCACACCAGTTTGACCCAGAATCGGACCCAGAAGGAGAGGCTCCTTAAGAAGTACAGACTCTGTCCCAGTGCGTACTGTCCCTTCCCTGTTGTTATTTAACGACAAAGTACTCACCCCACTCCAGTGCCCTACACATGTACACACAAAACCAAACCAAAAGAAGGGAATCAACTATAAATTGTGTGGGAAGTGCAAAAAAATTACCAAGCACGCGAAATCAGGGGGGTCTGAAGTGCAGGTGAGAAACTCTAACTCTCTCTCAGAGGCGGCCCCGCAAGGTGCCAACTGCACATCAGCAATTTTGGTGTTCAGTATCTTGCTCAAGGATACTTGACATGCAGCTAATTTCTGCCCAGGTCAGCCAACAACCTTACGATCACTAGTGGACCTGCTCTACCCATTGAGCTACAGCCGCCCAACAATAAACAGGCAAAACAAAATAAACCCAGCCTAAATAAATTAACCTAAGCTAGAGGAAAACAAACAACCTATACAAGAAAGCAACTAAAACGACCCTAACTAAATTAAACAAACAAATCACACAAAACAAAACGAGCTAAGCAAAACTCAGCAAAACCTGAGCCAAACAAAACAGCAATGGCAATCTGCAACAAAACAGATCAACAACAATTCAAACCACTGTGAAAATAAAATACACAATATAAAAACAAAGTCTGCCCTTAACCTCCATACACCGTTGTGCAGCATCCGCACAGTTTGTCACAGAGAAGACGGGGGAAATTGGCACGGAGCTGGACCGGGACAGCGCACACACACGCACCGGCACGATCACGCACCACGGAGCAGAGACTTAGAACGTCGACATGGCACGGCTTATGTATGTTTTCCAGTTAATCAATTAAGACCCGGAAGTAAGGTGTGACTACCTGCGAGGGACATTTTACCAACCTGCCGCTTTCTACCTGCTACACAAGTCATATTGTAAACTATAGATTTCCTGCATTAAGTTACCTGCTCATTAGCGTGCTAACTTGTAGGCCTCTGTGGCTTCCACCCATAGTCTTGATAATAGAAATGGGTACTAAAGGCAAAGATGCCGCCCATTCAATCCAAAGAGAATTGCTCACCTGGTGCTTACACCAAAAATGTTCTAGCTTCAGGGTGTAATTTTTCTCCTGCTTGACTCAAAGACTTTACATTACGATGATGTCACAGCTTTTTAACTTGCCTCGGTTTAAGGCACGTTTTTCTAACATAGAACCTCTAAAAACAATTCAATCAGTGTGGCCAATGCCCACCCCTTGTCGTCACCACTGTCCTTGGTGAAAGTTTCTTTTGGGCTGCAGGGTAATTTTCATTGCAACTTGCCACTCTCCAAAATCGGAGGCAAGGCTGAGCGACCCCGCCACATCCATGATTAAATTGTAGATCCATGCCCGTGGTCGCCTCGTCATGGTGTTCTCACAACTTGAATGCCGCTTGAAATCTAAGCATTATGCTGTGCACAACTTCCCATGTGGTAACTACAAGCTGCCCAAATACCTTTCGAAGGCAGCATTAAAAGCAGTGAAAACAGTAAATACCTTCTTCACATGAAAGCAGATGGTAGAAGCAGAAGACTGCTTTGAATCACTTTTGAAGAATGTCTTCTCAGGTAGGGCGCTGAAAGATGCGATCAAACAGCAGACAGGAAAATAGATTGCCATTACCCTCTCTGATTTTCATGCTCAGCATCCACGCTCACATGTCCACACATATTTGAAAAATCATCTTTGAAGCCCTCACTCCGGCTTGATTACGCTATTCAACCTGTCTGCCGATTTTGCAACATGCCTTTCGAGCGCCACTATTGATTACTTTTGTCCTGCCCGCATGAAACTTCGCCATTAGCGGAGTAATTTTGGCTCCTGCTTTGACAGGCGTGCGAAAAACAAGTCACGGCTAATGTGGGCTGACCAGCTGAATGATTGCTGCAGAATGCAACGTGCACGGACCGCCCCGTCCTAACCGAAGCACAATCAATGATAGCAAACATGTCACGGATAAACACAAGCAGAAGAAAAAGCATCTAATCAGTGAAACATGAAGGAATTTGTTATTGATTTCCAAAAGAAACCAAGGAGAGAAGAGGGGGAAAATGAGGAGAATGACCGTGAGGAGTGAGTAAGGGTTAATGGATTACACCTCGCCCCTGTGCTCTTTGACTGACCACTTTGTATATGTTGTTGTTTATTAGGTGTGAAGATAGATGGCTGTTCCTACCATCCTCATCCCTCCTGTCACCAAACCGCTTGCATGAATCCGAACAGTGCAACTCCTACAGTACAACCCCCCCCCTCCTCTCTCCTTCCTCTCTTTTTCCCTCTGTCTCTCCTGCACCTCCTCTCTCCAGGAAAGATGTGTTAACAGAGAGGGAGGTTGATGAATGGCCGCGTGCTTCCCTGATGAACTAGGGAAATGTATATGCCACCTGCACTGTCCCCATTATATTTTGAACAGAGCAGTTAGCTGACATGCGTGACCTTATCCTCTCCGAGGGAGCGCAATTAAAGTGTCCTCTCTCGGCTGAGTAAAGAGGAGGAGACTCAGAGTAATCTACCCGAGTCGTCTGCCTGCCTTTATCACGTGAGCTATTTGTTCCATTACTGTAGTTAGAGTCCAATTGCTGATGACAGTTTTCAGTCATCCAGGTCATGGTAATGCTAGGTGCTGTATCGTAGGTAACTGGACTTGTTTCAGTGTCTTGAAGACGTTTCAGCTCTCATCCAAGAGGCTTCTTCTGTTCTAACTAACTGGAGGGGAGTCGCAGGCTTTAAACCCTGTGTGGGAGTGTCCTTACAGAGTTGTTTGGGCCACTTGTGAGTCGTTGACCCAACCGGCATTCATACGGGATGTGAAGGTGTGAATGGTTGTTGAAATAGCTGTACTGAGTTCCCTAACCTTGTGAGTTCTGCTTTAAGTACAAAACATTCCGATCATTCATTCCTTGCAATAAGTGTCAGATTTTGGTGTGCAGTGGGCACTCAAGGTATTGCAGCAGTCCGTTTCCATGTCCTGCCCTGTCTGTTTCTATCGTACCTCCCAACTGCTGTTTCAACTAAATTCACCATTTACACCGAATTGATCAAATAATATATCATATTGAGTGTGAGCATTCCAAAATGTACAAATGCAGTAAACGTTGACTAATAATGTTCTTCGAAACCCAAGGGGATGTTTACAACATATTCACAACTATTTGGGCCTATTTGTTAATTTGGCAAATGTTATGAATAAATATATTTCTTAGTGTAAGGCATCTGTTTGTTCCAGTGATGCACGTGTACATTTGCGTATAGAATGGGGAGGTGAGCCATAAAAGAGACAACAAGAAATAAAATCACAGAATTAGACACATTTATCTCACAGTTAGAATTCTCTCTTGCTCTCCTGACCTTCGCTGGACGATGTCGCTATTCTTACAATCTGTTGACACATCAGTACGCTTTCCCTATTGTTGTGCACAATTGCCTGGTTGCCAAACGGCAGTTGGAAAAAGATAATTCAGGCACCTGAATCGCCGCACATGACTGAAGCATTATTGCTCCTGTGTGCCCAGTAACAGGAAAATACTTTTTTTTGCAATTGTTCACTATAATTGGAATAAGATCCTTGTTAAGACATTCTCCCTCTCTACCACAGAAATGATAATTACCTGCAGTTTCTGCTAAATTGCTACCATACCATTTCACCAGCTATAAAGGAAGAAAAGATTAGCTGCCATTGTGGATTACATACCTTCCCTTCATGCCCCATTTTTTCCTGCTGCCTTCCACATCTTGAATCACCACAGTCCTCAACCCTCAGCCCAGACAATATCTGAGTCGCTCTGTAGCATAATGTGTCCATCCTTTTCTCACCTGCCAATTGAAATGTCTTGAGTTAATGAGTTAATGAGTTAAAACAAGACACAGGTCAGCAAGGAAAGAGGAAAGAGGTTGCAGGAGTAACACTCTGAAAAAGAGGGATGAATAATCACACGAGTGATACCGTGTTTCCTCATCCAGAGCTTTTAGTAAAGTGAGTCAATCATATCTCACAACATTTTACATCACTGAAACACAGTACATCTGCACATACTATGTTTAGCATGTTTACAGCACAAATGATGTGTTTGAATGCCACTTGTTTTTAAACTGAGCAATAATTTAAAAACCTAAACCGGCAGTCTTTTAATACACAAATTGCGTATTACAACAACTGCATCGAAATTATTAATAAAATAAAATACAGCATTTCTCACATATAATTCACCATTTCCTCATCAGCTTAGTATCACCGCTAAGTTTTATGAAGTATAGCTCAATGAACTCACACCCTTTTCCTATACAAATGTTGCTAATTAAGCAAGTCAACTTGAACAAATAAAGTAAACACATAAACAGAATAAAAACTGTGCAAAATACATTCACCCATGTGCACGTACACGCATAGATGATGAAAACGCTCAGCGTATTTATGCAAGATGGCGGCAGTTTCACTCACCTGAACTTACTTGTAGCAACCCAGTAACATAGTTTAGCTTACTCAACCATCACATACATGTTTTTCTCACAGTCAAAACGGCTCATAAAACTACTGACAACAGTTTCATGGTCCACACCATCCACCACATACCTGAAAAAGAGGAATAAATAATCGTGCGAGTGATACCGTGTTTCCTCATCCAGAGCTTTTAGTAAAGTGAGGAAAACACTGTGCGCGACATCCCCACATGTGGGCGCAGACCAAAATAATTGATTCCCAATTCTGGCACTTGTAGACCCTATTAGTGGAAGACAGAGTTTATTGTAACTTCATTTTGTTTTTAACTTATGTTATTGCAAATGAATATATTACACAGGCGTCCCATAATGATACCCAAACAAATCTCACACTGATGGATGCTGTTTAGAACAGGAGGCAGTGTCCAGGCAGGCTGCACAAGTAGCACTATTATTCTATGAAATGTACACTTTCTAAGAAGACAGCATACGCAGTTCTAATAAGTACTAAAGTATTTGCAATGGTGGTACAACTCAAGGCATATCGTGGTATCAAAGACTGGACCAAAGATGAAAATTTGCAGGATCACATTTCATCATCACTACGAAAAAGACTGACAGATTTGCCATTTTTAATGTCAGTGTTGGCCTGTCCTTCCTCTCAGCAGACGTCTCATTAAATCCATGTTTTTTTTAATGACAACACCCTGCAACGACACAAGTCTGACAAGAATAAGTCCAGACATGATGCTTGCTTAATTGGCTGCCAAAAGCATGAATGAATACCTAGAAATTTAGATACTTCTTGGTTGGAAACCAGAATGTTCTAGACTATATCACTTGAACCCTATGAACCCCAGACAGTTGCCAGCTATTTTTATTTTTTTTATTTTGTGCCAGTGTCATGCATGGTCGGAGTTATAATCTGAGCTTTGTGGGGGTCTCTGAAGTAATGAACCCTAACCAATGGGGGGAATAGATGAATTGTGGACACTTTTAATTCACACCTGACACTAAATGCGTCTTGAGTGACGACTTGTGATCAAGTCTCCCTTCCCCACTGTATTATGCAAATACAGGCCCACACCTACATCATTAGAACAAGGAAAGAATTATCTTCATGTATAACATTTGCTGAATGAACAAGTAGAACCAAATAATTCTGAACATGTTGCAGACAGTCTCACAAAGTTGTCCCCAAATGCTCAAAATTGTGAGTCCAGTCCTTTGCCTTCTTCTGCCTCTAAGGAAGTAACACAAGCTTTGACAGCAAACTGTGGTAAATTGACACTTTTTTTCTAGTAGAGAAACATCTTAGTGTATTCTACTTCATGGTGAATTTACAAGAAGGCACGAATAAGTTCGAATTTGCTGTAGCTGTTTCAAAGTTACATTTCTCTTCAGGCAACAACCCTTAAAATCACAGGATCTGTCAGGGAGTCTGGGATATTACAAGTAACTTCGCTTCATCACGTAGTCCATGCCCATGACTCTCTCTCTCTCTCTCTCACACACACACACACACACACACACACACACACACACACACACACACACACACACACACACACCTCAGAGAGAGTCTTACATAATTATTGTAACAGCCATTCACTGCATAGTTATTCTGTAAACCTGTTTAACCTATGTTTATCATAAATATAAAAAATACGAGCAAAAGCTTAAAATAATGGTTGGTGATGTATTAGAGATCCACAGATGTGTGATTTAACTGCTTTCATGGGAGCTCAGACCCGACCTCAGCTCCCATTAGCACCCACACCTCTTTGATCATTTATATTACAAAATTTAAACATTTAAGAAAATGGTATCTATACAAAACATTGCCCACAAATGTTATCAGTATTGCAAATATTTATATTTAATACAATGTTTCAAATATAATGTAATTAATTTCATATTTCCAGTTATGTGGTTTGTACATCTAAAATATGATGATTTTGATGAAGCATTGCTTTGTATATTTTTCCTGACAAAGTGTTCGTCAAACATGATTTGTAAAAGAAAATTTTACTTTAATTTCTATATTTACTGTTTTGGGAATGATACATTCTATATTTTGGTGTTTTTTCTTCAAGAAAAAGAAACCTTCCAACCTGCTGGTGTCCCGCTGAGATCAAAGAAGGTGGACCCAAATGGCAGATAGTGGCAGAATTTTTTCTTCCACAGTTAGCATCAGGAACTGATAACAGAATGGACGGCTCCACAAAGACTAAACTGCAAGACTGGACTTCAATACAAACCAAAAGAAAGAAAGTCCTTGATCAAGCTTTTTGCTTTGGCTTAATGATACAACTCTTCTTATTAAATAGTTTACAGTACGTCGTAGTCTGTCTTCTCTATTAGTCTGTTTTCTTTCACCTCTCAAACAAACGAACACGCCTGACATGAGCGAGGGGATGAGTTGCAGGTGGAGGTGAGTAGGGGGTACAAGAAAGCAGGGCAGGAGCTGATGGGCTGGGAAGAACACTGTGAACAGGACAGAACCATGACAACCTGCATGTTGTTGGGGTTCAGACGTCGAAAGATGAGAACTAATTCAAACCAATTTTGAACAAAACGAGGAGCTATTTCATTATTGAAAATTACATAAGACATAATTATGTGACAATTAACTGGAGTTAAAATGACATTAGATCCTTGCTTTTCAGACAGTGTATTCCTCTTCACTATATATAAATAGCCACCACACTGCATGTGAAATCATCCATCGTTTAATCTACAAGGCAATGCACTTCTATATACTAGCATAGTAAAAGAAATTGTTAGTATGGTAAAAGAAATTGTTAGGTAAAAATGTAAAATGCAAAAGATAAGAAAAGATTAGGATGAAGATTTTATCCTGTGGGTAATGGGGGCGGGAATAGATAAGCTTTGGCTTCTCCCGCTTTTCCCTTTCGGCCATGTGCATTGTATTATTTGAACAATGATGAAATGTGATGATGATGAATTGACATGCCCGAAATAAACAACATAAACATAAACATAAACATGAATATTAAATGTACACTGCGTACCACTCTCACATCTATACTTTTCCAGCATAGCCAAATCTGTACATGTGACGATCCAAACCACGATCACATGCTCTGTAACAGTCACCACACAGACAGGGATAATTGTGTTGACCCTCATTGTTCATGGCTGTTGAAGCCTGATCAGGGCCACTTAAAGTGAAACTCTCGCCAAAAAGCAACTGAGGCTTTATTTGGGATAATTACGACGAAAGAGGCACTTTTAAGATTTACCGTAGTCTCGGTTTTGGGCCCGTTCATTTTGAATGGGAGAGTTGGGGCAGAGACGTTCTATTATTGTAGAGACAGACCACTCTGATCATTTTGAATGGGGAAATCTGCGATGCCAAAGATGGCGCATATCCCGCCCCTTTCACCATCAGCCAATCACCTGCGTTGTCACAGCCGAACCGGGAAACTTATAGCCCAATCATGTTGTTTCACCAGCGCATGCGCACAAGTAGTTTTTTACGACAGAGACCATCAGAGTGGATTTGACCATGCCTCCATTCATTTAGATAGGGGTCTGGTCTCTTTGGGCTTTTCGAGGCGTCGCCAAGATGGCCGCCGAGTGGCCTGACTTGCCTAGAAGGACTTTGGTTAGGGGCATGACACGCTAGCATCAACATCGCTATTTTTAGAACACTGGCTCGACACAACATGAAACTTTGCACGTAGCACCACCAGGGTCTCTACTCATGAACACAAGCATTGAGAACATTGTTTGTGTACACATAG
>CAEMYA010000024.1:5130972-5144960 GCA_903131615.1 Diplodus sargus
AAGTTTCATGTTGTGTCGAGCCTTCTTAGTGTTTTAAAAATAGCGATGTTGATGCTAGAGTGTCCTGCCCCTAACTCTCCCGTTCAAAATGAACATGTCCAAAACTGAGACTACGGTAAATCTTAAAAGTGCCTCTTTCGACGTAATTATGCTTTTACACGAAGATTTGACTCATATTCAATCCCAAATAAAGCCTCGGTTGCTTTTTGGCGAGAGTTTCGCTTTAACAACAGGGACAGCAAGTCCATCTGTGTTCAACCTTCAGCAGGTTTGAAGCTTGTCACCAAATCTTTGTGGTTGGACCTTTCAATGCATGCACAAATCTTAATCCAGCAGGAAGAACAAATATGAGACGCAGTTGCCTCCCTGACACATAAATTAATCTCAGTTCTAGGAATTAACATTCAAACTACTAAATGACTTGGTGAGGAAGGAGAAAAGAGAGATTCTACATCTTCACAGAATGTTTGATTAGCCAACATCCGGATAAAAAAGTTGTCAACTTTGAGCAGGTCGGGTCAGATTCAGGCGCAGGGCACCGGAACTCGGCTACTGAAACAATTCACAATGCCAAAGGCGACCCGCTATGACCTTCATTACCCATCATGGCCTGAGATCCATTGCTGTCGAATGGTGGATTTTTAATGAGGTCACATGTAATCTCACTTTGTTTCATTGTGATATACAGGTATAACAATGTTACAATCTGGGAGAAATTTCTTCCATGGTTAACAAGAAGTCGTAATCTGGATTTGATCATATTTAAATCAGTCTACGGCGTCAAACACAGAATGAAACCTGGGCTTTACAGTTTTGGGGAGAAATTTTAATCAGAGGAGGAAGTGATTTTTACGCCTATCCAAATTAAATAAACAAGCTCTCTTTGTTTTCATGACTGAATAAACTGAACTTACAAACTGACCTTTAAGGACAACACAGTTTCATACTGTTTTGCTTTGTTGATATCTAGCGGACCCTGCCAGCTTTCTAGCTTCAAACAGTGTTTTGGGAACCTGATTTTCCACTGAGAACAGCTTGTTTATTCACTTATGGAAAACAATTTATTAGAATTTATTTTCCAAAACGACATTATTCCCCTTTAAGAAACACTGGTATCATTAATTCGATTTGCAAAATCTTTGAATTAAACTATCTGCCTCTTGCCATGTAAACTGATGATGACTTGCAACCAACACCGCAAAAGAACACAGACTAGCGTTTACATCTGCTACGAAGCATATTCCACATTTCATTTTAGAAATTAAGATTCATGCTTTTTCTTCCTTTTTCTTTTCAGTGAGGATGAACGTTGGACCAAATATGTGTAGATGTGTAGCCATCCTGATGGAAATATGAAATTATGATTCCTTGGCCATACAAGGCCACAACAATGAGGAAGAAGGAAAAAATAATTTTTTGAATATTACTGACAGGTCTATAACAAACGATAAAGAGAAGGAACATGATGAAAGAAGCAACAGCAAAGGGTAGCAAAAAAATGCTAAAACTACAATAATTTTGATGACTTGCAAGTATGATGTCCTTCAGTCTCCCAGTTTGCCAGCAAATAATGTGGTAGCTCTAGAACCAAGAGGACTAATACTGCTATGATTGGCTCACTAGGTGGATGCCCGACGAGCCAACTTCAATGTTAGAGTTTGAAAAAGCTTTTCTAAAACCTTTAACTATCGCTAAAGAAGCAGTGTTGGCAGATGTTTTGGTGACTTAGGAACACTGCAGGCATTAAACCTTGATGCCTGCAGTGTCAGTGTTAACGCTTGTTTAACTTCTGTCTCTCTCACTTCTTTCTTTCTTCCAAACATGGCTGCTTGGCGGGATTTGGTGGTACAAATGGCCCCACTTCTTCATTCTCCTGAGTCGGACTACTAGGGGCAAACTGGACACTTCAGTCACTCAGTATTGCCTCTTGAGATACAAAATGGCGTTATGAGACAGGACAGACTGAGGCTAGCTGGTTAGCATGCTAACTTTAGTCGGTATCTCTTTGACGTGACGTAAAAGCTGTTATTTATTCGCATCATGTTGATTTTTAGTCAATTTTTTAATGCTTTAAAGGTCACATATTATGAAAAACACGTTTTAAATATATAAACAGGTCCTCCCTGAGCCTACCAACTCCCAGAATGAGGAAAGCAAACGAGTCATGCATGTTCTCTGCAGCCCACCCATTGGTAAAACGGGGATCCTACAGATTCAGCTCCTGTCGTTACGTAACGAAAGGAGAAATTTTCATATACCTGCCTCCTCTGCACGGTGATATCCGAGAGGGGGGCGTTCGAAGTTCCGTGTGTCCAGCAGTAAGAAAGCAGTGTTTCACAATGTTGTTGCTCAGAGCTAGACACGCAAATTGCTCTGTTGTTGGTTGTAAAAATCAACGTAAGTGCCTATATTCTGTCCCAGCTACAGAAGAACAGAAGAGACTGGTTGCGTTTCATTAACCACACTGTGCCGGCTATGGTTCGTGTACGTTTGTTTGTGTGTGCTAACAGCTTCACGTCGGAATGCTTCAGTAACGAGGGTCAGTACAAAGCTGGCTTTGCCTCGACACTGACCCTCGTAAATTAGTCCCAATCATATGGGAGCCAGCAACTGCACCCGAGCCACAGGTAAGTGTCCAAGACGTGTCCAAAGTGTGTTTATGCTGCTTTGTAACGGTGTAAATTCAGTATAATATTAGGAATTATAAGTTACCTTTACCATTAGCAGGAGCTAGCATTAGCTACACTAGTGCATTGCCCGTAAGAAAATATGTGTTCCTATAGAAAAGTGGGAGGTTAAGAAGCTTTTTCATTGATGGCCAAATGAGGCTGTGTTTGAAGGTGGAATGTCAGGGATATTTAGGTTTATTGCGAAATCTGATATTCCAGGGTATAATTGGCCGTTTTTGACTATTTTTGATTTTGCCATTATATTTCACCTTAAAACGATTTACTTGGTGCCTGGAAAACCCATAAAATCCGAGTAGAAAAAGTGAGATTTTTTTGCTGTGAAAACCACAAATATGTTTAACAAACCATTTTTATTACTTATAATGCAAATATAAATTGTTGTTTGCTGAATATGTGCATACATTTTAAAAATTTACAAAGTTATGTGTAACTATTTACATTTAAATGCAGGCGATGCTCAGGTCTGCCTGAGCTCCTTCCAGCTGAATGAAGAGTTGCACTGTCTGCTCCACATTCAGCTTTTACTCATTGTTTTGACTCAAACAAAAAACCGACTCCACTACACACTAAACACACTACACCAAACACTACATAACACACTAACTATACACTCCAAACACAATATATGTCACAAATCTCTCAACTCTAAATATCGCTGTCTGTACACCGACCGTCGTTGCCTGTCAATCATCCGCCGACGTCCCTCCAGCAACTTCCTGTTCCTCAGCAACCAAACTTGCTGCTTGGACACTTTCGTGACAAAAGTCCATTTTACCGTTTCTTCTGCACCTGACACAAAGCAAACGTGACAGCAATGTTTGCGAAAAAGCGTGGCGGACATTATTTATCCTAAGTCCGGTTTTGGACGTGCCGGTGTGTCCGGTCCGTCGATTCGGGAGGAGGGCCATGTGGGTTGGCTAGCGGCTAGCAGCTAGCTACACACGAACATCCACAGATTCCGATTCCACTTTGTTGTCCGCGCGTCTCCGCATCTCCTCAGACCCGAACAGACTCGGTCCGGACTTGTTTAGTCTCATTAACAGTCACTTTAGATGCACAGAACAGAACGGGAACGAACCGCCAGCAAATTCCCGGTCCAGCTTGCGCTGCTGCAGGTATAAATCTGCTTGTTTCTTAAGGTATGTCGTGGCTTGAGCTCTGCAGTGATTGGCTCTGGTGCGCACGTGACTGTGGATGCTCCGGTGGACAATGCTCCCAAATTTGTAAAGCATTTATGAAATAATTTATTCACGGTATCATTGCAGTCCAAACAAATGCGAAGTTGCACACCACTGAACCAAGCAGCAGCCATGTTGAAACTCTCATGTCAGTCTGATCCTGATCCACAGAGATATTTGAGGCACAGAAACACAGACAGACAGACAGACAGACACTTTACCAAAACTTTACACTGTTCCTTAAAGGCAATCCGGAGAGTAGAGCCATGTCCTGCTAACGCGATGATGATTTCTAGCCTTAATGGTAACACGGAGTATCGCGATATATTGCATTCAAAGTATCGCGATATATAGCCGTATCGATATTTTTGCCCACCCCTAATTCAGACACACTAACCATTCTGAAACGTCCTGCTGCAGCCACAGAGTCTGTATTTCTTCAGGAGCCTCTCCTTCGAGTTCCGATTCTGGGTCAAACTGATATGGCTGAACGACAGCATCTCAACGAGCCATAGCAATACATCTACCGTAAACATTAGCGTATGCTACCACTAGTGTAAGTGGCATCCTCTCCCTGAGAGGGGCATGTAGCCGGCAAGGCAAGCGTTGACAGACGGAGCTCATTAGCATTTAAAGGTGCAGGCACAGAAACAGTCTTCTCTCAGTAGAGCTCACTTGAGCAACTTTTAGACAGCTGAAATTCAGGACCACAGATGGGTTTGGGGCAATATATTTCAAATACAGTGTTGTTGGACCTCTGACAGCTGTGTGAAATTGCTGAAAAACAGTGTGATATGGGACCTTTAAAGCAGAATTTTTACACATTGCTCCTTTTATATTATGAAAGACTGATAGGTTGAGGTTGGGAATACCTGAGGTCAATATTAGTGCTGTACCCAAGTTTATTCTGCCCCTCTGCTGAAAGCACACTGCATCATTGTAATGATACCAACTGGTTTCCAGTCCGACCTCTGGCCTTCAGGATATTCTCAACTACTAATCCTCATTCCTCGCACTCTCCCGCCTTATCACACATCCTGATCACGGCCCCACCTGGCTGACATAAACACGCAGTTGCTCGTGCACATACACACACAAACACAGGCCTTTGTGAAGATACACACCACACCACTGAAAAAATACTGCCAAGAAGCAGTGGAGTCATTACTGTAACCTCACTTCATAGTTAATCAGCTAGTGGCAGAATAATATAATGTTACTTCATTTGAATATTTCTAGAGGAACTCTTGGGAAGAGTTGTCCAAGGTTATTGTCATTAGTGCTCTTGCAGCAGCCCAGGAAGAGGTTGTTTCTGACTGCAATTTTTTTTTTATTGTTGCCCCAGAATATAATTTTCTTCTCTAGAGTTGGTCCTTTATTTTACATAATGGACTTAAATCTCATCTGCAGTAATCACCCACCGGCAGCACTCATGAGGTGAACCAGGCCGTCACTATAGCAACCTCCAAGACCTGCAGAGAACCAGTGGTCTGAGATTTGATCTGAGGAAATTTGTTTCAAACTGACAAAGCCTTGAAGAGTGCCAAATTTCACAGAGCGGAAGGTCTTCATTTTCTCAAGGGTGAGAACCCTCAAGTCAAGAGTAGCTGTCTAATAATGTGTGTGCCTCTGACAATGGCGCTCCCTTTTTTTATCCTGTCACAATTAAACTGGTGGACTGACAATTACATCCTCTGAATTTCACCATTTTTCCTGCATGCACCTGCTTGATTTGTGGCATAAAAGGAACCTGCATTCATTGGGTGTGGTGCATACATGTTTAGAGGTCAGACGTGTATTTATGATACAAGACTTTTGGTTAAATTAAAGATCATACCCAAATATCTTATCTTGTGTAAATAGTAACAGTAATAGTTATATGGTATGACCTATAAGATGAACTTAACCGATGTAATTAGTTGCTTAGTATTTTTTGCAATGCTGCATTGAAAAATGATGTAATTTTGTTTAATTAAGTACTCATTAATTTGCCTTTATAAAGCTCTAACACGACTGGGTGATGACTCAAAAGCACGACTTGACACAGAGTTCAGACAAAGTAAATAGTCTTTTACTGAACAGGGTTTGTCAGAGAAGGCAAACAAATCCGGCAGGGGTTAGGCAGAGACGGGGTCGAGAAGAAACAGGCAGGAGTCAAAAAAACAGAAAACACTCTGGGAACAAGACTGGAACGCTTAGTTCAGAGACAAAAGACAAACTGGCAACGGACGGGGAAAACAGAGGGACTATATATACACCAGAGGGAAGAGGATATAGGGAACAGGTGAATGTATGTGCGTGGAAAGGCAATCACGTTGGAAGGAGAAGGGATCTGAAACGAGAGGAAAAGGTAAATACTACAAAATAAGACAGACAGTGGAAAACAAACTATAATACAGAGTGAGACATGACAAGCTCCTGTTGGTAAGATAGTAATATTGATGCTTTGGGATTGTCGGTCAGATCGGCCGCCAACTATCTTACACACAGGAGCTTTAAAAAAGGGACAACAAACAGTAAAGTTGAATAAATTCAAGTCACACATTATGTACAAAAGATATATCTAATGTATCACCACGGTGGAGTGGAGCTGCGGTGAAACAGCTGCACATTCGGATAAACCAATCTCCCCGTCCCTACAAATGAAAATAAATCACCAAGGCAATGGCTTGAGGATGTGTTTTTTTTATACAAGAGTGATGACCAATACAAATACATCAATATTGTAAAATAACCTTTTACCTGTGAAGTGTTAGCCCCTGTTGCTTTGCTTTTTCAATTCCGTCATTAAAAGCAGCACAAAAGTCTGCCATTTGAACAGGAAGGAGCATGTATGGTGGTGGCACAGACACATCTCACAAGCCGGATGTGGCATCTACCATTTACTGTATATTTATGGTGGTGGCCAAACAGCCACAACATCTTAAACACGTTTACAGCAGAGTCACAATACACACAGCTGGGGCAACAGTGAGGACCAAGGCAGGAATCTGTGCTTAAGCAGTAACAGCTGTTTTCAGGGATGCAGTGCAGCGCCTGTCATGTGAGCAGAAGATGTAAAGCTTAAACACACATTGCATGGGGTAACTTTGAAACATGCTGTCACCGGCACAGGTGCACATGTGTTAACTTAACTCCAATTATCTCTAACTTTGCTCTTTGCCTCCTTAGACGAGAGATGATTAAGAGGTTTTAAAGCAACATTATGTAACTTTTTCACCTTAACATAACAGCTTCAAAATCATATTGATTGTTCATTGTCTTGTAACAGGGTGAATGGTGTCTCTGTCTCAGCCACTCCGGACCCCTCATCACTTGTGTAACTTCAGTGAGAGGGTAGGATCCCAACGTTACACACACGTTTACCTCAACACACAATATTGTTATGACTTAATGAGTTTTGTTTGTAGTTACTAACAACTAACTTGCATCTGACAAATTGTTACAGACCTGGGATTTGTATTTATGACAGTGGTAATGCACTCTGGAGGTGTAGTAGTAATAGTAGTAATAGTAGAATGAAAGGGGAAACATGTAAAATATGTACAGTACATAAAACAGCATCGGTCACATGCGATGATATTCATTCTCATAAATATGCCAGTGGCTCTCTGGAAGGTAGGAAATCAACCAAAACATTTATGGTATGCTTTGGGAAATGGTCAGCAGTAATACAGCGTGTAAGCAATTTGTAGTTAATGGGCTAAGACGTGCAAAATCACTCATACGGTCCATTTTATTAGCATTTTACTGTCACTTTTATTGGCATCAATCCTTCAACTGTGATACAGCCAACACTTCCCACTGAATTATTGCACTTTGGAATTAGACCTTGCATGTGCACTGGAAGACTTGGGTGCTTTGCTTGCGGAAACAACCAAGTGCTTTTTCAGGGCCAATCAGAGGCAGGTCTGACAGCTTAACAATTCTTTCCATCTTCTGAACAAGCACAATATTTGCACAACCGGTGTGAAAAAGGCGCCCTCGGTCACAAAGTTTACCGAGCTCCATGCCTCCACACAGTCTCCTCCCGTCAGCAATGCAAGCTGTCAGCAGCACATCCAGATACATAATGAACACGGGGTCCGTTCTGTCACCCCTCCGTCCATCTCTCCGCGTGCCATCTCTTAATCAGGGAGGAACCTGTGGGGGCGTAATGTGGACATAAGTCTTTTTCTAAGCGAGGCACACAGTTTGACAGCGGAGGTCGCCTTTCCCTTCAATCAAAGGAAGTCGACACACAAGACGTATGCGCTCCATGCACACATTCGCCTCCACTGCCAGCCTCCTCCAGAACTGCCTATATATTTCTATAAATGTGCACACATGCATGGACACAGATTTAACTTCTCGTGCTTCTGTTCCATCTGTCCTGGCACAGCTGATTGGGAAAGTTAATTACAGCCGCTTTAGTCTATCTAATTTAGTTCTTAATAAAATAAGACATTTCATATTGTAACTGGGGCTCTCCCCTCTTCTGCCCATCAGATAGAGAAGCTACTGGAAGTCCCGATGAGAATGTGCCAAGGTGATACCGAGGCTTCCTCTTCTGTATTCAGTTTGTATATATCATGTATTTTATGTGGTCCTTACTGGATTATATAATGTGGGGTGAGGAGGTGTTCACACAGACTATAACATTGTCCTAGTTTTCGACCAAGTTTGAACACATCTGTTAAGCGCGACCCCATATGCAAGCAGTTATACCTAGTGTGTGCGACATGGCTAAAATTAGCGCAGAAGAAAAGCTGAAGAGACCCTTTATACCAATCAAGTGTCAACACTTCTGGGGGTCCCACTTGTGAGTTTATCCCATTTCCCACTTGGCCAACTTAAGCGCCAAATTAATTCAGTGGTCTCTAACTCTATTAGGGGTTGTGTCCCCGCCTGTTTACCTAATGGGCTTCTTCTTCCTCTTTTTCACCACCTGTCTATTGTTCTTCACCCTATCCCTCTGTCTCCTTGTGTCCCTGAGGATGTGATTAGAAGTGTCGGTGGTCCAGGTGGGAAATCACTCGAGTTGCTGCTGGTATGTCCACAGTGACAGATTTGGCCCAGGACTCTCTAGCTGCTAAATTACTCCGGGTCTGAAGGAAAAAGTAAGATGAACAAGGAGGAGGAAAGGTAGATGGATGAGGAGCGGGAGCAAAGGGAGAAGGAACAAGAGGATGATGTGTGGAAAGAGGTGTACGGTCAAGAGGGAGTACTGGAGGAATGTGGAAATGGATAAAGCAGAAGGAGATGGCAGAGCAGAGGAAAGGCAGGAGGTGACAGAAGAGAGGGAGATATTGATAAATTGATGTGGAGTCATGGAAAGAGGAAGAAGCCCGACTATGAAAGGAAAAATTAACCAAGAAGGAAGCGAAGGTGAGATAATAAATGATAGAAGAAACAAAGAAGAAACAAAAAGCCTGCATACCATACCTGAGGCTGTGCAATCCCCCTGTTGTTTTAATATAACAATGGTTCAATTTGTATTCCGACTGGATTATCTGGATCTAAATCTTCATCAAAATAGACATGGTGAGAGACAATGATGATATTTGAAGTAGGTTTTTGAAGGGAACCTACAACAAATCCAGCTCGGGAGTATTAAGGTTTTGTACAATACTATACATCCCGATACAATACAAAATGGTATAATACAAAATGATAAGATGCGAGAGGAAATGATGTATATGATATGCAGTTATATGACGCAAAACAAAATGATACGATACTAAATGAAACGATACGAAATGCAATAAATTATGTTGAAATCTACTACTGTTTTTAATGTTAATACTGCTGATAATTCTTCACTAATCACATAATCTTGAACATATTAGTCTCGATTTCTTTTTTACATTTTTTCATTTACTGTTTAAAAAACTATTCCCTGTTCACTAAGAGCAAACATAACTGGAGTCAAATTCCTTGTTTGTGTACACATACTTGACCTATTAAGCTGATTCTGATACAAACTGATACAATGAAATGATACCATAAACAGTGACACAATGCGATAGATGCGATACTACGTGATACAAAATGATACAATATGACACAACTTTTATGTCAGTTTACACCTAAATTCATTTTGCATCTCCTGACAACTCCACTCAAGACATTTACACACAAACTAGACATACAGTTACACATATGGCACACATTCATAAAAGCACATTAAACAGTCATGACCATGAAACGTGTCACATGATATCCTCCGCAATCAGCAGCACACTGATTTTGGTTTAGCAACAGGATGGACCTATGTTAGAGTAGAGAGCTGCTCTAGCCAGATGCTCAGCTTTGTACTGCAGTGAACGGGGTCCAGAGAAAAAGCGAAATTAACCACCTAAAACAAGGCTCACCTTAAAAAAATCAATATCAGTTCAAGTGTACGTTGTATAGGGAAAATTCTCACCGCTTCACATCGCTGTCAGACCGGCCTTTCTTTTGGCACAACATTTCCTCAACCGCAATCCAAAAAAACAAAATTATATTTTTTCATCCCAGACATCTCTTTGGATATTTTCCACCTTGTGGAAACAGGTCACCATTGGTATCCATTGTAACTGTGTAAATCCATCCTAACCACAGCCTCTGTGCTCAGAGACACTATAAGGGCATTGCTAAAAAAAAAAATCATATAGATTTTGTGCAGAATATTTAAGACTCCCCTCTCGGAGTTCCTAGAGTGTAAGCATATGCTCCATCCATATATTTTATTTGCACCAATAGTGTGAAATTAATTCAAACTTGAGCAACAGCTGCTTTTATTGCCATCTGGTTGAGCAACAAGAACATTAATTTGTGAATGCAACTTTATTTTTGTGCAGTTTGTGTTTCTACTGTTGTAGAAATAATACTGGAGGTATTGCAGTCAATAAATGTGTCATGATCTCCCTCTTTTATTATTGATGTGCTGATGGATGGAGGACGGATTGGTCTGCTTTCCATTTTATATTCATTTGTTCAGTCCTCCAAAAGTCGTTTAAAATGCATGGCCGACGGTGTAGACAGAGTGTGAGAGTGAGAATTGTGTTTTACCTGGCTGCTCCCAGATGCAAAAATGTCAGCTAGGTCTGGGTACGATACGAAACATGGCGACGGCTGTCAGGTGCTGCAAGTGTTTATTAGATAGTTTCTAGGGGTCAGGTGATATGGCTTCAAGAAGCCGACAGCAAGGACCAGTACGCAATGTTAGGTTTCATGAACATGACTAAACAACTTGAATTGAGGTCAAGTCATGCATCAATTGATAAGTCATGTCATCTTTAAAAAATATGTCGACAACCTGTCTTTTTGCAAGTATTTTTAATGTTACTACATAAATGATCTAGAAAATATGCCCACCATTATAGTTTATCTTGTTGACTAGTGTTTGCTAGCATTAGCTACCTAAGATGTGATGGGTTTGGGAAAATTGTGGCATCAATATGATGTGACTCTACATTGTAATGTTTGAACAAATGAGGAGGTGTCTTTGGTGAAGGTGTTGATGTGAAGTTGATGGTGATCTAATGCGCACAGCCTAACCCATTCTTCACATTGGCAAAAGACCTGTCTTCAGTTTTGGGGACACAGTAAATAAAACACCTGCCACACGATTTTGAAACCAAGGCAGGGATCTGGGGGTCAACAAGTGTACTGCAACAGCATTTTTACATTAAACACTACCCATTTGTCAGCCTTTCGGTGGTCATTGATATTGGTGTAACGCCTGCAGCTAACAGAAAAATCGTTGCAGCAGATTTTTCAAAATGCAGACCCCAGGAATTCTTATTTTCAAGATGTCAGAAATGTTTTTCTCTTCTCCATTCCTCTGTCTGCATCCTACGTACTGAGGATGAAGAGGCGCGACAGTACAGTAGACTACACGCTGCACAGTGCCAGAACTGGGTTTTGCTAACCAAAAGGGAAAATGGTGAAAATATGTAAATCAGGAGAATTTTGACCTTGAAAGGAGAGTGGAAGAGGGCTAAATAAACATGAGTCTCCCAGGAAGTTTGAGAGGGTTGCAGGGTAGTTATAGTATTGCCTACTTCAAGTTTCGAAGGTATGACTGGATTGTTCCTTGGCCAGTGAGATATCCAGGTGGCCCGGCGTATGTAAGACACACAGAACATGTCATTGTGACATCGTGGTATCAATCTGGCTGTCGACCATTGTAACTCGTCAGCCTCCTTTCTTCTCATGTCTCCTGATACTCTTCTTACAAATGAAAAAGGAAACGCAGTTCATTGAACAGCGACAAATTGATTCATGTTGTATCAAAACCAGAAAGCCCAAAAACTTTTGAAAGAAAAAAGTGTTCTGCCAGACCAATGTTTAAAAAATTAACAGAGATTGCGTTGTGTATGAACATGTGAAGCGAGAAGATATTCATTCATATTTCAAATGGTGACATGTTTCCTTGTATTGGGGTGTTTTCATCAGAGCGCTGTGCACGGTGCTGCTCACTGTGGTTTGGTTCATTAAATAGGCTCTGACAGAATTTCTCTCTGGCCTTTAACAACAAAGCAGTGCGTACTACTCTGTTATCTCATCACATGACTATTAATCTCGGCACCCAGTTGGATTCACACCTCCCCCGACAAAACGCTTCATTCCTTCAATGCCAAATAACAGCAGCGCTTCCTCTGTAATTTCACACTCCCCAATATCTGTCGTGTTTATCAAAGGGTGGAGGAGCTCCCTCAGGTAAAATGATGAATAATTGCATCACATTGATACATTACAGATTTGCGCTTCCTAAGCTTGTCGTGTCGAAAACGGCTGTTGATCTGTGATGTTGGCGGGCGCAAACAGAGAGAGCAAGAGCTCTCGCCACGCTGGCTTCGCTTCTCATATTGCCGGTGACAGAGAGTAATGACTGTCAAATGAAAAGATGATGCTGCAGGAGGGACATTGCTCCCAGGAGGGTATAACTGAGACACGTGGTCCCGCATGCCTGGAGCCTCGCGCGCACAAACACACATCCCAGATGAGAAATTGAGAGCTGTGCAGCATTTTCATCGATTCACTGCTTCCATAATAGCAACATTTTATTTAGATTGGAAACCATGATTGTCTCATGCAACTGTGGTCTGTGTGTAGTGCTGACTTAGCACATTCACGCAAAGGCCCTTCTGCTGCCAGGTTATTGATGGACACTAACAGCACATCCTGTGATCATATTACTCCGCTTTTAACTCATCTGTGTTGGCTGCCTGTGCATTTTAATTTTGAATCCAAACCGGTCTTTTCGTAATTCAGACTTCCGGCGAAATGTACATCTCAGCTTGTCCTCCCTCCCCCCCACCTCCTTTTCTAATTTCATTCCATTCTCTGAACATTTTCCACGACTCAACAATGGACAAGGCCGCCAGGGAACAAAAATGATCACAAGGCCTTTTGTCCTCGACCAATAAATGCAAATGACAAAGCAAAATGATTGTACAGAGTTACAGCATTTAGTAGGATGATAAATCACCTCCCTGATCTTTATGTCTTTCGCTCTCTGCTGTAATTAGTCAACTTTGTTGAGAAAAACGTGACCTGTAATGTTTATGTCCCTTCTCTCAGCTTTTCATTTAGCCATCCACTATTGAGTTTCGACAGCTGTCTACAATGGGTGAGGGTGAGGGTTGTCTCGTTCTGGGGTTTTTGTCTCGTGACTAACTGTTTCATTTTGAAAAGTAACCTCTCGTTTCAGGTCAATTGCCCTTCCTCATGTGTCACCGGTCTTATAGTGGTCTGATTCCTGATCGTGTCAACCTTTTCCCCATTACCCTCATGTGTCTTATAGTCTGCGTCTCCCTTTGTCCTGTGCCAGAGTGTTACGTTTCAGCCTTGCACTCCAGCCAGTCGCTCCCTCATTTGTATTTCTGTATTCTGTTGCCTCCATTGGAGTGATCTTTTGTTTGTAAATTTCACAGCTCTGTCTCGTAGCGTAGTTTAAGTTTATAGCTTATTGTTTTCCTCCGTTGGAGTGAAACTCTCTCAAAAAAACAAGCAATAGATCATTTTGATTGGAACATATTAATATTCATTGCTTATAAGCTAGTTATAGTTTTAATCTCACCAACAATTAATAGTAACAATGAGACAAAAAGAGGTAGCTGTATTGCATGATTTTCAGGAGGAACCCTGCTGA
>CAEMYA010000024.1:5162293-5218126 GCA_903131615.1 Diplodus sargus
GGGAATGAGTCAGCCTCCTCTGTGTGTGTGTGTGTGTGTGTGTGTGTGTGTGTGTGTGTGTGTGTGTGTGTGTGTCTAAATCTAGACAATGAGTCAAGGCCTCATTTCCTCGTGCCAAGACTCCCTTCCGTGTCTAAAATAACCAACAGTGTACCTCATCTAAAAAATACACTTAACGAGGCTGTGGCGCCCATGATCCAAACCCCCTAATAACCAGTTTGACCTCTGAGCGGCTCACCTCACGCTTTTTATAAATCAGACCGAGTTGGCACCTGTGTGGTAAATGGTACCGAGTTGATGTTTTTTATAACCCCAACTCAGAGAAATAAATGCTCGTAGCTTCTTAAATCATTTGTATTTACGGCAAAAGCTGCGATTTAAAATGCGCGACGCGCCAGAATAAACAGTTGATCGGTGACTCCCCCGCTCGCTCCTTTGGAGAGCGCGTTCAGCACCACGGACAGAGGACGTGAGAGCAGAGGGCGAGGAGGGTGAGGAGGGGAGAGGGGGAGCGGGGGGGGCTCGTGAAACTTCAAGGTGGACTTTTAGGAATCGAGCCGTGGCGCAGTGTTGTGCTGGAGCCACATGATGAAGGTCTGATTGGTCTCCATGCTGCTCTCTTACCCCATCGGAGCGCAGCGCAGCTCCTCCTCTCCTCCTCCTCCTCCTCCTCCTCCAGTGGACGTCAGCTGCTGAACGCGGGGAACGCCGATTTAAATACGGACCGAGAGGGAAGGTGTCTGCATGAGAGACACGGGAGCGAGTGAGAGTGTGCGCTACAGTCCGCCACACAGTGGAGCAGACATCCAAACTTTTGTCCTTTCCTTCTTACTTTCTTTTTGTGTCGTCCTCACACAGCCCTTCTGCCCTCGTCACCCCCTGAAACTGAGTCACAAAGTTTCCCAGCCACACAAACTTTTTGAACTGCCCCACATTCTTTCACTTTTTCTACTTGCCATTTCTCGAAGAGCAACACGTGTGTTGCCGGAAAAAGAGAAAAAAAAAAGAAGAAAAAAAAGAATCGACAGCTTGTTTGTATTAGTTTTAACCAAACACACACACACACTCTCACACACACTGAGAGAAAAAGAAATGCCAAGGACACATTAGCCGCCGTTCGGAGCGCCGTGGCCGCCCAGTGTGCCGCCGCCGTGACACCGGACTGCGATGATCGTGTCCAACGTGAGCCTGAGCGGCTGCGCAGGGTTCAACAGCGCGCTGTGCGCCGGACCCGCGGAGGGACACCTGGGGGGAGGCTCACACCGGACCACCCTCACCCCGACGGGGAACCTGGTGGTGGCCGTGTGCCTGGGCTTCATCGGCACTTTCGGACTTCTGAACAACCTGCTGGTGCTCGTGCTCTTCTGCCGCTACAAGATGCTGCGCTCGCCCATCAACCTGCTCCTGATTAACATTTCCATCAGCGACCTGCTGGTGTGCGTACTCGGGACTCCGTTCAGCTTCGCGGCCAGCACGCAGGGACGGTGGCTCATAGGAGAAGTGGGCTGCGTGTGGTACGGCTTCGCCAACTCCCTGTTTGGTGAGTAGAAAGATCGGAATTTCATGTTTTATCTGCTGTGGCGTGTATTTCTTTAAAAAAAAAAAAAAAAATATTTGACAAGTGTCTGAGCGACGGTGCGCTGCGTTAGAGCGGATGATGTGAAGCTTCAGATGGGCTCGAAATCGACGATCGGTGACATATTTGACGGTGTCTCTGCGGACAGCCCCGTCCTGATGTGCGATTTCGTGACCGTATAAAACTTTCAGAGAAAAGCCTTGAAAAAAAAATAATCAAAAATTAAAAAAAAGAGAGAAAAAAAAAGCGCTTAGCTCACATGGAACGATGTGGAAACCGATCGCTGCTTATGCGCCAAATTGCGACAATATCAAAACCTCTTTTATTCGGCCGTGCGATGGGGTTTGCGTGCCTGTGTGTACTTGAACTTCGTCTTCGGTATCTTTTGTGTCTCAGTTCCTGGGTGTGATCGTCCTGCAGTCTGACCGCTGAGGTGCACATTATCTTATCATCACTCGTTGATTGTGGAGAAAAAAACACGCAAGGTAATCCGGCGGGGCGAGGGGACGGAGGATGTGCACGATGCCTGCACACACACACACACACACACACACACACACACGCAGTTGCGCAGGCTGTGTCCAGGTGATGAGTTGTAAAAAGCCAGCCCTGTGTGGCTCTTCACTGGTCATTATCTCCATCTGTGGCAGCGCGACAGACTGTTGAATCACTCCCGGAGCTACACGTGAATCCTTGGCCGCGGCACGGGAGTATTTCGGGATCGTATTTGGTGCTCGGCTCGCCCACAGCTCAGTCGTTTGCTCAAATGTCATTAGGAACTCTGAAGCCCTGTCACGCAGGACTGTCAGCAGCGGCTGATTTTGCCTGCTGCACGTCCTCTCTCTGTGTATGTGTGTGCGCGACACGTGTGCGCGCAGCCTGCTGTTAAATGGCTGCTAAATGCTTGTAACATATAGTTGAGCGTATGCGCCCGAGGCAGAGGAAGCCTCATCACCTTTCGTTTGGCTGCCCGCGCAGGTCCGAGGATGCTTCAGCAGCGGTTTGTTGCAGAGTAAAGTCACCCGGGGGAAATCTGTGTCGTGGACGGTGTGTGTGTGTGTGGGGGGGGGGGCGCTCAGGACAGGAGTGCTGATATCGATGCAAATTGGACACAATGATGCAAGTGAGAATAAGGTACTTACTCACTCACCTGGAAGCGGGCCAGGCTGAGGATGCTGAGCCAGAACAAAAGTGCTTAATATTTTTTTTCTTTTGCGGGGGAGATGGGCCAGGGATGCTGTGGAAAAGTTGCAAATAAGTAGTTTTGCAGTAAAGGAACATAAACGACAGAATAATGTATACCTCGCACTAAAGGGGCATTGTGTAGTGTTGGCGGAAACACTGGTGAACTTTAGAATATTGATGAGGTAATATTAATATATTAAAAAAAAAAAAAAAACTGTTCTCAGAGGAAAATAAGGCCGCCAGAACACTGTTTGAGGCTAGAAGAAGGTGGCAGGGTCCGCCACATGTAAACAAACTCGCAGGAATGAACTTGTGTTGTCAGTTTGTTCATTCAGGCATGAAAATGAAGCTTTTGTCTCAGCATATTTAAGATTTCTCTCTCCTGATCACAGTTTCTTCTCCAAAACACACTTTAAAACCCTAAACATGCTCTGCATTGTCAGGAGTCTTTGAGGCCTGACGTAAAGATCTGTATGGAGCTGGCGTCCTCGCTATCAGTCCCACTTATTGCTTTAAAAGCTTTTTGAAGCCCTACCTTTGAAGACGAAGCGGGCTGAAATGTGGGTTTTTTTGAAATCACCAATTTCTCCTCTCTTTGCCATAAGCGCGGAGCAGCCGATGTGAATTATTGCTGCTCTCTCTTCCTGTCCGATAAAAGTACATACTTCAGAGAATATACGTCATTTTGCGGTTTGAAACCCACCTCTTACACTAATAGTTGCAGGAGTTTGGAAGCAAACGCAGACAGGAGAAGAGATGTAGTTGGTCATTTCAGAACCTCAAAACTGCTGTAATTTTGTGTTTCCAGTCAGAATCATAAGCCGGCAGACTTCTGTGCTTCACGCTGAGGGCCTTGGCTGACTGAATCTGGTGCAGATTACATGTCAGAGACTTCATCCTACATGCATATGATATAACATTCACAGCGTTAAAAGTGATAAAAAAAAGATGTGTCAAACTACACAAGTGACATCTCTCACTCCTTTAGTCACGTTTAAATAATTGATCATGTTTTTCATTACTCCGCCGCTTTTTCTTTCTCCACCAATACAGCCTGCATGAATTAATCAAAGCCTCTTATATTCATGGTCAGCTTCTTTCCAAAATGACTTCCTAAAGTTCAGTGGATATGGGAATTCAGCATACGCCAACTTTATGAATGGCCTCTCAGGATAAAATATTTAGAGCTTTTCAGAAATCGAGACCCCCAGCTCCCTTCACAAGTACACACCGACTGCACATTTCATGCTGGACGTGTCTGCGGTCCGGCTTGTGTAAAGGGCTCATGATTCTTGCACAAAGGGTTTCCCCTCACTCACTGCAGGGCATCTAATCTCCAGATGTTTAAAGCCTTTCTGACAAGTGGAGACGGCTACTTGTTGCCACTCGCGATCTCAGCAGCACACTAGCTGTATGTCATCACTCCTGATACCTGTTGTAACAAGAGATCTGGGGCATTTGTCCTTATCTACAGCAGGTTTATCCCCACGCTTAGCCACCTGCCCCAGAGTCCCACTGATGTTAGACAGCTGGGGGACTGTGTATTCCGACATTGACAGCAGAGTGTGGATGGATTGTGAAACAAGTGGCCCTGAGCAAGCCCTCCTCCGATTTTGAGGCAGAACACCCACCACGAATGAGACGAAAAGATGTGAAGAGGGTGGCGATAATGTCTCTTTTATGTTGTTTCGTGACTCTTTTGTGGTTCCCATTTTGGTGGTTCCACATCTTGTTCTCCACATTTTGCATCTCACTTCGTAGGCATTTTGTGTCTTCATAGTTATTTTGGAGCACTTTGTGCACCTAATTTTGTGGTTGTTTTGCGTCTGTTGTGTCTTTGTGGTCATTTCGTATCTCTTGCTTGCTGTTGTGCGTCTCTGTGTGGTCGTGTTGCATTTAATAGATATTTTGCGTCTCCTTGTGGTTCTTTTGCATTCCCCCTAAAGTTGTTCTGCATCTCTTTGTGGTCATTGTGCGTCTTTTTGCTTTTTTTTCTGGTCTGTTTTATAGACTCCTTGCACCACTCTGAAGTTGTTTTACATCTTTTTGTAGCCGTTTTGCATCTCTTTGTTTTCTTTTCTGTCTGCTTGTAGTAGTTTTGCATCTCTTTGTAGTCAAAGTGCATCTCATTGTAGCTGTAATGCATCTTTTTTAGTATTTATGCACCACTTTGTTGTCGATTTGCACTACATTGTAGCCACTTTGCATCTCTTTGTGTTCATTTACCATCTGTTTATCATCTTTTTGCTCCCTTTGTCGACGTTTTGCTCCACTTTGCAGACGTTTTGCGTCCATTTGTTTTTTCTAGTACGTTTGTAAACTCTTTAGACCACTTTGTAGTCTTTCCGTGTGTCTTTTTGCATTAATGGCATTATGAAGGTGAAGTCAAGGGGGCCTACTAACCCCCTACATATGTGCCTGATGTGCCAGAGAAGTCATTCATCCACGCAGCAGAGAAAGGATCTTACGATTTAGACGTGTTACACTGAGTGAGTCAGATTTAAGCAGTATAAAAGCCCAGCACGCGTCTCCCTCTCTGGCTATATCCAGGCCACCCTGTTGATTTCCCTGATCCACTGCTAAAATTTTCCCACAGTATGGTTAACTTACCTAAATTGAATTTCCTTCGTTTACGAACCTCTTGAATCTGTCAAACTTTTAAATTGAAAACAGACTCCGGAGCGCTACTTCCTCTTCCTCCGGGATAGGTTGGCACTTTCCGAAACCAGATTACTTTATTTCAGTCATATGGTGGAGAATAGGGCCAGCCAATAGAGCCTGGATGTACTGATTGTATCAACTGTCTCACTAACTCTGGTGTTATACGGAGATTAAGCACTTTCTGGAAATGTGTAACACTGACATCCACAAGGAGCCAATTTATTAAAATCTGTCTGACAGGACTTTGGCTTCCACAAGCTAAAACAGAGCAGGAAGAGAGACGGAGCGCAGGAGAGGGAGATGGCTCGCAGACATCATTAGAGCCTCCATTGGTTATGGATGAGTAATTCCTCAATGGGCTCATAAAAACAGAGCGAAAGAAAGAGTGAGGGAGGGTCAGAGAAAAGGAAAAGTGAAATTGATTGTTTCGATGAATAATGCTGGATGCAGCTTTGACAAAGTGACTGTGTCTGTCTTCACCAAATCTCTATAAAGCTTTACCGAATGATCGATGTTCCCTCAAATTAGAGGGCATCACTGTCAATGACAAAAGACATTGTTAGCTTGCTGTTAGGACATTGTATTCCTGCTCCCTCTTCACATTGATTTCTACTTTTTGCTCGCTTGCTTTTGGCCGATAACGTCTTAGATTTTTGAATGACTGAACAATTGCAGATCCACTGCTTTGACTTTATGCCAGGAGCTCAAACTGAAGACAATTTGTGGAGACGTTTGCGTGCGTGCCAACACACACTCACCCTGCACTTTTTCCATTCCCCATCAGGCTCCTGGCACCCACTTAGCCGCCTCACCTCTCCCGCCCACTTCTTTGCATTTTCTTCTCTATCTCGCTGAACTTTTATTGTCTTCCATTATACTGTGGAGGAACAGGAGAGGAGTGTGTTTTATTTATTAGGCCCTGCATGTCCCTGCATACTGTCAGCTACCTCCCTCTGCCCCGAGTGGACTCTGCACACAGTCTCTGGATTAACCTTGCACTGCTGCGTCCACTCCCTGCATACTGAAGTCAGATTGCCCTCCTGCACACACACACACGTTTTCACACACCAACCAGCTCAGAAATGGACAAGAGTGTACAAAAGAGAGGAGATGCATATGCATGTGCATCATGCAGGCACGGGCAACACCTGACCTGAGTGATGTTAATTCGCTATGACGGCAAGAAGAGGTCTCAGCAGGGGGAAAGAAAGCAGAACAATGGCACTAAGCCATAAAGGTCAGATTGAGTGAGTCAGTTAATGAGCCTGCGTAATAAATAGTGAATTAGGGACTCTTAAAGCAGAGGCAAAAACACATATTGTGGGTGAAAGGTGTCTGCTTTGAGTCAGACATTAGTATGAATAATCGTCTTTGTGCACAGAGAGCGACTTGCCACACATCTGCCATCGTATAAAAGGTGTTTTTTTTTCTCTCTTTTTTTTTTTAACTGTTAGTGGCGTCACAGTAGTTCTGTGCAACTGAGATGAGGCACCGCGATGGGATTTATAGAGCAAACACAGCTTTATTCAGCTTTCATTCACACTGTCTTTTCCTGGATACTGAAGAAGATTTTTTGTGTTGTTTTTTTTTAACAGACAAATAAAACAGACGCAGAGAGGGTGCATCAGAGTGACAGACTCGAACAGACGTGCTTCTTCGTTTCATTTCAGATATTATCAGATCACAAGATGTTTCCCTCTGGAATATTCGATCCAGCTGAGATCGAGATGGTTGGAGGGTGAAGTTAGAGTTCAGATGCTGTGAAGTTGTACAGGTAGATATTTTACTGACACGTTGCGTTACCTCGAATAAAGACTTTGTTGTCACTCATGTACAGCAAGGAAGATCCATCATCACAAGGAGGTGATGCTTTCGTATCGAACGTGTTGAATCATAATCAAATGCGGCCTCTTTGTGGCGCCTCAGGGCAGAAGGGGACTGTAAATTGGTTTGGCAACATGAGAGCTACTAATTAACTTTTGCAATTTTGAGAAAGTGTGATTTGATTAGGCTCCTCACTCAAAATCTGGTTAATGGACTCTGGAGACATTTGTACTCGATGTTATCATTCTGTCATCTCGTCACTTCTTATCTTCGGTGCTTCTGGTTTTCCTGTCACAGAGTTTGTACATCGGGAAATCAAGGAGTGTACTGTCTTGCTCATGAATGGGTCCAATACTGACCTAATTAAGCGGTCAGGTATTGGCCAGATGTGACACACGCACAATAAATGCAGCTGTCTCTGCCAGTGCTATTTAAATAGCCGTCACATTATTACTGTCATGCCAGGCTGCCGACTATTAGTACAGGTATAATCCCTGGCTGCATGTTACCGCACACAGAAATGATCCCAGTGAGTTCCAGTTACTGAGGTATACAGACTTTGTATTGAAGCTCTGTTATTCAATCAGTTCTTGGAATCAGCAGATAGGTTGAGGTTTCATAGAGAATCCTTATGTATCATGATAATAACAGGCAAAGAAAGAAGCTGTAGCCCAAGCAGAAAGCCAACCTGGTTAGGTTGAAACAATCTCCACTCGAGGGTTAGGGATACTCTTACTCTAACTTTTTGCCAACTGCTTTTTATAGGGAGAGAGGAATGCCAGGCTTTACTCGGTTAAAGTTAGGGAACAATCCTTGCCATGGTTAAATGAAAAACTACTCAGCTGGCAGGACAAGGCAAACCAACAGCAGTTTCCTGGATACAATTCACACTGACCTCCTCTCTCCGCTTGATATACTCACAAACTGATAACATAACAGTGGGTGAAATGTTGGCCAGAGCTATGTTGGAGGTGTCCTTTTAGGTTGTCTTAGCCGGTCAGAGAAGACTGATTTCTGTGTGTGGCCACTTTCATTGACCCATGATAACTTATTACAAATCCAAAATCAATTCTGCCTCCCTGCTCTAAAACATACTGGGACAAGTGCTACTTCTCTCAGGTTGCACACTGCTGTGCTTTCTTACAGCACCTGGCTAAAATAGAGCATGGTTACAAAGATGTTGAAAGACGAGATCAGCCAGTCCACCTGTTGTGATGAGGCACCTCTACTGTTTCATCTGGAGGACAGAATAACAGAGGAAAATTCAGGATCCGAAATGCAATAGGGCAGCGATGAGGAAATCATTTTTGTCAAAATATATGTGAAATCTGTGTGGGATTGGTTGCTATGAGTCGGCGAGCCCAGATCAAACAGAGACACATGTGGGTTGTTGTAAAACTCTGTTGACTTTGTAATATTGCAGCAACAGAGCTAATAGAAACAAGGAGCTAAGCAGTCTTTGCAGGAAAAGCAACATGAGCACAATATCTGGGGGCAACAGACGAGCACAGCACGCTGCGCAGAAGAGCCTCTGCAGTCAGGGGTCCTTTCAGTGTGGTCTGTGTGTTTGCACAATGTGAGTGCACACAAAAACACTCAGCGTAACCACTGTCTTCAATCACAGAGCTAAAATATTTGTTTCCATCCTGATCTACTGGCCATTACTTTTTCGCCTCCTCACTCTTCAACATTATTCATTCATCGTGATGAGCAGCCTCGGTGTTGGCACCGCAGTGAAAACCCTGGACCTCCTTCTTAAAGGGGAGTCCAGTTGAGGTCCGCTTCAATGAAAATCAATGGGCATGAAGGATGGCCTCTTGGATCACAATGGCTTCAAAACAAATAACGCACAGGATAAAAAGGCTGAAGGGTCAGCATGAACACTGACCTCTGCACCTGCAGCTCTGCCTCTGACACACTGATATAGAAAGACATAAAGATATTGAGGTACAGTGTGTGTGTGTGTGTGTGTCTGTTTATTAATATTATGGGACAAGACCTTAAAAGTACATATTCTGTTCTACTATGTTTTTTTCAAAATGACCAGAAACAGAGATCCATACTCTGCCAGTTTAGAATGACAGTCCTCTGTTAGCGTGCGTGTGTGCATGTGCATGTGTGTGTGTGTGTGTGTGTGTGTGTGTGTATTAAGTGGTTCGAGCAAGATAAGAACGCTTTTTGAAATCTTCGCTGGTGTGTTTCACTGCATTGCTCCTAACAAGCACGGACCCTACAGGTGGGGCCACTGTTTATGATTTACACCAGTGTTTAATCTGTCGCAGGCCCCGGCACGTGATCTGAAATATTAGATGATTCCTCGACCACGATCATTATAGTTTTATTATGTCACCCTTTTCACTTGAGCAAATAGTTGTCAAACTTGTAACTCGCCTTCTCTATGAAGCCTTGAACCATGAAGCCCATTTTTGCTGCACTTTGATTTCAGAAAGAGCCGTGAAGCTTCATATCACAGTGACATGTTTTCCTCACTAGACTAGTTGAACAGTTGGACAGGAGGCGCATTTTCGTCCCTACTTAATTGCCCCATTAAAGGTGAAACACAGTAGTTGGGGTATAAAAAGGAAGAACACACCTGATCATGTTGTTTATAGTGTTATTTTTACTTCTGTATTGTGTTTAAGGTTGCAATTCACCTCCTAATCAAAATACAATACACATTTTGCCTCTTATTTTAAGGGCTATTAATCTATCTAGATCTGTGTTTCTCTGTCACTTTTTCCAGCTTTTTCCAGCGCAAAAAACATTAGGATCTCCAAGGACCACCATTATTATGGAGCCATATAACCTTACTGTCACTTGCTGCTAACATTAGCAAGTGATGTGAAGGCCAGAACTGACTAATTACAACTACTCAAATTACTGTAATTAAGTCATATAATGGGGGTACTTATGAGTATTTTTTCAAGTTTGTAATTTAACTTGATCTTAAAGGTCATACTGATTACATTTTTATGATGCAAGATAATAAGAGCTAATAAGTGCTTGTAGATAGTTAGAGAATAAAAGTTCCCCTTTCAACTGAAAATATGACGTGTCAGTCAATAGTGTTGAGGGGGCAGATGATTCAGACAACAACAGTGTAACCTGAGAAGTCACATTTTCTGCTCGAGAACAATTCACGTGTACACAACGCAGCGACACAAACACAAACAAGAATGGAGGGAGGAGAGAGATGCGCGTTTCTAGCTGTCTAGCAGTCATTATTTTGAGTTTGTGTCAGCTAAAAATGAGGATATTAAGGTTCGTTGTACACTCTGTGCTGACAGCAAAGGGTTGAAGTTGGTGCTGCCCTCAAACACGGTTGACTCGCCCTCGTTTCGTGCCATAATAAACAAGATCCCTGCTACTATCAATGCCGTGCTGCCTCACAGAACATCTTTTTCTTCCTACCTGGAGAAGGAGTATGCAGAGATGGAGAGAAATCTGAAGGCCATATTGAATGTTTATGTTGAGGCGAGGGGTTGGCACCTGCTGAATGTTACTTATAAAGTAACTTGCAATCTAACTAAGTTACTTTTAAAAACAAGTAATCAGTAAAGTAACTAAGTTACTTTTTAAAGGAGTAATCAGTGGCAACACTGCTGACAACCACTGCATTGAGTAGATCAGGAGTTTCGAGTAATTCAGAGTGAAGATTTGCAAGTACAGAAAACGCTTTGATTGAACACCTGCTTTTAATATTGTATCAAACATCATTGGTTAGATAGTAACTAATACTGTAAGTAGTGTTGAGAAGAATACGCCCACGAGCGCCCCAAAAATACATTCTTAAAATGGCTGCCAACCACCTCCTAAGCTGAGCTGTAATGTTAGCTCGCTGAGCTAGCTTAATGAGCTTGTCTCCCTTGCCCTGTCTATCCTGCAGGCATCGTGTCCCTGATCTCCCTGGCTGTTCTCTCCTATGAGCGCTACAGCACCATGATGACCCCCACCGAGGCAGACTCCTCCAACTACTGTAAAGCTCTGCTGGGCATCACCCTGTCTTGGGTCTACTCCCTCATCTGGACCATGCCTCCACTCTTTGGCTGGAGCAGCTACGGCCCTGAGGGTCCCGGAACCACCTGCTCTGTTGACTGGAAGGCCAAGACAGCGAATAACATATCTTACATCATCTGCCTGTTTGTCTTCTGCCTCATCTTGCCGTTCCTGGTGATCGTGTTCTGCTATGGGAAGCTGCTGTGCGCCATCAGACAGGTGAGGCACTGTGGGGCCGGCGAAGGATTCCGCTAAACCTGCAGTACATTCACTAATGAGCCTAGGTGTGTACATTGCCATCCCGTAAACCATGATAAGTAAGGAGACAGAATGATTATTAAGCATTGTTGAAAGCTTGCATGTATTCTAAGCTGAACCAGCATTAACATAAGGTGAAATTTTATTTTTAGCATTTTTTTATCGACAGCCTCATTGCTATTTTTACATGCTTATTTTTTTGCCATAAAGATCCCCAGCACAGGTCATTAAAAGCTAGCAAATAGCTACATCAACAGTATATAGCAACTTTATCAAAAGTGCTTTAAACATTACACATCATACACACTAGTACCACCTCCTGAGGCATAGCCACAATATCGTTATAACGAGTCAGTTAGGCTACCAGCTAGCCCCGGCCTGTCCTGCCATCTGTCACTAGTTACTCTAATAAGTAAACAAAATTAACTCACAAAATGTCGAGACAGGGATCATTTTATACACCTATTTTCCACACTAAAAAGAAGAATACCATACACCATTGAAACTTTTTTTTTTGGTCTATTTGTTTTACTGAACTGAAACAATTGAATTGCCTTGCCGACTCGTCATAAGACAGGCTATATTCAAAGTTAACATAACACACTTGGATTACTGAGCTGCTTGCTAACAACAGCTAGCATGGCCACTAGTTTCTACAGCAAAAGATAGCTGAGGCAGAGAGGTTGCAAGTCCAGTATAGTGAGCAGCAGTGCGCTGCCTCATATAGTTTAGAAAATACCTTCAATTTGTTCCAGTACTTACAAACGTTTCTGCTGCCACCTGCTCCTTAAAAAAAGTAAATCCACATTCAAACACATTTAAACTTCCATTGCCCACAGTTTTGAAATATGACAATAATGCTTCAATAAGACATAAAGCTTGCACATAATGGCATCATTGCCTTCATGCCTGCTGATTCAGCAGGTGCTGACAATCTCACCATGGCAATCACTTAAGAGGAGAAGCAGCAAACAATGGAAATAAAACTACATTCTGTCAGCTTTAGATGATACAGCTAGAAATTAAATAACCAAAATAAAAGTCCCAGCCACAAAATTGACTCATGCGCTCTCAACATCACAAGGGACAATGTTCTCGACTTTATTGGTAGTGGTGTTCCGGACTGCCTTTGAAACAATGTTTGCTTGTGTTGTGCAGACTATGTGTCCTGGGTTATGAAACATTGTCATTGAATTCAGGCAGGTCTTACAAGAACAATAAAGTTTAAACAGAGAAGCCCAGCATCTGTCCCAATAAGCCAAATGTAATTACATTTTTGAATGAAATATAATACATTAGACATCTACCATGATTACATTCTCACAACATTTACATACCATGTATTGAAGACCAATTCCTCAGTAGCATGCTTCATAAGAATTTCCAGAGCTAATTATATGCACATTTACACTCTATTTTGTTGTTGGGTAACTAAATCTATCCTTTAAACACTTTGCCCTCTCTGTTATTCCACTGATGTCCGGTGGTTTTTCTCCCAAAGCTGTAAACCAGTGAACCAAAACCTGCAGCTGCTCCACACTCCACACTGATTTTGGACTATTACTATATATATATATATATATATATATATATATATATATATATATGTATATGTGTATATATATGTATATATATATATATATGTATATATATATATATTTATATATGTATATATATAAAAATACCATCAGCTCTGTCACCGTGAGTCTATAAAATGAGGGTCTGGGTCTTTGTAAGTGAAGCTGCATTTTGATGCCTCACACCACACACACCATTAAGTCTGTATCACATTAGGACTTAATGACTACATTCAGTTGTTAAATATACTGGCCTCATATTCAGAACGAGTTGAGCCAGAACTCATATTTATCAAGCATGCTAAAAGGAAACAGATCTTCACTCATTAAGGGCTATGAGTAAAAGCTGTTTATCAACTTTATTAACTTTGCAAATCACGTATATCTAATGCAATGTTTTGGAAAGCTCCAGATGTGTCTTTGCCTGTTAGGAGACCAGGAGATGGTGTTGAGGCAGAGGCATGTGAGCATACGGGATGAGAGATGCTCTCTGCCAGCCACTGTGGTGGTGGTACAGGCAAAAGGGCTGATCTTGGGACGATTCCCAGCCATGATTGTGGCAACAAAATTCAAATATTTTTGAGGGGAAGTCTGGACTCTTCCAGTCGTGTTTATATGGTCCAAAGATTTTATGCCAATACATGATCATTTGATAACCCTAACCAAGTGGGGTTTGAGATCCACACATCGTCACAGCAACAGGGAAGATGTTGCATTGTTAGAGCAAAAGGTCCTGAATTGAGTCTGTCACTAACTAGCATGTTCTGCAGTCATAAACCAACTTTTGTGACTCGTACAGCTTGTCAGATAATGCAGAGATTCATTCATTTCCTACCACTCATCGTCAAAATTTTGAAAGAATAGGTTGCATTCACACAAAAAAAATGTTAATTTGTTAAATTACAAATGTTTTATTCTGTATTTTCCGACATTAGGTAACATTAAAGAAATGTAATTTTCCCCAGCTGTAGGGACTCTAAACTAAAAGGAAATGTGGCTGAAAATATATTCTATGTTTTTAATAGAGATGTGCCGACGGTCCATTTGCATATGTGGTGCTAATATAAGCAGTGTAAAATCATGTGGGGTGACGCACACAGCTTAATCAAATGAAGTATTTGGAGTTATTCATGTATGTATTGTTAAAGATAAAATATGTAACATTTCTGCCTTACTTTGCTTTCACAGTAAATTTTTCAGAAAAAAACGACTGTAATTATACTTTTGCAGTGCATGATGGATGATTAGTTGGTCTATTACAGCAAGCTGCTGTGAATTTGAATTTGAGTGGTATGCTGAAGCGACAAAGCAACAGTGTATTACATTACAAGGAAATACTGTCATAAGAGTACAGCTCCATGCAGTAATTTAGCAATATAATACTGTACTTTTACAACAAGATGCACATGTTAGCATGCTAAAAGGCCAACAACAAGTTAACAGGCTGACATGCTAACTGGCTAACAAGCGAACAGGCTAAAAGACTTACATCCCAGGGTTAATGTAAAAACACATTACATTTATGTAATATTGCCGTAAATTTACCATACATTTGTATGTTACTGACTACAGATGCTTATTACAGTATCATGTAATACTGTGTCAGGTTAACAAATATTTTAGTGTAATTACAGTATACCATTGTGAGTTTACTGGAATAATTGCCAAAATATTTCCTGTAAAAGTTACAGTAATATTTTTTACAGTGTATATGATCCGAAACGTTTCCAACAAGGTAAAAACAAAGACAAAGTTAAATGATGTACATTTACTCAAGGTAATTGGTCACCTTTCGCTTTAACTTGTGTGAAGTCAGAGTGAGAAAGGAAGTCTGCAAACGAGACCAGAACGTAAATATAATTTTAAAGGTCGAGGTAATGACCACGAACACAGCGTCCCAACTCTGGAGTTGGGGCTGGATAAAACATTGCATATACACATAAAGCCTACACATAAAGAAGATATGCTATTTTCTGCATTTAGAGGTTTACCACTGTTTGAAAAAATCAAACTGCAACAATTAGAAAACTACAACATGTCATTATAATGACAAAAAGACAGCGACATCACACTCAGTTTAGTAAGCCTCATAAATCACTATTAAGTCCTGCTCTTTGTTGGAGTGTTTCAATCCCAGGATCACTATCACCTTCATTCCCGCAAGTGATTCCGAGATGCATAATGAATGCAGACGCAGATTATATGCATCAAATATTCAGCGGTAGATGTCTGCAGCGAGGTGAGGAGGACAACTGATCATCCAGAGGATTTGTTGTGGGATTTGCCTCCCTACTCCCTTACGGCTGTGAACTGTAGCATGAGCTAACCAACGTTACCGACTGACTGGAAGAATATGAGGGGAGACAGTGTGGATGCCCCAAATGCACACACACTTGTGCGCAAGCACACGCACACGCACACGCACACACACACACACACACACACACACACACACACACACACAGCAGCAGCACAGTTTGCAAGAACAGGTCCCAGAGCATTTTTTCCAGGGCTTAAACTCGCACTCACACCCTGTGAGCATCATCATGTCTTCTCAGGTAAACGGTATCAGTTTGTGTGAGTGTGAGTGTGTGTGTGTGTGTTTTTCGCTCGCATGTGTGTGTGTGTGTGAGCATGCTTGTACCCCTCTGATAAACTGCTCAGCATCCGTGTGTTTACTGACACCACAATGACCAAAGATGAATAACAATCAGTCCAGTAACAACAATGTAGCTCTTCCTTCATCCTCTCTTTATCATTTTGAATCAGTTCCTTTCACTTTGTTCTTATTCTGTCATCCTCTTTTACACTTTATCTATTTGCCATCTCTCATCACCAGACACGCGCCGTTCTCTGAATGGATGAAGAAGGTGGCGAAGACAAGAAATAGTGTTTAGTTCTTTTTCTTTTTTTGTCTTTGTCAGACTTTCCCACCCCTCTCTCTCTTCCTCACAAACTATTTCTCTCACATATCTATTATATGTCAGCTTCAGCACCTTTGTCCTGTTTTCTCATCCTTTGTTCCCTCTGTGTGCAGAACTGCATGTGAATACATTATCTTTGCACATTTTATTGGCTCCTCGTGTTGTTTAGGGTCATTCTTCTCCTTCTGACAGTGCTATGTACAGCAAGTCTATAGTTTAATTGTCAGGTCAAGTCAGGTATCACCAGCTGGGACGGATAAAAGAAGCTGAGCAACTTATCCATGTGTCGCTGAAACTGAACTCCCTGATCTAATAATGTGAGGAGCAGTCCACATGGGGAAGACTGAGTCAACATTGGGGTTTGGTCCAAATTGATTCCACTGCCTCGTCCTCATCCACTATACACCCAGCCATCAGAGATGAGGCAAGACACAAAGCTCAGTAGGATGTGGCTTTCTACATTATGAATTATATTAAAATCAGCGACCATCTCTATCAGTTCAAAACTGTTTCGGAACAAGTTCAGTATCATGTTTTACATTGCCATAGTAGGGCTCTTCAAACACTTGCTGGTGTGGTTTTCATAAAGAGAGAACACAGACAGACAGACAGACAGACAGACAGACAGAGCTCTTTCTCTGTGAGGGGAAATTGAGGTGAGAGCGGCGAGTCTGTACTCGCACTTCAGCAGAGAAGGTGTGGAAGAAAATGAACTCTGTGCCATTTTGTCAGTCTCTGGTGATCAGAGATGTATTGAATCCAGGATGGTCAACACGTTCCCACTTCCATCGTGTTAAGAAGGAGTGGGTCAGTTGCCTTAGGCGTCATTCGGACCTAATCAGTTGAAGCGATCAATTGCAGGGTTGTGCGACGTGTATGAGTGTCATTCCATGGCTTGTTTGTGTGATGTAACGCTGTGAACTTCAGCCCTGGCTGATCCGTAGGGTGGTGGTAATGCATCTATGTTGCTTTGCTACGAGCATCCTGATCCTAGTGACCATTTTGACAGATTAAGAAGTAATAGTAAACAATGAGGCGGTGAGAAGTACCATTACGGTGTGTTTAAACGAAGGCCAAACTAAGTCATTACAAGTAAAACATAATATTATACAGAGAAATGTCCACTTTGTTTCCCCTGTAGCATTTAGCCATGCTACTGGCAGGCTACGTTATGCCTTTGCCAAAGGAGGATTTGTGCTTTTAGAATGCTGGGCCTACGGTGATCATCCACATGAACAAATGAAAAATAGGTGTTTTAATCTGTGCCAGATTGAGTAAAAACACATGCAACATAACATTACACTCCATTGTGTTTTTGGTCATTCATGCTATCAGTCTGATCATCAGACTAAACTATTGGCCACTGCCGTGTGGCATTAGATGTCTCCAAAAATGGATTCTGATGAACACCCTACCCTCATTCAAATGAATGGGAAGACCTGCGTTTTACCAGAACGGCTGATTCTATTACCCATCTTCGACCAAGTCAGTTCAGGTGCAAGTTCAGAGCCAGTACCTACTCTAGAACCAGTTTTTTGCGGTTTGACTGCCAAAGAACCTGCTCCCACCCAGCTCCCAAAATACTGGTCCCAAAGTAGCACCAACACCTTGCTGGCCCAGGACAAAGGACAGCTTACATTAGGGGCTGGGGGTTTGGTAATCATTAGGACAAACTGAAACTGCTTATGACCATCAATCTTAACTAGTGTAGTGTGTTCTGACTTACCCAAGTGGAAATAAACAAGATTTTCACTATTTTCACTAACTGAGGCATCAGTGGTTCAAGAACCGGTCATGATTGGATACCAATGTAGGCATGCGGGCCAGGAGCAGTACTTGTAAAGAGTCAGTGTGATCATATTTGTCAGGTTCCACATTTCTATAGTTGTTCCTCAAATTGCTAGGAAATTGAGGACATGTACACAGTGACTGAATGATGTGTCTCTACAATGGAAAAGTACACTGGAGCTTAAAATTGTCACAAGTTGAGCCAACTTTGAACCAGCACTAGCACCAGCCCAGAACCAACGCTCTGTTTTGCACTTTGGTCTAAAAGGACGCATGTGTGAATGGGTCCTTCATCTTCAAACTATGACTCACATAATGTTTACTGTTCGCACGCAACTCTGTCTCTTGGCATGAATGTAGCAAACTGCCTTGGCTTTATTGCCCTCTCTTTACCATTACCCTTACACATAATGTGTTTCTCCCACCTCGTCAGAAATGTCTTTACTGATACCGTGCAAGTCACCCTAACTCTAACCCACAGACTCACAGACATAAACGAAAACATCAACACATTAATACGAAATAACTGCTCACCAAAGTTGTGAAATCATGCTTTGAATGTCCCCTGGTGTTACAATGAGAAGATGTGGGCATTCAAAATGCAAAACTGTGCTTTGATTTTGATTCAAATGAATATTTTGTAGATTAAAGCTGCAGTTTGATGTTAGAAGCAAAAGCTAATCGCCCTGTCTGAAATCCCTAATGGCTCTTTTTGACCTGAGCCAAAACTGGACTCACCGACAGCTTCTGACGTAATGACATTTTCAGCCCTAACAGGCATAAACAAAATAAAATGTAGCTGCAGTGTGGTGGAGCTCCATGTTATCTGGGTAATTAACCTTGAATTAACAGTTGTGTTATCTCCACTAGTTCGGGACATGTGCAATTTGCTGAACCTTGAATGCCTGGATGTGTTTGTGAAACAAGTGAACTGAGCACAGTTCTCTGCACCTGCACCAGGTCACTCAGAGTCACAGCAGAATAAACCCACTGAAAATACAAAACACACTACTATGTATAATATGCTTGCCTGATCACTTTCATAAAAAACTGGGATATCAATCTTGATAAGGGCACTTTATTATGCATTTGAACAGTCAGTGCATGGTAATAAGACGCAATTAAGTGTTAAGACACATCTCCACATAAGTCCTGCATTAGTCATTCCTGAAAGGCTCTCCGTTTGACCGAACTCTGTGCTTTAAAGGGTACCAATTGAATTATGTCAGTACTATCAGGAACCAATTCAGGTTAAACAGGGATGAGCTGATGTACTCCACTACAGATAATGCACTTTTTAAGAGCATGAGAGTTGTACAAGTAAAATGTGTCTGAACTCGTGGTGGAGGAAATATATCATAAGCTGTGTCCACATCATTCTGTGCACACTCACACACACACACACACACACACAGGCAGCCACTCTGTCCGGCATCCACAGGGATTAACAACGGTGCGATTTTCCTCTCTCCTGTGCTTCCACACCAGTTCACTTCATCTTCCATTGACGCGCTCATTCCTCAGGTTTGTAGAGTAACCTCAGCTGAACTCATCTTGGGCAGTACCGTCGCAAGTTACAGCTGGAAGCTCATGCCGCTTATTCCAGTTATACATATTGTCCCATGCTGCTCAAAACATCTCCACTCAGAATGCTTTTCACAAGAATACAGTCGCAAGGCTGAAAGTGTTTGACTGCACACACACACACACACACACACACACACACACATACACACACACACACACACACACACTCTCTCTCTTACACACACCACATAATTAAGTGTTTTACTTTAAGGAAACGCCCTGGCTTCCCTTCTGAAATGTCCAGTGTTTGTCGCCCCCAAACACATCTGGAAATTGTCGCGCGGTATCCTTAAAAACATAAATGTCACACTCTTACACGTTTATAAAAGAACTTGATGTATGTAAATTCTGCTCTCAGTCTTGTGATTCAAGACATTGACCTGAAGCTAAAGTTTTGTATATAGCAACGTATCATCAGTTTCTGGAGTAAAATCATCACCTTCAGGTTGAAGCACCACCCATTCAAGGTACAGATACTTATGCAGATAATTTGGCTGGTTGAGCCTAAACACATACAGATTATGGAGTATTTGCTCATGCCTAACGTTAAATAAATCATGCCAAAGTCTATTAGATGAGAGTGCATATTTAGAATTATAGAGAGAAAGTGTGCAAATCACCCCTAAAACAAACCACAGTGAACTGGTCAACACTCCATATTGGAGTATTTGAAATGTGAAATGAAAAGGTGATCAGAGCAACATCTTGATAGACTTTATGTCATAAATTAGATCATTGGATAAGCTGTCGTCGACACTATCTTAGCACGTCTAAAATTACATCTCGACGTGCTCTTTGGTACGATGAGTACGAACAGTATGTTATGTTGCTGAGTATTTCTGAAGCCTTAGTATTTACAGGGACATTTTACAGTATGTAGCACTGCTAGAGTGACAATAGCAACAAAACAGAAATGCTGGTGTTTCTTCTTCTCTGGTTAAGACAAGTTGCTGCACTCTACCGCTTGTTATTGATGCTCCTTTTGACAGTTATTCATAATGTTTACGTGGTTCAATACTGTGCCAATATTCCATCAGTTTCTACATGTTAGTCCAGGTATCTAGGTTGAGTAAAGTTCACAGAGGAAAAACAGTCACTTCCAATTATGTGAACAGTTTTCTCCCTTGAGGCAATGCTGGTTGTATTCACTGACTTGTTTTTATGCCTCTGGGAATTTCAAATTTCTAATTTGGACTGACAAACTGAGTTCAAGGTCACTGTGAAGTCACAAAACACATGTTTGGCCATAACTCAAGAATTGATGTGTCAAAATAAAATTTGACAGACAAACTTGTGAAATTTGATATTGAAAAGGTCAGATGTTCTAGTTTATGACTGAAATGACATTTGTGTGATTACATAGAGAGTAAAGTACCCGAAAAATGTCTGCATTCCAATTCACCAAAATAGCCAGCAGGCAGGATGAGGCAAAAAAAAAACCATCACGAGGAACCGCTAACAACACTCTGTGGGCTGCACATGTACATGAGCACAGATTCTTTTGTGTCAAATTTGAAAAGAAAAACTTAAAACAAGATTTTCCTTTACAGTGATTACCTTTGACTTATGCAATTTTAAATAACTTTGTCACTCACATGATATTTCAGTCAAAATCAAGATGGCAGTCACTAAATTAGATGCAGATTTGTATTTGGTTAACCAGTGAATTGTTGATGTGACGACCCTTTTGTCCTGATGATCCAAGATGAACCCATCTCAGTTCATAAAGGTGTGAGATTTCCTCACCCAAAGACTTTCTCTCCAGGGTCGTTCCTTCCTTTAGTGAGCCTTCGCAACGAAGACGCCAGATTAACATTAGAAAGAAGCATCTCGTGGCAATACTGATTCAATTGACGTGGGTAAACTATTCGCGATAATTGAAATTATTTTAATTAAAACAAAAAGAAAGGCCAAATTATGCCCATGAACACACACACACACACACACACACACACACACACACACATATATCAGGCAGTCTTTGGTTAGATAGCCAGCAGCTCCCTCCCTTGTCTCAACATCTTTACCCTTGGTCTGAATTCATTATGTGACTCATATGTCCCCATGGATATCCAGCGATACTCTCAAGTGCTACAATATTTTCTCCAGCACGCTGTAGGCGATGTGGCACAGAGGTAAAGCTGGAGAGAGAGCGAGGGAGATGGAGATATCAAGAGGAAGTGAAGGAGGCAGAGAGATGAAAGGAAGAAAAAGAGGGGGGAGAGTGACAGACTGTGACTGCTCGGGGCCTAATTTTGTGCCGGCCTACATCAGATGGAGTGACCTTGCACTGGTCATGAGGTAATTTCATTGGCCACAAGCGCATTTTTTTCTGCTTTTGCCTTTTTGGTGACTTCGTGACCTGCAATCATATTACAGAAAAAATAGGCATGGAGTACACCAGAGGGGAATTCAATGCAAATTAGTTGGTGCAGTTTGGATTAATAAATTACGCCTGGGCCTCCAACTCCTCTGCCGGCATCCGTAAAGGTACTGCTGCGAAGTTTCTCTACCTATCACAGAAACGGACTCCATTGCAGCCTGTTGACCACCGTGGGGAAAGTGCAGTGGTGGGAAGCCAGTGAGGGATCGTGTCTTCTCTCAAGTGATTCTCTGAGTTTTCATACTTGCTTTCAACAACTCATTCTCAGGGACAGGTGGCTGTGGCACAAATAGCTTGGTCATTTTAATATGACTGGAAAATTAAACAGTGCTAGGAGGAACATCAGAGTCGACACCAGACACCTTTTGAGAATCTAATTAATTTGGTAAACAAAATCAATGAATTGGTAAATCAACACAAGGAATGGATAATTTCAGTATTTTTTTCAAGCAACAATGCCAAACATACATCACTATTGATGAAATGTCTTTGGTCTTTGGACTGTCGCTCAAGCAATGCAAGATATCTAATGATTTCTATGGAGACTAAACAATCAGTCGATTATCTGAGGAAGAAAACATTTGACACAGCTGCAGCCCTGACACTGCTCATAGTAAAAAAAAAAAAGAGTGCCCGCTGTGAAGGACATTGTATAAATACGTTATTGCGGACAACTTTTCTAGACTCTCCACAGCGATCGGCTGGTGACCTTACCCAGCATTTTTTATATGCTTCGTTACAACCTGTGGACGTATTAAGCATCATTTCCCGAGGATTCCCGCAAATTCTTTGGAGGAATGTATGAATTTATGTGTATGCTTGGACAATATTATGTGCCTGAAAGCGAATGGTAACACTCACAGCAAGTATTACCAGTTTATTAAGAGGTTTTCATGTTCAGATTGGAGAGGTGCTTTTTTATGATGATGAGTCTTTGGCTTGTGGTGCTGTTGTTAATATTTCATGATACTCAGACATGTTTGTAATAATTGCTCCAACCCATTTATATCAGTGAGGGTAGACTAAATAGTTGGAAGGCTTTTTGCATTAGATCATACATTTTCAGCATGAAGAGATCAGAATCAAGCCACAGCATGCATTTGTTACAGACTTGTTGAAAGTAGATGCAGCAGGAAATTAGTCCTATGACCCACAATTCAAGTTTGAATTTCTGGGCTTGTCTCAAAGTCATTAGGTTTTCTTGAATGGTTCTGTGGTCGACACAGTCGAAAGATATTTTTCAGGTTTTGAACTTAAAACAGGCATTTGCTAACAAGTGGCTAAATGAGACAAGACAAGTTGTGGGGGAAAATGAAAGGTAATTTCTACTCACTAGTCAGACTTAAGATGCAAACAATTCTGACTCGAACATTACAGCTCCTAGATCGATCATTGTACATTACAGTTTATATAGTATAGTGTAGCAAGATGCTTGGTGGTGATGTTGAAGTCGTGTTGACAACATTTAAGTTTTAAAAAATCGCAAAAGTGGTGTTCATCTGTGAGGATTATGCTGTTGAGCAAAAACTTTAAGTATCATAAACTTGTGTTTGCCTAACAGTTTATTTTCTGCAATAATCCAAAATAATACCAAAACTCCAGTGTAGCAGCAGCTCTGTGTCACATATTCCAAAGTGTTCTGCTGCTAAACACTACATTTATGTGTTAATTTCTTTGGTCACATTAGTGCCCCTGATGTACCTCAGCACAAAAAGTACAGTAATTAAAAACTCATCACGCACACAGGTATACAGTTCACTCAAACATGGTTGAAACAGAGTTAGAGAGAAGGACACACAGCTGTGAAAGCACTTCTTGCCAATCCTTTGGATGAAAATTGCCGGCACTTCTGCCTGATACGAGCTCGACGGGGAAGTGCACTGGTGAGAAGCTGGAGGGCACGCCTGCCACGCCGCAGAGTGGGCTGCATGCTTGGAACGCAAATTAGTTCTCTGTCGGATTGATTCCGGGATGGAGCTCTTGTTCTCTCTGTATTAAGCCACAAGTGTGGCGTCTTTGTTCATCGTCTTACTGGGTCCTTGATTTTTTACTTGTTTTTTCCCCTCTCTTTGTTCCCTTTGCATTCTGAGCATCCATATCCAACTCGGTTTCCTTCTTTTCACAAGTCTTTGGACTGTTCTTCATTCTCACGTCTGTACACATTCACACTCTGATTTGTCCCCATCAGTGGCTTACTTTCCCAAGTCTATGTGCATGCTCACCCGGTACAACAGCTCATTTCATCGTCTGCAGCGACCGCTCCAGTCCCTGCTTTCACACTTGCCTTCTCACTCTTTCTCTAATTGTCTTTCTCCATCTCCAAGCCCTCCATCTGCCCTCCTTGCATATTCTTTTCCATTCACTGCACCATTATTATCCATCATTTTTCACCTTGGTTGTCTCAGTTTCCATTATCACTTCCATCCCACCTCCAACCCTCATCACCTTGGTAAAAGCAACCAAAAATGTGCTGTTTCTGTTTAACAATTAGACTGATTTTGACATCTTGACAGTAAGTAGTTACTTTTGCATACAAAACAGCAAAACTATATGAGGTGGGAAGCCTTTGTTTTGAATGATGCTCAGATGCCCTGTTCAGTCGTGTGCTCCCACCTGACACAAACACTGAATACGATGGGCTTGAGTTAGTGGTGGGTTCTTTAGAAGTTGTTTCTTTTTGGAATTAATCTGATCATTTATGCCCTCATGTTGCTTTATGTCCTGCTGTCAAGAAGTTTTAATTATCTCATGAGGAGGTTTGTCCTGTCCTGTAAAGTAACAGATGGTAGAATACAATCAGGAAACCTAATCGCAAGAAATACATGTTGGCAACGTATGTTTCTGCAACACGGATATGTTGAAACTTAAATTTCTTTAGGTTTAATATTCAATATTATCTTGTGACAATGTACTGATGTACTTATGCTCTGGTAGGCTTAGGCTCAAGAACTTCCCTGTTAGCAATAAGAACATATCATGTTGGCTTAAAATAGTGATTTCTTTGGTCGTCACACACAAGGCTGGACATGTTCCAAGGTCTCACTAAATACAGCTGATTATGTCACCACAAACATGGCTGGATATGTCCTGAGTTCCCGTCAAAAATATCCACTGGTTTCACACCTAGAAATGTTGAAACTCAGTTATGAACTGTGGTCACTGGCTTGCCAACTCCTGATATGAAAGTTAAGTCACAAACATGAAGTGTTAACGTGATACGAAAGTTTTTGTTGAAATGTTAGTATGGTGCATAGCTTCTGACACGCAAAACTGTGTAAGTATGACTGATTCGAAGGAACAAAACATTTGCAACATTTGGTCTTGGCGACTGGGCTGGATGTAAAACACAAGCTTTTTTCAACATTTTTACCAATAAATGATCATCAAGTGGTCATAGTGTTTATCATCGGTGAGAAACAGAATCATTAAAGTAGTATTTTTGACCTCGCTCTTAATCAGACATCATTAAATACAAGTATGTTGCACTTTGCACAAAAGAAATGTAGACATGAAGATAACTGGCGATTTCAAAATAAGTGCATCAAGAGTAAAATGTGGTGCATCACACTAAGTTTTCAAAATCCTTTTCGGGAAGTCTTAGCATTCAGCAGACATTTCGGGCTAATGAGTCCAGGGTCCTATCTAAATGTACATTGAGGGGGCTTCACTTTTAATGGTCACTGAGACAAAGAAAGTACATGTATAGAATAAAAATAAGAATAGAAAATAAGGATTAAAATACCTGTTTTCACTGTGCATGTGCAAAGTTTCATGATACCAACTCTTTTTGTTAGGGTCTTAAGCCTGCGTGCTGTGACGCTGTCGGCTCATCCCACCAGAGCACTTGAACAAAAGAGAGTTTAATATCTGATCTTTGGATAACCTCACCTTTCTTGTTAATCTTTCATATTCTTGAGATATTCTACTCTTCCAGGCCTATTCAATATGATCTGCACCAATTCACTTTAAACTATTGTGAGTCTCAACTGTGCGCTGGCGTCCATGTGACAACACGATTGACTATTATATTTCCTGGTTCGGCGGCGATAAAACAGACAAATGCTAAGCAGAAAGGGCCTGGACATGAGTCGTACAACCGCCCTCGCTGATGTTGCAGGCTTTTATTTTTAAAATGTGGTTCGTTCTCCCATCTAACAGCATCTCTGGCTTAAGAAGGACAGTGTCTGAGGTTGTTTCCGCCCTTCCTGATACACATTCCAATATATCAGCTATGTGACAGACAGATCAACAGGCATACAAAATGTACAGAACTGCATTAAGTGTCTGTTTAAAAATAGCTTTTACAGAATACAGTGTTTCTGTGACTTTAAGTCTTCACCTCCTTACTTTGCTGTTGAGGCTAGAAACTCCCAAAACATGTAGAACTAAGCTGTTACTATTGTGTTTCCGATAACAGTATTTAGCACTAATGAAGGGTGCAGATTGCTTTACGTATGAGACTGTCAATAACTTCAGGTACAGAGCTGAACCTTTCAGTTTAGGTATCCCTGACATCTGCCAGCCCCGCACTGCCAATCTGTGGACATATTGAGAGCCCACGCCGTCTGCACTTACATCCAAGCTGTGAGACGCCATTAACCGCTGATACTTTAATTGATAACCCCACACAGGAGCACTTCAAATATAGCAAAAAGTGCAGCCAACCTCCAAAAATCCATTAAGAAACCTGAGAGGAAGATTGGATCTGGTGGGAGGGGGGCGAAACCTGGGTTGAGCTGTAAAATTGATAATGTGCTCATCAGCAGCTGCAGTCCAGTTTATGAATGTTTAAACCAGTCCAGTGTATGTGGCAGTAAAACCACGAGGAGCCTCTATGCATCAGCAGATGTTGAAATGACGTTCAGAGTCGTAGCAGGCCTCGTGTGGATCAAAGGTTCGGTTTATAGTGTCCTCAGAGACAAAACCAGTGGCAGTCGGGCCTCCACCAGCCCATAGTTCAGTCCAGTCTTTACAGAGGTCACTGAATTCAGGCCACTCTGTCCAAACCCAGAAGCCACCAGAGTCTGTGTCCATTTTTAGCTTACTAAGCCAAGGAAACCTCTAGCAAGCCCCCCGACCATTTTATCAATATTATACAACATGCTCGGCAAAATGTCAAAGCCTTATGGCATATTATCTTGTTTAATGTGGCTCCCACTTTCCTATTTAGTATGGAAGGTATTACCTCAGGTGTTTTTGATGTCAGGGTTATTTATGTGCCATACCAAGCTATTATGACATTGGAGAAAGAGGGCTGAACTGTGCACACTAAAACCTGCCAAGTAGCCTTAAATTATATTCTCAACGGTAGAGCGTTGTCCAGCTCAGAGCTGAGCCCATAATGTCACTAACTTGTTGTTCTCTCTCCCCAATTTTCAGTCCTAATTAAATATATGGCTCATAGACATGAATAATTAATAGTTTTGTCAAATTTGAACTAGTATTATGGCTGTGCCTTTTATTGAGATGCCTCCAATCATGTGCCCTTTTCAAAGGAATGGTAAAACCTTTTTTGAATGTACATTTGCCGAGGGTTTCAGTAGATGAGAAAACTGATAACACTCTTGTGTCTGTGAGGTATATATGAAGCCTTCATCAGCCATCTGCTAGCTTAGCACAACATTTATCATTTATCAGACGCTTTTGTCCAAAGCAACTTACAGCAATTCATACACTGATGGCGGTGGCTGCCATGCAGGGTGCCCACCAGCACATCAGGAGCAGTTTGCTGTTCAGTATCTTGCCCGAGGACACTTCGACATGCAGACCAGGGGAATCAAACCAGCGAACTTCCGATAACAAGACGCTGGCTCTACCTCCGTATCCACAGCTGCCCTTAAGTGCTCATTAAACAACAAGCAATACAGCCTGTTAATTCGTCAACTTTGAAGATACTTTTAGGTGGATTTTGTTAACTTGTGTCAATGCCAACGTAAATGCTAAGCTAGCTCTCTGCTGGCTGTAACGTCATATTTAGTACAACAAAATGCAAGTTGTGTAGTCCCTTAATGCAACACAAAACAAACATAATAGTGGAGTGTTGATGAGGATTAGTTCAGGGGTCTCAGCCTGAGGAAGGAAGCTGCTCCGTAGTCTCGTGGTACAGCAGTGGATACTTCTGGCCAGCAGCAGGGTGAAAAGAGTGTGGCCGGAGTGGTGGGTGTTGTCCTTTTGTGTTCTCTGCAGGCACAGGTTTTAATCACCCACTGTACAGCCTGTCCTGGGCCATGCACCAACCAGTTAGTGATGTTACCAGTCAAAACGCCATCTAAGCTTTTTTGTTGCCCAGGTGTCAAAAGCAAGAAAATCTTTCCAAAATAGTCAAACTGAGCAGTGCAATTACATGATTCAAACAAAGACTGTTAAATCACCATGGCAAAGCAGTCTCAACACCTAATTAGTGATATCTAAGACGACCACAGCCATCCCTTAAATCACCATTCGTAAGGGTCCCCTGTGAAAGAAAAACCATCGAAAGAAAATCGTTTGTCCCTGTTGCCATAAAATGTCTTCATCAGTAAAGACAGCCACTTTCGAAGCAAGCCCGCTGATACCTCAGCACACAGTGCTATATCTATTTTGCTGATTCAGTCCCCATCATTGAGTAACTCATGTTAACTTTTGTGATGCTTCTATTGTGTTTCTTTGTCAGTGTGTACTGTTTGGGTGTGACATGTTGTGTTTTTTTATGTACTCTTTCCCGTACATGCAAGCAAAGACAAATGCTCTGCCTTTCGGACATACAGGGTAGACAAAGTCTTCTCGAGAAACATCTGCAAAGAAAACTGCACGACAGCATGTTGTGACTGTTTTGTTGCACACAGTATAACACATTTTACAAACTATGTCGTCTGTCTGTTTCCCAACTTGAAATCAATCTATGAAATGTTGTCCATGTGCAACACTGTGATGATGCTCTTTTCCTCCTGTATTAACAATTAAACATTAATCGATTAGAATTATTGGTTAAGAATTTGTGCTGGGCGCGAGTAATTTGCACTGAAAGCATGTGTCGCCTCTCTGTGAGCCAGCCTTTAAAAGAGCAGGTGTACTATGCCGCTCCCTCAGCGTTGCGAGACCCCCTTTTTAAAGACAGGAGGAGGATGTATCATTAGTTTAATACATAATTGAGACATGCTCATTTGATGACAGCCCTGGAGCCATTTATATTACTCCAGATATTAAAAAGGATTAAAGAAGTTTTGAAAGAGCTAATGTTTTTAACGGCTGACAGAATAATGACATACAGAATATTAGAAGGGCCAAATAGCTAAATAGAGGGTTATTTGAGATGGGTGGTATTAAAGTATGGATGTTATATAACCAGCTTGCCTCATTTATCTCCAATGAGTGTCTCTCATTCATTTTAATGACCCTCTAATGGAACCTACAATATGCAAGAACAATTATACTGATAATAGAGAAAGCTGCATTAGGAAACAAAAATGTTATGTATAATTGAACATGGTTTTCAGCTGTGCGTCATGTTAGTCACAGCAACATGTGTTTATTCACACGAGCTTGGATAAACAGTAAATTCAATCAGGATTTTGCCTACATGATGAAAGTTACTTCACTGATCACAGATCACAGATTTTGAATGTACAGCTAAAACAAAGGAGTCCCTTCTTGTATCATTGACCCAGTATTTCAAGCCACATCCACCACATGGGCAAACATGATTAAATTATTTATCATCACTGAGTTAATTATATAAATCTGACCTATAAGCCTCAGTTGGGAAACACATTTGTGATGGCGGTCATCAAAATGCCATTCACTGTACAGTCACTATGGATTTTGCGGCTCCTTTTGCCTTCACTTCCAGAGCAAACTGGGACAGAAAGATCTGAAAATATCAACCCCAGTTTTCCACTTATAAACTTTGATGTCGGCATCTCAAGAGGAAAATCAAATTGCAGACATCAGTTACTGAAAAAATGTAAACTACAGAGGCCACAGTAATCCTGTTGTATCACTGAATGCCGTGCTTTTAGGTAACTTTTGGGTAACACTAAAAACCATCATTGATAATTGGTTTATTGGTTAAAAAAGTTTAAGTTAGTTAAGTAAGTTATTTCACAGTTAACAAACAATGGCATGCTTTATAAACTATTCATGAAACAGAGGTTCAAAAACGTCAGTCACAACTTTATAATGGCCAACCACATGATGTTTATAGATGAACTACACAGTGTTTTATTAACCGTTGACAAAACATTCTAAATATCACTTTCAACTTTACAGTAAACACTTACAGTAAATACATTTCAATTAAGCACACATGACCATTTATCTGGTTTTCACAGAACTAATGCAGAGTTAGCTGGATCACATCTAAATAGAGGGCTGAAGAATTTTCCACAGAAAACCTGGGTCATGCCCTACATAGCTACAGTGTCAGCCCAAAAATGTTATTGGCCTTATGATTCATGTCCACTGGCAACATTAAGAGCAAGTTTGTCTGTGCTGACATTCTTCTCATATCTAGCCAGCATCTCCCCCAATATCTCTAACGTAGTTGCTGACCACTGCACACCATGTAAAACTGATAAAGATAAAAAGTTACTCTTTTATCAATATTCTTGATCCAATCACCAGGAATAAAATTGCAACTTCATGTTTCTTTCAAGTAAATTTTTTATTTTATCTTGTTTCAATGATGTGCTTATGCTCCGGTTTGGGTTAAGCCCCTTGCTTTGGTTAGGAGAAGACCATTTTTTGGCTTAAAGTACCTGGTTAGTCACCACAAACAGGGCAGGAAATTATTCCAGGGTCTCCCTTAAAATATCCAAGGGTGTCACACTTACAAATATCCATTGATTGATACATTTTAACATACAGTCTTGAACTCACTGGCACTGACTTTGCAACATGGTCCTCCATATACGAAGCAGTTTTCTCCACAACAACTGTAATGGCAAATACTTGTTGACAACGTTTGTTTTCATAATAAAAGCCGGGAGAAACTGAATATAGATTAACCATTTAAAATGAAAAACATGGTGGACACTTTTTCGTTAAAAAAATAAAAGCATAATGATAAAGCACCTAAGATTATTTTATTTTATCTAATGTTGTCGGTTCTTGGAAAAACAGATTTATTGGGTTAAATAATCAATAATGTACTTACAATTAGATAACTCAAGACAAAAACATAAGGTTATGGAGGTTGGGGAAAGAAATGGACATGTAGTGTACCTGACTTTACAAGAGAAGACCAGAGTTTTCATCCTGTCACGAGCCTTCAATTGGTTGCAGAATTGGATGCAGATTTCACAGAAGAATGCTTCTTGTGGTGTGATAGGGATCGAATTTAACAGTCGTGATGGTACTGTAACAGATCTCTGCATTTGGAAAGACCTTTGCGATGGGACACCCAAGCCGAACCATTACAATGTATCCAATCATGAAACTTCGAAGTAGGAAGCCCTGAATTGGGACACAGCTGAAGGCCGTCTTTCCATGGCCACACCGAAAAATGACGTCAAGCGGTCTGATTAAATCCCAACATGATATCTCATTTTCTCGTTTTCCTAAAATGAGGCAAGGCTCACCACTCTGACGGTCTTTCTAAAAACACACTTTTTGTCTTTATAAAATAAAGTGCTGTGTCCCTTTTAAGGGTCTGTCTTTGGTAAACCTAAATGGTACAGACAGTGGCATGCGAGGAATGAATTTTGGCCAACTCGAGGAAAGAATTTAGTAGATGATGAAAACCCTGAGGCGATGCTTATCATCTGACAGAACTGTTAGTTTCTAACAGTCTGTACAAAGTGAGAAGCCTTCATTTGTTTTGTGTGTGTTTGTAATAAAAGGGGCTGCTCTGACAGTATGGTGGCCACTGTTTCTGTCTTTGCTCGTATCCTGGGCTCTCTGCCTGTCCTGACCCAGTAAGCCATGGCCTAATTGGAGTATCTGAGTATGAGGCAGCTTCTCGTCTGGCAGTGCCAGCCTCTGCAGCCATCTGTCTGGAGGATGTAGCAGCGTTTCGCTACTGGCTGAGACGCAAAGTTTCATTCATTAAAGCTGGGATGAACAGCGATGCGTTCCTTCCAATACAGCAGTCATTCTTTGCCATATTTTACAAGCCACAGGTTTATTGAGGATGGTTGCCTGCTGGTAAGACAGCATGTGCTTGCCCTGGCTCTGCCCCATCTGTGTTTCTCCTAAGCATATAAATCTAACACACCTCTTGAGAATTCTGTATTGGAAATGGAGCAGCAGCAGCAGCAGATATATTATCACTGTGATTGGGTTCTTCCTGACCCATTTTCAAGTGCTCCCTTGTACCCTAGCCCTCCCCACTCATGCTCATGGATTTGTTGACTTCTACGGTTTGTAACTGGACACTCTTGTCATCCACCCTTTGATTTTGTAGTTTCTTATCATCTGGTGTTTGTACCTTGTCTATTTCTCTTCAATTCTTGCAAGCTGGTCCTGCAAGAGTTGGATCACATCCTTGAGCTTCAGCACAGCTGATTCCCTTTAAGGTTTCACCTTTGAATGCTGGGCAGGAGAAAGGTCCCACGTTTGGCTGAGGCCTTGGGGTGGGATGGCAGCAGAGTGGCCTGAATCAACAGCACTTTCAACTAATTTCTGTTGGCTCCTCTCACTACACCTTCTCTCAAATGTCATGCCTTGTTGAAGAAAACCAGAATGTAATCTGTAACCCATCAGTTTTATTGTAGATTTTGTGAGATTCCATGTACTGCAGTAAACAATAGATAATGATTATAAAAATCATCAAATCATCATACATTATAGTTTAGAGTACGGTCATCATTTCGTTTCTAAGGTCATCATCAAGGCTTTTTAAAAATTTGTATTGGTCCTTGCATTAGACTCAAAATGAAGCAGACTATTTATTTCAATTGTAATGTTATTATAGTTATTAAAGGACAAGGCCACCAAGAAATAAAATTGAGTCATTATCTACTCACCCCCAAACCAATGGTGAAGTTTTGTAGTCCACAAAATGTTTCCAAAGCTTCACAACGAAACAGTGTGGCAGCATTCTCCTAAACAACGGACGTTGTTGGGGACTTATTTGAATTGTAAAAAAAAAAAAAGGAAACAGGCTAGGCCAAGAGTTGCTTCTAGCCACTTATGCTAGGCCCAACTACCATCCAATAAGCCTCCTTTGTTTTGATCTGGATGAATTTTACAAATCACTATCACTTAAACTAACACCTTAAGCTGAAATGAATTAAAGTGTTCAGAGGACTCCCAGATCACTAATATGTGCTTCTTGTGGGACCTCCATTGATCAGATGTGTTTTGGCATTTCCCGCAGATGGTTGATTGGATTGGGATCTGGGGGATTTGGAAGCCACTTTGAGCTCTGTCACAATCCTGAGGCCATTCCAATGAAATTTTTGTGGTATGGAAGGGCGTATTGTATAAAGTATGGCCAAACCTTTGGGGAGTGCCGTTGCCATGGGAGGGTCTAATTAGTCTTGGTGTTAAGATAGGTGGTACTTGCGAAAGAACAGAACTGCATGTAAGGAGTTAAGGTTTCCCAGCAGAATATTACATTTAAACCAGATGATCAATGTTATCTGCTTCAACTGTTAGTGCTTTAAACGTTGTGGCTGATCATTGTAACAGCAGCAGGGTCTGGCTCTTAGTACTCTCAGTTAAATTAGTAAAAGTCACAGTACTTACTCACACTTATCAAGTTTCAACACTGTTTTGGAGAACTCCTTGTAGAACAAAAAAACGCCCAAATCTTGCTGTGATGTGGTTCTCTAAATAATTGAACTCTGAAAAGCGAGTCCACATTTGTTTCAATCTTAGCAAGTTGTACCACATGACTGATGATAGGAGCAAGCGCTTGCATACTGAAATAATGGGGTTACTTTTGCACTAATGATGACATGATATTAAAATACACCATTTTAAACTACCAACATTGAACCCAAATATAAATCTTCACATCTGCAGTTTTTTTCTTCAGCTGTTTCTTCAGACTTAAATATTCATGTAGATAATTAATTTGCTGTTGGAATTTAATGTCCCCCCAATGTATTAAACCGGAACCACACTGGGACAATCAATAATATTCACACTGAATGTGTTTAAAACCATACAGGGGGTTCCTCCTGGTAAGGTGCGTGTGTGTGTGTATGTGTGTGTGTGTGCTGGTCTTTTAGGCAGTTCTAGGACACGCTGAGCGATGAGCTGTTAGCCCCCTGCTGCTAACTGATGAAACGCAAGGACATAACAAACAGTCTTAATCTGTCACTATGTGTGTGTGCTTGTAACATGAGGGTGAGTGTGTGTGAGGGAGTAACATTTTACAGCATATGGCACATGGAAGTGTAAAGACATTAGCTGTACAGGTAGGGTAAAATGGAAACCGACATCTTCCACACACTTGTTTCCAAGTGGTATTATTGATGTGCCACTGTTGGAACTACGAGCAGCATGGGACAAAATGTGAATTTATTAATTCATTCAGTGCTTGATGGAAAAGTGAAATAGAAATGGTGCTGAACTGCCTGCCGTCATTTTCTCAGGAAATTGTGTGCCCAGACTGACAGAATAGCATTGTAAAGCAGGACCAATCAAATTGCTAATGGTGTAAATGTAATTCTTTATTGCCATTACACTGCACAGTTGATCTACTCCATACTGTTCTCTTCTACTCTAATGGGACTTTTTTTTTTAACAATCCAACAAAACAACATTGATGATATCGTCAGGGTTTACCAAAAGAAGTTGCTGAATTGCAGGTGTCCACTGTTTCAGAACTGTGGTTGTGGCCATAGGTTTTTTCATGGGCCACAACATTTTAACTCGAAAGACTGAAAACTGACTGAACTATGATTTGTTCTACATATCGTAGATTCATATTTCCATCCTCCAACAAGCTCAGAATATTTAAGAATGGATGAAATATGATAGAAATCATCTATAGGTTAAAAGAAGTTCATTCAAAGTGAGGACAGTTTATAATCATATGGATGCTGTTATAATGTGTAGTGATTGAGATACTGACCCATCAAACATCCTGGAAAGTGACTAAGTTAAGTTTTTTGCGCTAAAGTACACAATTGCATAACCGCCACCAGTAAACTGGAAGCTGTCTGACTCCCTCAGTCGCGGGGAGGGATGCTGTTTTCCGGGGGAAAGTTCTGACTGTCGCAGTGATTTATTTTCATCACAAACACTCGTGAGTTTCCAAATAAAATTGATCCACTTTTAAATCTTAAAAGTGCCGCTTTCGTTGTAATTATGCGTTTACACTAAGGTTTGACTCATATACATTCACAAAAAAAAGCCTAAGTTACATTTTGGCGAAAATTTCACTTTAACACAGTATTTCCAGTATCATAACAGCAAAATCAAAATAGCAGAATGGCACTTATAGGATTAGAATGCTCGTGTTCATGTGTAGAGACCCTGGTGATACTACGAGCAAAGTTTCATGTAAAAATAGCAATTTTTGATGCAATGGCTAATTTGCCCTATGCACTCCCACTGAAAAAGAGTTTGACCCAAAAACGAAAATACGGTAAATCTTAAAGTGCCTCTTTCGTCGTAATTATGCTTTTACACAAAGGTTTGACTCATATACATTCACAAAAAAAGCCTAGGTTGCATTTTGGTGAGAGTTTCACTTTAATTGGGTTCTATGGATGTGACCCCTGACCTGGACCCTTTAAAAGCTCTGGCTTTAAAACCTGCTGAGGTCATTAAGTCTCCACAGATTGCAATGTGCGGCCAAATTTCTCCTCACTGTGTCTCTTTGGCTGGTTTGTGTTGGATGTAACAAATTATCAAGTTGTCTGCAGTGTCAGGAGAAGCTTAAGCTTTCCCGAAATGTCTTTAGTTCATTCACTTAACTGGCAAAGCTCTTAGTGTATGTGTCTATGCCCAAATCCATTTAAATGTGTCTCTGTCTGTGAGTCACATCTTGTGTCGGTGAGTGTGATTGAGAGTCTAACTCAGGACAAACCCACCAAATGAGTCAGAATAAAACGTTCACTCTCAACACACAGCCTGTCATACAAATAAAAGCCTGCAAAGGCTCACTTTACTTTCAGTTAAGTTAGCTTCCCCACTGATCTACATATTATTGTATTTCTTAAATTAAATGCAGGTAGAGGTTGGTACTAGATAGTTTAGGATCAGGATGTGATCATGTGTAAGGGCCACCATGAACTCATCCTTGACACTGTGCTCACACCCAGCAGCTATAATTTTATTTTGCTCTCTCTATTTGCTGAACTCTATCAAGGACTTCTGAAATCGGATGAGAACTTTGACCTCTTATATTCTCGTTCTCCCTTCCCTTTCTCAATCGTCGTTTTAGATCCTCGGGGGGGGGGTAAGGACAAGGACAAGAGGCAGGATTTCCAGATGTTACCAAAAGCAATCTAACTGTTTAAAAAAATTCCTTCAGGTCTGCAATTCAACGAGTCAAATCAGCATCCTTTGTGCAGTGCTCCCCTATTCCTTAGATCCTCAGAGTGATGTTACTCCAAATGAAAATAAATGTCCGTACCCCCCGAACACACTTGCACCTGCACCATCCTTGCATTCAGCACAGCCCGACAGAGCCTCACCCTCAATTTGATTCCTGATTCCCTCCCTTACAAGTTATTTGTCAGTAGAAAGCAACTGCTGATGCTTATTCCCCAGCGATGCACACATTTACTTGACTCTCCACCTCATTCAGTAAAAGTTACAATCATGCTCCTTTTCTTGCGCGACCTTGCAGACACCTCAATGTGGCAGCAAGGGGGGAAGAGATGTAGGGAAGGAGCGAAGTGATATGGAAAAGTGGGGGTGGGGGAGTGGAGGAGAAGGAGGACGGTGAGTGTTTGTAAAGCGACTCAGTGGAGCGTTGAGGATTCTTGCAGAGAGAGGCCCTTTGATGGGCGACAGGCAGGCAGAGTGTTTGGCAGGCCACAGGAGGCTGGTGGCGTACAGGACTAAAGCAGCAGACACAAATCCTGCGATCAATCATGTTTAGCAGCCAACAACTGCGCTGGCAGAACATCCGGGCCGACTCAGGAGCTGCAATGCTGAGGCAAAACAAACCAGGCGAAAGTGCTGCGCCTATGTCTTTTCCCCTCCAGGGTAATGTGTTTGTTTGTGTTTGTGTGTGTGTGTGTGTGTGTACTGCTGACTATTTGTAGGAATGTGTGTGTTTAAATGTAAAAACTATGTGTTTGAGTTGACTGCCTTATGTTTTTCATGTTATTTCTAGATGTATCTTGGTGCCTATTTTAGTATATGGAAGGTCTAGAGGCCATATTTTCATGCACGCTGGATGTACACATCTGAGTGTATATGTCTGTACTGTGTGCGTGTGTGTCTGTGAGCAAGTCCCCTCTTGGCAAAATTTTAAAAACACATTTTAAATCATATTATGATAGAAGACCTTAACAGTTAATTTTTTTTCAAAATGACCTGAAAGAGAGGTCCACACTCGGTAACTGTAGAAGTATAGTCCACTGTTGGTAATGTTGATGTGCGTGCGCGTGTGTGTGTCTGTGTGTGTGTGTGTATGTGTGTGTGTGTGTGAGAAAGCCCCCAAAGGAGCGTCAGTCTTGGCTTCAATAGCCATTCCCTCTTCTCTCTCACACACACTTCAAGCAAGTAATTTCAGAGACGAGATGTCACTCGTGCCATCGCCGTCGATGTCTCTAATGTGACTCTCAGCATTAGTTGAACTTCTTGTCTCTGCGACTGCACTCTTCCCCCCTCTGGCAGAGTGGGGGTGATGATGATGGAAGGGCAAAAAGTGCAATCAGATTTGCGAGGATGTAGCTTTCTGAGGCGTTCATGTTCTGATGTCAGGATTCAACTTAGCTTTGATACCGTGCAGCAGTTTCAGCTGTCACAGCCCTGCAGATGGGAGAGAATATACTCACTACAGAGGAATTTTCCAAACAAGGTTTTGATTTGATCAGTTAATACAGCATAGCCTCAAACAGAAGGGGCCACTTTTATTACATTTACAATCCCTGTACTGTAGTTCTTGAAAAGCCCCAGTGTTCACTCAGAAGCCAGAAGCATGGAGTGTTTTGAAAGTGACACATGATATGCTCGTGTTTAATAAATGTTTAGAAAAAGGAGCTCTGCCTGTCAGTTATTAGGCATTTTATGGGGCTGAGTTGAGGCAAGAGCTGTGGCATTTCAAGTTCAGAAGTTTCCTCCTCATTAAATGAACTTTAAGAGAGTGTTGCCCGCAACAATCGTGTATCTCCTATTTTGCTCCTCTCCTCATAACTTTAGTCGCATTCAGCAGTCGCAAGATAAGTTTTTTGGCTTTCAGCTTTTCAAGTGAGAGTTACCGGCTCGAAAATGGGAAAAAGGACTGTGTGAAAGAAGGAAGGAGATAAGGAGTCAGAATTTACAGTAAAGGCAGTCAGAAAATTGCTTCTAATCTTTCCTTCGGGTTGAGGCGGTGTAGTGTTGCACAGCTGCTCCAGCTCACCTCTCCCAGGGGTTTCTCGAGTGTTGGTAGTGCATTCTCGAAAAAGAATCTCTAGATGCTTATTATACGGTTTCCCAAGAGTCTCTGAGAGTATGTGCTCTTAAAAAAGACAGATGGAGAAGGCTGTTGCTTTGCTTTGCTGAGCACGCTTACATGACAGCCATCTCTTTTCAGGACCTCCAGGAGTATGTCCGTTTACCTGCCAAAGCGAAAATGGCTGCAGCCGCCATGCATTTCCCCAAGCCAAGGTGACGCCAGCCAAGCTGGAAGCCTCACCTGCTGAATTTGAGTGCAGGGCAAACTCCCACAACAAATTCCCAGAATTAGAATAGAAAGACCAAAGTGGGAGAGGGGGACCTTCTCAGATTCATCACACCAACACCACTGATTTGCCTTGAACAGCTGATCTCCCAGGAGTCTCCATCAACATAGATGACTTAAAAATCTGCCTACTTCGTTATTTCACTCTCCCACCTCTCCTCTCTTGCTTCTCTCTGCTGCACAGATCCCACTCCTTCCTCCTGTTTTACCTCTCGCGAACATCCTCTCCCCTCTCCCCCTCCATCTCTCTCTGTCTGTTCTCACCTCCATGTCTGGCTCGCACCGCCTGCTTCCTGTCGCATCGCCACCACCACCACCAATCTCACAGTCTAATAGCCAGTGTCTGGTACTGTTGTGGGCGGGGGGTGTAGTGGGCGGCAGGCAGCAGCTGGGGAAGGCACAGGAAGCACCAACTGCCTCCAGCATCTCAGAGCTGAGGTGATTTTTAGCAGCCGGTCTGGCAGCTCCGCCCGCTCCATTCATGTAATCCTGTTAGCCGACCTGAAGACTCCAAATTAACTGGTTATGTGGATTAATTAGGAACACTTAGAGTGCACTAATGTGTGTGTGTGTGTGTGTGTGTGTGTGTGTGTGTGTGTGTGTGTGTGTGTGCGTGTGTGTGTGTAGGGGAGAGGAGGAGTTGTGGTTGTGTGTGTGGTGTAATCTTGGGTCACAGGCATTATGAACAAGTTACTTTTGTGTTGAATGCCATTGTTTCGCTTCAAACTGCGTTTTCACGATACAATTATAGATATGCGCAAGTGAACACAGGAGCATTTGTAGCAGATCTAATGCAGAAAGAAAAGACAGAGACAGAGGGTGAAATAGCGAGAAGTCCTCTGATAACGTGAGACAGAGAAGAGATGAGGAACATCTGGATGAAACCGCACGAGTGGAGAGCTGATAACAAAGCAGAAATATACAGAGCAAGTACTGCAGGGTGTGTGGAACCAGAAGTTTTCGCATGAAATGACTCTAGTGAAGCTTCTGAAATGGAAACATTGTCAGAGTCGCATGTTGATTTGCTTTGCCAGTGCACTGCGTCGACACGGCTGTCAGTCTGTCTCCTCCGTCCACCTGCACACCAGTTTCCTGGAGGTGACTTATCCTCCACATTGGGGATCTCACAGATGTCTGATGGCCTGATATCAAACACAGATTTACACTCTCCTTCAAAAAAGAAAGGTTAACATCTCAACCAAGGGTGACACAGAGTGTGACTTTAATAACCTCAATCATTTACTGTATTATAATCCAAGCAGCAATTGAATTTTTTTGTATTAAACTCCATCCTGGCAGATGCTAGACCATTTGGTAGGAAGAAGAAATGCAGGTTAAGGGTCTGTTTAACCTCAAAGAGAAGCTCCATTCACTCCATTATTTGATTACACAGATATAAAAAGCTTCTGATTGCACCAGTGTGTCGTAAGGCTTCACAGAAGACTACCACTGAGCAAGAAGGCATATTGGGCCCGTTTGGTTGTTTTCAACCAAAACTTCAAGTATGTATGTATGTGTGTGTTATATATATATATATATATATATATATATATATGATATGATGTAGTAAGGACAGGCTGGTTTGAAGTTTGACTAAAGTTTAATTGAATTTTATAACTTTTATAAGACTACATCTGGACAAAATTTAGGCAAGACAATAATGACCAGCCTTGATTTACAATAAAAACATAATTCCTTGTGACCCAGGCTGTCCTCATAAACTATCATTTTATGGCCAACTGTACTTGAAATTGGAAAGAACAGCAAGCACGCAATCTAAATTGAGTCAGCTCTGAGTCCCTCTTGCCAGTTTTCTGTATTTGATTTGGCTTTTATGGCAAGTTAGAACCAATAGAAATGTCCGCCTCAGTATTTTTCTTTGTGTATCCCTCTGCTTGAATTCATGAAATGCTAATATTTTCTATAATCTATTTATTTCCACTGAATGAAGCAAGAACCATGGTTTCGTTTCGGTCAAATCATTTAACATCCCTTTTTAAACTTTTCAATTCAATATAATATATAGAATAGGCTGTAGAATATGCCAAATACAGGCTGTGAAACATTCTCCCTGAAATATAACAATACTAAAACTGAATAGGATGGACTCTGCAGAACTTTCCCCCTCTACTAGACCTTTCCATCACTGCTGACAAGACTTTAATGACTCCCGCCTGAAGCCTGCAGGAGCCCTGACTTCAGTCTAGACAAGGAACTGTTATACAAAGCCCAGAATGCAGTCACAACACAAGTATGTGGGTTCACTCTCCCAAAGGAAAAAAACATAAATCTCCCATAAATCCATCAAATCTGATCTTTCCTCTGATCTTTTCCAGGGCACTGCTCGACTCTTTGCTCAAACTTTAATCAGCCCCGCCTTGACCACCGCAACATCAACAGCAGCCAGGCTGTTGAAATATTCTTTTTAACCGAAACTCGGCCGTGATTCTTCCAATTCTTGCGTGTTATTATTTCACCTACACAAAAAATGCTGGTAATAATGGCGCTGCGGTGTGAACCATGCGGCCCATCCAAGAAAGACAGCGTGCGCTTACCTCCCATCTTTCCTCTCCTCCATTTTCAAGGCCTGTCAAGGAACTGATTTTACCATTCACGCATGTGTAAGACTGGCTCCTGAACTTAACGTATGAACAGCTAAATGCCTGAAGTAAGGTGTAGCTGTCAAATTTTCTCAAATGACACAGCACACAATCAGGTTTATCCGGCTCCCTCGCTTCACACACCATTATTCATCCTCTTAAATGTGACGCGCTGTGATTAATGGCAGACAGGAAGTTTCTACAGTGGATGTCAGTGTGACAATACAAGTCCACAGAACGACTGCCTTGTCCCATGGAGGGAGGACATGGCTGACACGTGTTGAAGGAAGGTTGTTAATGTCAACTTCAGTGTCATCTGGAAGAACAGAGCAGTTTGGCAGAAAACACACATGCACGCAAGCATTGAGACAGGCCAAGAGACGTCAAATCACTGTCATGCACATCTTTCCTATTCAGGCAGCCACACTCAGCAGTTTTGGATATTGATTTCCGCACGCACTACATGTCGCACGTCTTTTTTTTCTACACTGGTGGCGGTGGGCCTAGCAGGAAGAACAGTATGATGCTGTTTGTATGTCCGTTTTTGATAGCCTGTTAACATTCAGTCCATTTTCCAACCAGGAATCGGCAGATTTAATATGTTGCAGCTTAGATATTACCTGAAGTACAATAACAATATTAGTGTCATGTCTATAGAAACAAAAACAAATATATCTTAGAATCTGTAACCATAGCTGTAAGATAAAGTGTACAAAGAGAAGAATTACTATTGAAAAGGCCTCCAAGATGCACAATGCTGAACATCCTCGCTAGATCATTCAAATGATATTAACATACCTGTATTTTTAACATGATGCCAATATTTCACTTTGAAAAGTGACTCAAGTAAATCTGAAAATCACCATCACAAGAAATACTATTCAAGGAAAAATTACAAAAAACAAAAAACAAAACAAAACAAAAAATACCATCAAAACATGACTTAAAGTACAAGTAGCTTCCCATTTCAATTTTTGTGTCATGAAACGTTAAAGGTGCAATAAGTAAAAATTTGTTTTAAAAATTAAAAAGAATTATGACAGAAATAACAGTTTTTACAAATGCAGACGTCTCTGTATAGTGTTGCACAGATATCTTTTGAAGTCAGCATGCTAACCAGCTAGCCCCTGGCCAGTTTGTATCTCAAGGGGTGATGGTCCGATAGTAAAAAACACCTATGTGAACTCAGTGCACTGAGCTAACTAGCAAAAGAAAACTTCAGTTAGCAGCAGTTAGCGATTACTCAGGTGATGTGCTTAAACCTTTTCTAATTGGAGTATTCAACAAATGGCCAATTCTTACATATTGTCTCTTTAACGATGAACGTTGCATTACCTTAGCTTAGCTGCTTTCCAAAGCACACCAGTGAAAGCCCAAGAGACCACTAGCTATACATAATGCAATAACATTATGACAACATCAAAGATCTATGTTACGCATCGTTCCGTTAGCCAGCTAATTCCATTTTTAAACTATTTTAAACTTAATGCAATGTGCTTGCTGAGGTTAGAAGAGGAGTTTCTAAAAAGTTTCTAAGTCTCAATCTCATGAGGCACAGCAAGCACTTTATCATGAGTCCTTTTTGTTTGTTTTTTTGTTTGTTTTTTTAATTTTGGTGTGGCCAAGGACAGTGGAAGATAGATGGAAGATGCCTCCTTCATCATTGAAGACAGGAGGTCTTTTAAGAATGTAAGCATTTCAGTTTCAACATTCAAAATGTTGCTAAAATTATGTAGAAATAATAGTTTTAATGTTATGATGTCTATTGTATTACAGAGATATCTCCTGAAGTTAGCATGGAGTCAGCTAGCCCCGGCCCTACTGTGCTCCCAGTTTAAACAACAACTCTCCGCTGGTCCTCGTGATATACCGCCTCCTGTTTTATTTGTATTTTTTGTGAATTCAGGGCATGGTTGTCCTACACGTTGCACATTTAAGGCAGATTACTTCTAACGAAAAGTATAAATGGCCAATGTAGTGAAGTGGAGAGAAGCTACTGGCTCGAAAATATACAAGTACAGAGTAGAAGCACAGTTTTAAAAACAGGAACATGAGAAGTAAAAAAAATACTTCTCACTATCTCGTCCTATTAACCACCCCTGTGCACAAATAAGGAGTTACAAGTAACACCTGTGATTTTCATACTATGATAGCCAAAATGTCCACGATAGAAAAAAGGATTTTTATTTCTGGTGGGTCTAACACACACCCCCCCCCACACACACACACACACACACACACACACACACACACACACACACACACACACACATATATAGGTAATGTGTGTGTGTGTATGTATATGTGTTAGTATATATGTGGTACATTTGCAGAATATGTGCTCTTATGTGTGACAGGTAAAGGACAAGCAAACTACAAAAGAAGAAGCACAATGAAAGCACTAAGCCATTTAATGTGGTGACACCTTACACTTTCTTGTGTTTCCGGGCTGTTCCTTTCAGTTTGCCTCAGAACTAATTTTAACATCGCAGCACACTGGCCAAATGATCTGTCAAAGTAACTGACAGCCCGCCAGGGACTCGAGAGGAGACAATGCTCCTTCTGTCGCTGCAGAGGAAAATTAGCCACCGGATATTTAATTTAGTCAGCGAGCGCTGCGAAGATATTCTCTCTTGACAAAGATTTCCCGTCAAACAGTTCTTGACAAATTCTTTCCCTTAGTGTCTATCCCTCAGTCTGTGAGCATCAGTGCAGCGCTGGACCACTGCCCGTAATCTACAACTCTATTTCAGCTTGTCATGATGGTGCGGCTGCTGTTCTCAATTTACTGTCTGCTTAGTGCGACATCATGTCATCCATCATCAAAATTTTTTTTTAAAGTCTTGTTATTTTGATGCTCATTACTGAGCTCATAGCCCTAGTAAAAAAACTGCAACAGATTTGTGCGGTCACACGGATGCAGCACATAAATTATGGGTGCTGCTGTTTAGCATATGAAACCGTTTCTTTGTACGAGCGGTCAATTAATAAGCTAGTTCCTTTCACCAGCATCCCAGCAATCATTCAGCACTTACTCTCCATCTCCTCAATTTGTCTATGATCTCTGCCACTTCACTTATTTAATCAGAGCCAAGATTGGCCATATTAGCCACCTATTCGCTAGAGCTGACAGAGTGAGTCTATCGGGTGGAAACAGAGCCAAACTGCAAGTAAAGCTGAAGCTTTTCTGAGCTCAAATGACACATGACTTTTTTCGGTTTAATGCTAAAAACTTTCAACACACAAGAAGGTGATAAAAGACAAAAGTGTGTGTAACTGTAGGCAGGTTAACTGAAGTGTCAGGACAGCTTTCAATAGATGGCACTGAACTGTCACCCGGCTCACTGTTATGGATATATCGCTGGAGTCTAAAGTTGTTTTTTAATTGGTTTGAGTTTATACAGGCCTATTTCAAGCAAAAAGGCCAAAAATCAAATAATCTCCTTAGGAGCTTGTTGTTGTGATATTTTGTCCTGCTTATGTCCTGCCAACTTAGAGATTGGATGTCAGAGGAAATCAAAACAAATTCATTTGGTGCCAGTGGCTTCAGGGTCATAGACTGTCGACTGTCTCAACTCTTTGCCATAATTGAGTGTTCACTCAGCCCTAATCCCAAACAACAGCTATAGTCAAACCAGGGCTTAGTAAACTAGCGATGGCAGGTTTGTTGAGGTTGGTTTTGTTATAATGTTGAAGCAGGCGAAATTTTTTGCAGTCTTTCCAAAACCAAAAAGAAAAAGTCAAAAGTGTATTTGCTGCTCTAACATAAGCTGCAAACTTTAGCATGTCCGGCTATCTATCTAGCTTGCTATTTACGGTGGCTGAGGAAATGTTACGTCCAAGGAAAAGGAGCATTTTAAACTGAAAAAAATGATCTGAAGTCTGTCAATCATTGGCATGGCTCAATTAGTCTACCACACTGGAAAATCATTTATTTGCTTTGAATCATATTATGTCAGTAATGCTCAGCCCGTCTGGTGAAAGCTCAGTGCCATATTAATGTGTATATTCATGCAAATGCTGCAGCGTGAGTGGCAGCATGGGGGTCAACAGGACAGCAGTCAGTTTAACGTGAACTGAACATTGCGGGAAAAGATCACCTAGCCATACTGAATCATGCCTTTCAACACATACTAAACATGTAGACGCCATACATGTAGATTTATGAAAATACCGTTTCATTTAGTGGTTAGCAGAAAGTGAAAATTAACATTCACAAGGGTAACGACGACTGATCACTGGACTGGACTGTTTTTTTTTTTCTTCTTGTTTTTCAATTTTTGTGTACACCTACTGTTTGCGTACAGTATATCTACCTTCTTAAAAAAGCACCATCACATCACCTCTCCCCCAAAGTGAATAAAAAGAAAAGAAAGCCTGCCACTGCTGGAGCCTTTTTAGAAAGTGGTTCCTGTCAGTGTTTGTCTCCACACTGGTGAAGTTGAGTGACAGCCACAGACATGTGGCCATTAGGCAGAGACACAAATGGAGACTGCTAAAGTTTGTGGAGAGGGTTTTTCAGGTGTTTTGCGTTTGGCGTGTGTGCTTGTGTCAAAGTTAATATGAATACATGGACGTTGATGTGTAAGTACATAAATGCTTCTGACATTGTTGTTCGTTTCAGTTCCGTTGCCAAAGATTAATATCAGTGTTTTGCACAATGGGTTTAATTTTCAGTTATTTTCAGTCAGACCGGATGTTTTAAACTCAAACAATCACCATCTTGATGACATCAGTGGGCTAAAATCCCAGTGTTGTAGTCAAGACCACATAAACCGAGTCCAATTCATGACCAAGAACAGTGTGTATCAAGAGTGAGAAAAGACTCTGAGGGGTTGGGACCAACCATAGGCACTCCTAAGACTGGTCCGGTTCTTCATTCACCAATTTTATTGCCATACATATCAGAGCCTGACAGATATATTGGCTGGTCAGTATTAAATGCTGACTGTCTATCACAGATATGTCAGTATCAAAGTTCTCCATAATCGGCCGATATGAAACTTTTGGGTTTTACAGAACATGACGCAGACAAAGATGCGTGGGTGATTAATAATTCTTAGAATCCCCATAAAGTTTCAGTACACTGATGTCATTTAATGCAATTATTGTCAATTAAACTGTGAAATATCATCCTCTGTTACACATTGACAACCACATTTAAGGGATCACTGTGTGTATATCAGCCAATATATCAATATCGGAGTCCTTTACTCCCTAACATTAACATTGGTATTGGCCCCAAAAACCGGTTGGGTTGGGTAAATCCCACACCAAATGAACCAATGATTTCTGATCACTGGTGGATTTTCTGTGTAGGATTTGACTTTGTTTTCTATGAGCAACAAATTCAAAACAACCCTGAGGAACTGAAATTAACCATTTTTTATCCGACACTCCATGATTGACCATCAACCTGACAAAATACAATTTTTTGTGCAAGCATCAGATTTTCTAGGTGATTCCTGTCATGTCTCATAGAAAACAATCATTATGTACCAATGGTATCAGACCATAACATAATACAGTGATATCCCTGCAGTCATGGTGTTGACTGGTCTTGAAACCTTAAAAAAAAAAAACAATACTGTCTGAAATGGTAAAGTTTGCTGGAAATGTAATAGTTATTAACTCTCCCAAGCATCTTTACCTGCATAATAATCATAATTTAAAAAAGTTTTAATTTTGGACAAAATATACACTTTATATCACTATATCTGGCAAATACTGACTGATAATATCGGTCTCAGGCTGAAATCTAAAGAATAAAGCTGGAGATGACTGTGTTCATCCAGTTTGATTCATTAATTACAGAAAAACGCACAGTTTATCACACTCGTTTGACGCCCTGTGACCAACATGATGGTGGCAGATGACTAAATGCTGCTGTGAGTGGTTCACTCAGAATCACTAAATTAAGTTTTTTTTATTGCTTGACCGCCCTAGTCTGAACACATCATGTCATTAAAAGAGAATGAAGTTGCTCAATGAAGCCTTATGTGCCATCATCCTCTACTCCCTCTTTCCCTCGCCGTCTCCAGGTCAGCGGGATCAATGCATCGATGAGCAGGAAACGTGAGCAGCGGGTGCTGTTCATGGTGGTGGTGATGGTGATCTGCTACCTGTTGTGCTGGCTGCCATACGGCATCATGGCCCTGCTGGCAACCTTCGGGCCACCGGGCCTGGTCACGCCCGAGGCTAGCATCATCCCCTCAGTTCTGGCCAAAACGAGCACGGTCATCAACCCGGTCATCTATGTCTTCATGAATAAACAGGTGAGAATAAGGGGGAGGGAGGGAGGGAGGGAGGGCCTTTCTCTGAGGTCAGTGCCTTTCATCAATTGCTGTCACGTAGCAGCAGGTGGAGGTCGTCCTGCCCACTGAGGCCAGTCATCGCTGTTGTTCTCACAGTGGTTCGATATAATAGAAATGAGCCGTTGCTTTATATTCTGATCAGATGTTACTCAGTGTCTTCCTGACACTGAATAATCTAAATGAATTACTTGCATGCGAACAATGAATACGTTATTTCAGGTGTTTTTGTTCACATTTGAATTGACCTATTTGTTACAGATTTGAGGAGAAAAGCTCAAGCTGCATAACGCAAATCCACACTGAAAAGATAATCAGATAACTTTTTTGACATGCATTATGATGGCTGTCTTCTTCCGTAAATGCACTAAGTGTATCACAGGCTCCAATAAGATCATAATCTATCAAATGACACAGAGAGTCACTCCCTTGATCCAAGTTTGCATTTCGTTTCTCATGCCATATTTAACAAATCTAATCTATTCTTAAGTCGCCTAAACCAAGCATTTCACATGACTCTAACCAATTCCTGGGACCTACTCACCTGATTGTTGCTTATTTAGTCACAAAAATTTGAAGGAGTAGTTTTGTGTTCAGCTTAACATGCAGAGACTCTCACGCTCGCCTTTGTACTGATTAAACAAATAAGGTATTACATGTTATATAAAGAGATTTAAAGAATCTGGTAGGTGGATTTTGGACACAGCCAGGCCAAGTGGTTTTCCCTTTTATGCTAAGATAAGCTGTGGATAAGCCTTAGAATTAACAGACATCTGAATAAGTCGTCTAATCAAATTATCCAATAGAAAGCAAGTAAACATACTTCACAAAATTCCCTGGTCTGATCTGTCTAAAAACTCAGTAGCTGTGGTTTAATCAGATGTGGCTGACAGTGACCAAAAAAGCCCCTGAACTTTCATCAGATCTTGATCCAGCTGGTACTAAATCCTGATCGGTGCATGGAAATACCTGACATAGGCTTCTTCCCACCCGCTTCAAACCAACTGGAGCACAAAAAGATCAAACCAAAACCTCAACTGTTGAACATCCTTTTAGGGGAATTTTGGGATGTTAAGACCCGGTCCCGAATAATTTATTTGAATGAAATTGTAGATTGCCTCAGCTGGCAGTCACAACATGGCTGTAAAAGCTACAATGAAATCCTTTACCGCAAGACTGTCAAAGTTATGGCCAATGAAAGTGCTTGTTTTTGTCACCGACAGGCTGAAAATGTTCTTCTTGCTACACTAACATTACAGAAATGATTCCTATGGAGATAGAGCATTTTGTTGAATAATAATCTAATAATAAGTCTCATTCAAGGAGAAGTCTCGCTATGAAATCTGAGGTGAGTTGCTATAACAGCTGCCTTATTTGAGACTTACAAAATTGGCTAATTCAGACATGACTTTGGAAATAAATTCTTTCCACCAGTATCTCTAAGTCAACTCCTCTCTCCAACTATGACTAACGTTTCCACCGTAGTCTCTCTGCAACAGCTCGGCTCTCGCAATTCCAGCGATTCCAAAGTAAGGCTTCTCTTTAAACGTGACATGTGTTTTTGATAACAAAACAATTGTACTATTTCAAAAAAGGTCTATCTCTGAAGGAATGGTTTCTGGGATGTTGCCAGACACTTATATCAACCTCAGCCTGTCAGTGGCAAGAAACAAGCAGTCTCTGTGGACTCTATGACTTTGAAGGTGGTAGTTGCCCGAAACGATTACATTGCAGCGACTGCAGTTGGGCGCAGCTACATAATATTAAGTAATGGACCTTCTGTATGTGTGTATTGTGTCCTGTTGAGCAGGGATTTGGTTTTATTTGTTTCTTAACACTTTGAAAGCAACACAGAGTCTGCTCCTTCATTCAGCTTACATCCGTTGCATCAGGCTTGAGTCAAGTTGGGAAGTAAAAATCAGAACGGGTTCAGGTTAGACCTCTCTTTTGGGTTCGGATGGAAACATGCTGCCCACGCTGCACTCGAGTTTGCAGCGCTTTAGAAGTTTGTCGAAAAGAATGTGTACGCATATTTCTCTTTCATACACACACTTCTGGAGGTGAATCTACACTACGAGACCTATGAGTCTTTGCACATCTGACCCCTGAAAGTTCGACACAGCAGTGGAGGAAAAGCTGCAGACACGTGAGTGGGCATCTGTCACAAGTTAAAAGGAAGGCAGACATAAACTTTCTGGGCCTGGACAGTGCTGGCCCCACTCGTGCATTTTTGGCTGGAGGGCCAGAGAGACAGCAGACAAGATAAAAGGCAGGCAGTTGGGCAATCAGGGTCGGGAAGTGAACTCAAGCATCAGACATGTTTCATTAGTCATTCCTCCTGTTATGCCTCTAGAGGCGAACATGTGGAGAACCACATCTGATTATGAATCAGTTGTACGTACTCACTGAATTATTGATTAGGAGCTAGGGAACTCTAAACTTTTGTATTGAAATTATTAATCTCAGCAGACCTTAAAAGTGGTGTCACATTTATCATGCAACTCTCGCCTGTTTGTGTTATTTAATTAAATCCACAGACTGATGGTTGGTTGTTGACTCATTCCGCAGGTTCAGCCAAGATGGAGATTAGCGTCCAGAGCAATGCTTGCATTGGATCCGGGTTTCTTTCTCCCGAAAATTAGATTAGTCTATTTCCAGCAAAGGTCTTTGGTGATTGTAAATCAGATTTAATGAGACACGTTGCCTAACCAGGAGGAGCACTGATGCATTTTTGGCTCAAAAGGATAGGCTCAGTGGACAGGTACTGTGTAATGGATTGCTCCAGAAAATTTTGACCTGGCCCCAGTGTGTTCTATCAAAACAACTGATTGCATTGTAATCAGTTGCTTTATTGTAGAACTTTAAACACAGTAGCAGTTCACTGCTGTGCAGCTACAACTGTTCGGTCCTAAAAGTGATTCAAACATATTATTTCAGAAGATATTTCTTAATTCATTTGATGATAAATTATCTAACAAATTCAAGCCTTAGTCATGTTTTTAACACCTTTGTAAAACATTGTTTACCAAGGCTGGATTACCAACTAAGCAGAGACGGAAACTGCCTCGGGGCTCTACCAATTAGTTGTGACTCTCAACATGAGGGCTGATAAATGTGAGGGTGCACCAGTTACTTTTTTTCTTTGTTTGTTTGTTAAATTGTGGATGCTTTTACATATTCAGGCTCATTAAATTCATTCAAATGGAACTGTCCACTCAGAGGAAAATGTGTTGTTTTTCCCATTTGTTTTGAATTATTATAGATATGATGAAAAATAATGAGAATAAATATACATATATATATCCAATCCCTGATCGGGATGTAACGTCCGATTCCGATCGAGTCTGAAACCACGTGATCGGCCTCGATTTCCGATCACGTGATCGGATCGGGACATCCCTTGTATTGACTTTTCTCACTGTCATTTTGTCGTATTCAGATTTGTTTGTTTTTTTCTTCTTAGACCTCATGCTCAAACATGCAGGCAATGGGTAATCAAAAATGGGTTACAGGGTTTGAGATTGTCCTGGCGCTCTGGGTGTGCACCGAGCTCTACAGTGAGAGAAGAGACTGAAATCTGAGTGCATCCACATCATTGACACAGTGTGGATTCAAGTATCTGGTTAAATAAAGTCAGCAAAATATTTCTTTGCATCCCTCCGAATGTTTTTGTCTCACTGCATTTGTTGTGGGATTTTCTGAACATCCAACTTATATAAGAGCACAAAACAGTATCACTGTGTTCACTCAGACTATTTGCTGCGTTTCCACCTGGCTTATTATCTCAGGACAGGTTTTGTTCTTTACCCGGTGGTAGGAGGAAACAGCAGGGGAACGGATTTTGACACAACACCGGTGCTCTCCATCAAATGAATGACTCTCCGTCCAATCCTGTTTTACCTCACCTTTTCCTCATTGTCATTTTTGCTGTCTCTATTTTGCAGTGAGTTTCCAAAGTTAATCCAGTTGTTCCACCCTTACCTAAGGATGGTGACCAGGGAAACTAATGACTCTTTCTGTTTGGTTCCAGGTTTTTCAGGGGAAAAAAATCAAGCAAATCTGTACTGAAAAGTGAAAGCCAGGCTTATAGGGACCAAATCAAATATGTGGGTGGTTCCATTTTTTTCTCTGCCATTACACTGTGCAATCAGTATTCAGTTTAGAATGTTAAGTTGTCGCAAAAAAAGTTGTCTATTGTCAGTTTCAAGATATTCAATGCGAATGACCATGATTTAGGATTTACAGTTGGATGTAAGGTGGGCCAGAACTTAATGCAAATTTCACTTTGTACTTATCAAGTTTTTCTCTCAAGTAAAACTGTTTGTACGGAACAAAACATTTGCACATAAGATTTAAGATGTTTTGTTCCTTTGTGAAGTGCAGTTCATCATGGTGGGGAAAACATAACAGAAGATAACAAAGATTGTCCTCCACTCCCTCTGGGGCCGGATGATAAAACTTTTTCTCCCCAATGTAATCTTTATCATCTCATTCAGTTGTATTAAGTGAAGCCCAAAATGCTGTGTAAGGGTTTGAAAAAAAAAAATCCCTTTGGACTCAGTCAAAGGGATTTCATGTACTATACAGAGAATTATATACTGTACTGTATATTGGGGAGCAAATCTTATCACAGTTTCCAAAGCCATCCAAGTGTAATACTTTGCTCCGGAGTTTAAACTTCTCTCACTGAGTTACCCTCAAGAGCTTTTTTACTGTGAACCTGGAAATAACACACAAAATTTTACCCTGGTCCAGATGTTCTCCTGTCATCTGGAGACATGCATGTAGTGCGTTGCCTCTAACACTCCCTTCCCTCTCTAACCCCCACCACAGCAGCAATGAACTCATGTTACAGGGACATAGCCCGCACATCATCTACCTCATGAAAGTGTGAGAATAAAGCCACAGCGGGAGAGAGGGACACCGAATGTCCTGTATGTCTTTTTCAGTCTTCAATTCCTCCCAGCCCGTTACTATGGAAACTGTGAGTTGAGGCGAGTTGAAGACTAAAAATGCTGTACAGATACAAGTAGCAGCTGGCGTGCGTTTGTCCCATCAACAAATCGGCGGAGTGCGTTGCCAAGAAGTCTTAGGTCGAGGTAAGGAACCTGCACGGACCCAGGAATTGTGGGTAAGTTTACTCTGAATCACCTGTCTGTCTCTACTGAATACATTGTGGTTTGTACTAAATGTCTGCTGAGAGTAGACGAGAGACATGCCGGGAGACTGTCAAAAGTGATTCTACACGCTGTATCGTAGGTGACTGGACGTGTTTCAGTTTCTTGAAGACGTTTAACCTCTCATCCAAGAGGTGTCTTCAGTTCTAACTAACTGGAGGGAGGGTTTCAAGTCTGCAACTCCAAAATGTTGACCTACTCTATTATCATTATCATAAGTGGGAGTACCTTTGCAAAACTGGGTTAAATTAGGTCAGGTACTAGAAACTAGAAACCTGGTTCCTCCCTCAAATTTTGATACCACTTTTTCAGTTTTGTGTAACAATGTTATGAAATGTTTTTATTTGTCATTTCTTTATGGATTGCCTGAAAACTATTTTTAAGGTGTGTAGCAACTAATAATGTAATAATGGCTCATAATGTAATCATTTCAATGTAATAAAAGTTCATAATGTAATAATTGGCTCATAGTGTAATAAAATCACAGACCCATAATGTAATAATTTGCGCATAATGTAATAATGTAATATCTAACAATTGTGGTAACAATGATTAAGTATGTTTTCATGCTGAACAGACTGCAATTGGGGTACCGTTGACTGCAGCTGCTTGTCAGAACTCATTTGACCTAAATGGGAACTGCTTTTGTGACATGATTTAAGGACCCTTTAGGCTGATTTACCTCAAATCTGTAATGCCTTATATTATCTTTATATGATCATCCTTTTAATTGGAAAACGTAAGTAGAGCTATACTTTAATTGTGACCCTTTGGCATTACACACAATATTTGTGTATTGTGTATCTTGCAGTGTGAAAAACATAGTGGTGTAATCATGCTGACAAACCTGGTGAAACATAACCTCCTTGGCAGAGGTAACAAAGTTGAATCCATTATCCGAACTATAATTTTGTGGGGAACATTGTTTGTACAAACTTATTAGACAAAAGATAACTTCTAAAAATCTAACCTATCTTTGCAGCTGGAGACTATAGGGGTGACTGTGTTGACGAGTTATAGCAGCAATATTGTGAAAAAGGGTTATGGAGTTATTGCTGCTTTTCTCCCCCCTGGAAGCTCCCTCTAAAATTGTTTTAATGCGGGAGAAATAAAACAACATTTCAAGCCCAGATTGGCTCTTCATCAGGTACAGAGGTATTAGAACAAAGACCAAGAAGAGGAGCTGATAGTGACTCAAAACTTTGTACTTTTTCTGATGAAATTAAATAGAATTTCAAAGGGAGTGTCATGGCAAGCAGAAATAACAAGGTTTTTCTTTCCTCTCCCCCTGAGCAATGAAAGCTCATTCAGTTGACGACCGAAGCTTGTATATTGCTTACCAATATGGCTGCATGTAATCATGGTTTCCCTTGAAGAAGTTGTAACAGGAAGCACAAACCATCTGCATTGATGAAGCATTACTGCATCGTCCGGAACCAAGGTTTGGATTTGTGTCAGAATCCTCTCACTCCTCAGGCCACTTGAAACTGGAGGGTAGAGGATAGATTTGTTTTCTGAAGAACCATGTTCGAGGCAAGGCACTGATGTATTTTGTCAATGGCTCTTTCCATCACGGAAACAAGACATTGCACGAAATCTTGACTGTGAGAGTTCCAGCCACTGATTGCAGTGTGCGGAAATGATTGATGTACACGATATAAACACACTGCAGCCCTTCACTGGGTTGAGAATGTGCCAGGAAATCCCAAGAGGGTATCAGATGATTGTCATTCTGTTCACATGCCCATGAGGCACTCATTGTCTCTCCCGCCTATAGCACTCAGATCTTTTCATTTTTTTATTACCTCCAGTGGTCTGCTGGAGATTTCACAACACTGGGGAGTTCATGGTATCAAATTAAGCCACATACTTGTCAAATAAGTAATGGGTTATCTTCTGACTCCTACAAAAAAAAGTTAATACTTTCTGTCATTGACTCAATTCAAGTAGATCCCTTGAAGAGCATTATGTATAATGTATTGAAGTGATTGACTGTCCTCGATTAAACTTTTCTCCTACTGTGTTGAGAACAATGCAAAGTTTTCGATATTGCTGTCATTACAGAATTCAATTAAAAGAGTAGGATCCCTAGACTGAAGCACTGTGACGGCGCAACACTCAAAAAGAGTTACTTACACAACTGGCGCTTCATTTGTTTTGCGGAATTACAGCGTCGGTCAGAAGAGTCAGTCAGTCGGTAGAGACTTGGCTTGGGGACCGGAGGGTGGCCGGTTCAAGTCCAGCTACGGACCACAATGTGGAAGTGGACTGGTAGCTGAAGAGGTGCCAGTTCACCTCCTTGGCTACTGCTAAGGTGCCCTTGAGCAAGGCATCAAACCCCCATATGTTCCCCGGGCGCATATTTCGGTTGTGTTTGCATGTAATATATATCTGATAAAATAATTTCTCCCTGGAGATTAATAAAGTAAAAGAAAGAAGAATTATGTGAAATTTGGAATCAGAAAAAAAAATGTTTATCAGTTGTCATTTTCAGCAGAGACTATAATGTTATTGATGTTTAGTGAAACACCTGACCTTTCTGCTGTGCTCATTTTACAAACAGTGTTGCTTGGCGTCTTAGATATCCACCCAACAGTGACATTTTGGACTACTAGGTTTAGGAAAACTCAAGCTGCCTTTGTTTTTTATCTGTCGCCCAACCCAGAAATTAGGTTTCAAAACTAATGTTAGTTAAAGCGTGTTAATGAGATATAAAAACATCAAGCATGCATTTCAGATGAATTAGACTTACTCACTTTTAAATAACAATATGGAAGCTGGGGTACTCTAACCCGGAGAGTAGAGTAGACTAACATTATGGTTGGTTCTGTTCCTCTTTGTTTTACCCAGCTCTGCAGTGAGCATATATATATATATATAACCACGGATTGCATTCGACCCAGATTCCAAAGAAGCTGGTACACTGTGTGAAATGTCAATAAGAACAGAATGCAAACAAACACTGTTTAATGGCAACAGTGTGACAAAGTGTTCCCAAGTTAGTAGTATCTTTTAGACAGTCATGGTTTGAACCTCGACCCATCCTTGCTTGAAAGCGACTGAGCCTTTTGACGATGTCACTTTCACACTCAGATCTTAAAAGTGCTTCTTTTGTCGTATTTATGCTTTTACACAAAGGTTTGACATTTCGACATGGGGGGAATTTTCATGATTTTTTTTTTTTTTTTTTTTTTTTTTTTTTTTTTTTTTTT
>CAEMYA010000024.1:5218168-5238652 GCA_903131615.1 Diplodus sargus
GCCTGGGAGAGTGTCCGCGCCCCCCCCAGGGGGGTGGGCCCCACCGGATGAGAACCACTGGGTTAGAGTATTGAAAATGATTGGTTAGATTAGGAAAAGATGATACTTAGAATTAAAGGTAATATTGAAGGTTAAAATGAACTATGTTCAGTTACGTCACTCACATAATGTAAGTTAAGACATTTCTGTGAGTTAAGTTACTCACATGACGGATTCAAAACAATTTTCTCTTTACTCCTGGTCTCAAATGGGACGTGAACCCCAGTCTACGTAGCGAAAGTTCAGAGTATAGTCCATCCTACCAACTCGAACACCCCTGACTGTGAATCTTGCTCTTTACACTACTGCACTGAAGAAATTAGGCTAATGGGGCTTTTCCACTGGTACCTGTGGCCGCTGCAAGTCAAACGGAACTGTGCCAATTCGCATTACCATTCCCCATTTTACTGCCCTAAATTGAGCCAAGCCTAGCCCGGGATAGAAATTCCCTGTAGAAGGTCCAAAGTGTGCCCGCCATTCCCTCAAGCTTGGAGGTGTGGTCCATGTCGACCCCTTTCTCTCCCTCAAATAAGTCTGTGTGGTGAGAATAAACCAATCTTTGTGCAGGAAACCTGAGAGAAAGACGTTTTTAGTTTAGTCTCTCTCCAGTGTTCTTTCAGATATCTGCTGTATTTTACCAGCATATGTGCTTCCAGCTGATGAAAACTTTTGAGTTTTAATGTGAAGAATTTGTAGAAAATGAAATGTGTTTGCCACGCGGCTCTTCTCGATAGTGCTCCGGGGATGAAGGGCTTTTACAGCCGCTCCTCAAGCACATCAAACCCAAGTAGAGCTAGATTAGCAGGTGTAATGGAAACACACCAATCCAGTGTCAAACTTGTATATGCAGGGTCACTACCAGGCTGTTGTATTTGACACTTGGGATGTGAGAATGGGCTGCCAGTGCATTTCTCTGGGACTATATTTGAGTTTTATATAACAAACAAAACTGCAAAGCCAACGTGTTTGAACTGCTAATGAAAATCTTCTTGTGTACAGTCACGTAGAGCCAGAAGAATCCCAGATCCCTGCAGACGCCCCATGCTTTAAAAAATAGATGAAGGCCTTATTGTTTTAGATGATGCCTGACATTTGACCCTCTTGTTGTCAGCCCTCTACCCATGCAGCATCTGCCCAGATCACAGAAAGCATCGCCCCAGCCTGATGTGAGCAGTCTGAGATGACCCATCCTGAGTCATCTCCCACCCTCTCCCTCCAAAACACTCCCATCTCCCTGTCATGCTTTATCTATTCATCTGTCATTCTCTTCACCTTTCTCTTGACCTTAGCCTGGATGCCTCTGTGTCTTAACTAACTTCATCCGCTACCATTTGTCTGTTGCATCCATTCCCCCCATCGCCTTTCCTGTCCTTCTAACACTCTTCAGCGTGTTGTTTGGACAGCTGAGGAGAGCAGGGAGAGTGCATCAGGAGCGCAGAGATGTGTTGATTGTCTCGTTTCTCCACCCCTACTTGCTAGCCTTCACTCTTAGGTGACCTATAGGTTATTAACAGACTGACAAAGGGGACGTACGCGTAGCACAGAGATACACCGTGAGGAGAATTTCTGTTTATGTCCTGAGGCATTTCTCCCTCTCTCTCACGCGCGCGCGCTTTCTCCCACTGTCTCTCCATACCCAGCAAGTATTTGACAGACAGTGATAAGCAGGAGAAGTTCAATGTCGAGTCGAATGAATACAAAATACTCGCGAGATGAGTTCATGGCGTGGTAAAAAATTCATTCTCCAGACAGGTTTTTTAAAGAAAAGAGTACTCAAGTAAAATGGTAAGACTGGCAATGTTCTATATTTTTGTTATTTTTAACAAATCTAACCAACAAGATGTTAGTCCATCCATCAATACTCCCAGTCCCAAGCCCATCATTTATTCATGAAGATGTACATCTTTAAAACCAGGTCGAATTAATGCCAGCCTGTCCTTATCAGAAAACCATACACTGTAGGTCGACGGTGAAAGCAGTTTATCACAACCCACAATGAGGCTTCTTGTTAAGTGGGGAGTGTCATTATTAGGGCAGCAAAGGGAGGAAGTGTGGCGGAGTGGTATAAAGAGCCGCAAAGTTTGATCAAAGACAAGATCAGAGATGGATAGGTAGTAGTCGCCTTCATAACATTAGTGAACTTACGTATTTGACGTCGGCCGGTTCATAACTAAAGTCACATAAGTACTGCAAGGTATTCAAAACACAACCAAGTAGTTTTGTCACCTCAGCTTGACCAAAATGTGACAGTGCAACAAAGGTCTCTTTCACCTGTCATTGGTTTACAGGTGCAGCCATGTTGTTTGTGGAATGGCAGTCTTACTTATAGGACGTAGACTGTTGCTGTAAAGCCTGTCATTGGTCGCCTATCTCCTCCTCTTTCTTCCACTTTCTGCATGTACTGTGTCCAAAATTCCAACAAAACAAAACAAAACAATGAAACCTCCAAGCCATTAACCTACACTTTGAAACCGAAAAGTTACTCTAACAATAGATGCTGCCTTTCCTTTCAACTGCAATTTAGCCATTTTTAAGACAGGGCTCACCTCCCAAAGTGCAAACCAAGTTTCCCCAAACACTATTTTGCAGGGGCATCGCCGCTTAAGATGATTGTGATTGGGTAAAAGACATGCCAACAGGCCAGAGCTTTTGTTTCCTATATCCCAGAATGACAGATAGTGCCGCCAGACTGTTGGTGTTGTCCTGGTGGTCACTGGCAACAGTGATGTGCCACAGTCGCCCCCCCTTGTGGCCCAATTGTTGAAAAACGCGCGCTAAAGTGCCCTCTTGGGAGCCAATATGCACGCTAAAGTGCCCTCTTGGGAGCCAAAAAAGTGTGCCAAAGTACCCTCTTGGTTGGCAAAACACACTGAACTGCCCCCTTGGCTGGTTAAAACATGATAAACTGCCCTCTTGGGAGGCAAAACGTGCGCTAAAGTGCCCTCTTGGGAGCCAAAACGTGCACTAAAGGGCCCTTCTTTTCGCCCCTGCCCTTCAAAAAGTCTGCGCACGCCACTGACTGGCAATCCACCTTTTCACTTTTTTAAGGTATGAGGAAGGACGTGTTATATGGAAAGAGTCACAAACCTAGAAAAGTAGAAATTAGTATGGAGTTTTTTGTTTTGTTATTTAATCATCTTTGGCATAATCTACATTTTCTCAGTTTACTTTTAAATGATTAATATTATGCGTTTCACAGACCACAAATATTAGAAGACTTTCCGTGTGAATGATTCCCCTGTACATATATAAGTATATGCAAGTTTAATGGTTTCTCTACTCCGATGGAAGGTCATACATCACATTTGTGACATCTTTGTACAGTTATATAATTTAAAGCAACATTAGGGAGAAATCAGCATTTTGTGCAACCTGGCGCCCCCACAGGAAAACAGCTGTTATTAAGACAAATCCCAGGTCTGTAAAAATGTGTCAGACGCGATGTAGGTGCGTAACTACAAACAAAACTCATAACGTCATTACAACGTTGTGTGTTGAAGTAAACATGTGTAACGCTGTGATTCTTCCCTCTCACTTAAGCTACATAGTGCAGAAACAAGTGATGGTGGTCAGAGTACCTGAGATGACACCATTCACCCTACTACGAGACACTGTAGCACCAGCACGATTTTTAACATTTTAAGGTAAAATAGTTCCATATTGTTGCTGTAGAGTTTGAAGCCTGCTACTAAATTTTAGATTTGAAGTTTCAAAGGAAAACACCTGACTGGTCTGTAGCGGTCTTTCAAGGAGAGGCTCAGCATCGCATACTATTCACAGGGTCACTCTTAGAAAAGACTGATTCACACAGATAGGTTAAACTAAAAAGGCAACTGTCATGGAAGGTGTGCATACACCTTTGTTCTTCAGTAGCTCCAAAGGCAACAAAAGCGCGCTGAGCCCTGGTGGGTTTTGCGGTGAATGTCACTTTGCAACATGACAATTTCCATCTGCACTTAACCAGCATCTGAGGTAAATGCTGCACTCAGATGCTCAGCAATGCATGTCATGTCCACTTACAGTGAAAGGATTCAAAATGAATGACAGAAGTGGCTCCAGCTTATTACAGTCACAGAACCTGTCTTGGAACTCTTACCTAAGTCTATATAGGAGTTGAGAGTACTTTTCTGCAGCGCGGTCCAAGGCACCAGATGCAGCAGTATTGTCATTCAGCAGTGACTGCACAGAGGGAGTGCAGTGATTTCTTTCTCAGTAAATGCACCTAGAAAAGATAAATCTTAGCTTTGGTCAATGACAGGTTCACATTTAGCTTGCAGTTTACAGTTTAAATGGTTTGATCTCTTTGATTTTCCCCAACAATATTTCAATACCCTTCCCCTGCTAAGCCTTTTAGATTGTGTGTGTGCAACAACAGGTCACCATATTCAGCTGTTTATGATCATCATGATCGGAGTCATTACACGATGAATGCCCATCATTGCACTTATCGCCTGCTAATGAATGTTGCAGTGGTTAAGTGGACATTTACGGATGTCTGGGTCACCTTAGTATTGTGAGACAAAGCCTGTGTGATGGCCAGTCACCACATCATCTGTTGTTGCAGACCCCAGCTTTTCCAGGGGTTTTCAACAGCGGCAGGAGTGTCAGGAGTTCTCTTTCTTGCAGAGATCTTGGAATACCATTCTTAGAAGCACCCTCAGATAAGATGCTAAACCACCTGCATGTACTCAGATGTCAGCCCAGCTGTTCTGCTAAGTTCTCAGGCTTAATCGACACTCTTCTGACTGTTGTACTTGCCTCCAGTTGGATGTCAGACAGAGTGAAGATGAATTTGGGCCAACTCATGTCATCCTTAAACAAGGTGTTCACTTTCAGTACATCACCTTACAAAAAAGGTTTCTTGTTATTTGACGAAAAAAGGTTAGACCAAGGTCTGAATTAAGCTACTTTTGCTGCTCAGGTTTTTGGGTCTAAAGCCACCTTTAATTCTAAGTCTTTCTTGAACCTTAATTAGCTACTTCTTAGATCTTCTTCAACATAGAGTGGAAGAGCTCCTCTATGTTGTGGCGCTCCACCATTACCACATTCGTCCAACAAAGGACACATACACACATAACTGTTGTGAAGAAGAACTCTTCCTCTCACTGCTCATGCCCTGTTTTACTTCTACGCTTTTCTGCCATTCCTGACGATGTAAGCCTTAAACTTCAACCTAGTTAGCTCAACATCATAGCTATACTAGCTAGCAGGCAAAGAATGAATATGGGAGCAAAGGGGCGGTGTAATATAACATCAAGCTCTGCCCCAGACAGGGTCAGAGATCTTATAAATGATAAATTGAATTTTCCAAAATGTTATATAGAATGTTAAACCAGTTATTTTTTTCCACACTCAGTGTTTTTAAAAAAAATGTTTTGAGATCCAAGTAACCTCGACCTCTGACCTTTGGTCACCAAACTCTAATCAGTTCACGCTTGAATCATGGTGGACACATGAAGAAATTTGAAGAAATTCCCTTAATGTGTTTCCGAGATGTTGTGTTCACGACCATGGGGCACCATTAGGTAATAATGACGTTTGACTACCTAAACCTAATCAGTTCATCCTTGACTCCAATTTGTACCAAATTTGAAGAAATTCCCTCAAGGTGTTCTTGAGATTTTGCGTTCACGGACTGAGAGACGTAGAGATGATGGACAACCTGAAAACTTAATGCCTCTGGTCACAGCCGTCGCTGGCATGAGGGCGTAGGAGCAGTGACTCGTTGGCTCCCTGTGAGCGACCAGGTGCTCACAGGTAGCGTCTTGGCTACCAGTGGTATGAATTAGGCCCATATATATTCAATACTTTTATATTGTTAAAAAGGCTACATAATTTCCCTACAGCTGGGTACTGTAGTTTTATTATCAAACAATATGTTTGACTGACTACAGTGCATGGGCTCATCATAGTGAAGTAACGCATAGGCCAGTACAGCAGTGCGGCTCCTTTATTTATATTTCAACAGATTTTGGACAACAATGAATCTCTCCAGCGCAGATAAATAAAATATATCCGGCTTTGGCTTCACAAGGAAACCTTTAATTAATACATTGTTGGTTTTGGGATTTGACAGAAAATACAAAATATTGAACACTAACGGACTCCTTCTTTGACAACAGGATGCTGTTAGGAACTGCTTTTTTAGCTCTTGCAGAAGGCCGCATAAGCATCACATCTCTTTGTTCCTACAAAGCTTCCTGTTAATCTCCCTATTACGTTTGTGATTGTATTTTATTGATGTTATTGTCTTTTTCTCGCTCTCACTAAAACAAATATTTTTTTCAAATTTGAAGTGCTTTCTATGTCTGTATTTGATATTTGTGGCATCTCTACATTTATCAGGTGCTGTGAAAGAGTTTCATCATATTTTGCACTCATGAGAAAATGTAGTAGACTATAAGTATACATGCAACTCCTGAAGTATACTAAGTATACTACGTTTACTTAAGAGGGGCGTCTTCTGAGTCGTAATAAACTGGAGCTGAAAAAGAATACTTGAAAATGGTCTGAATTGTCATCCGATGCCTCCCTGTGTTGTGAATGTGTCTTGGATGTGGCTGGTAATGCCTGGAATTCAAAGTATAGCCAAATACCCTGAATGCATTGTTATGCTTTCAACCTGAGGCTGGGGTCCTCAATTATTCAGAATCTTCCTATCTGTCCATCAGCACATACCCCGGACTTTGAGCTGGACAGCACAGGGGCTCTATTATGTGTAGAGGTCCGCATAAAAACAGGAAGATCTGCATGAAATCCCAATCCAGAGACTTTCAGATCTGTTTCTTTTATTGAAAAATGCATCCAAGAGTCCATTCACTATTTATTATATGCTGACAGATGATGTATACGTTCCTCTGTACCTCTGATATGGACTGCCCTTTCTATCCACAAAATATTTTGATGTGTTCTGATTCTTGCTGGTGGTTAGAACACAGCAGTCGTGGAGGTGTGTGTCTGTAGCATTTCATGTGAAACCACTGTCGGTGGTCATGCTTAAAATGATTGAGACGTCTTCCACAGTAGCCACCCTTTGTGGTTATGTATCGTCATGTGTAAAAGGAAGACATCCAGGATTTCTCTTGCGGCTTGCTAATATTCGTACATTAGTCGAATGTGGCTGCCTCGTTCTCTGGCTGTGATGTGCAAATAAGCTTGTCCTATAATTGTAAAGGCTCAACTCCTGTACTCCAGCATAAAATAGATCCGGGTATGATGACGGAAAGTAAGTAACACCTAGTTATTGGAGGGAGCTTTTGAGGTGTATGATGATGCTGGGTCCCGATGCCTGGATGTTATGGTGCCCAACCACAACCCAGATATTCACTCTATTAATGTGTGTCTCACTAAATAAAGGGAAACACCACAGCAGTGGGGCTCAGCAATGGCTGCAAATGGTGAGACGCAGGATCGTCCAATGGCTTCTTGTCAATGTTTTCGTATGAAGCTCCGGATGTCTGTCATCGCCCTTAAAAAAGATAAATAAATCCTCTAACAAAATCCTCAGTCTTATTACAGTCATTCACTGGATTAAATGGAGTGCCAAGCAGCGAGCGAATGCAGAGACATAATGTGATCTTTTTATTTTGTAACAATTTAAGTAATTTACGATAATAATGGTGGGGCCGAAATTTATGTTAAAGTTACATCATTGATGGTGCTGTCAGATAGCTGCCAGATTGCTCCGCTAAAGGTTGGAGACCAACACACTGGATGCCTGTGTGCTGTGTAGCGGCTGCGTTGCTGCGGATAATTCGCACCAGACCAAGCGAGCATAGTCGTCATGTGGAAAAAATCACGCCTTTCTGTTACGCATTTTGGTATCGCTTTTGTGGGAAGCGGCTTAAAACCAGTCAGTACAGCTCTGCCTAATTTTTTTAAGGATATTGGGCTTCTTTAACAGATGCAATGGACTTTAGCAATCTGCAAGGGCAGCAGACTGGGTGCACAGCTGCAGTCAGGGCAGGTACCAGAGCAGTATCTGTAGACGGCAGCTAACAAGTAATCTGGTCAGCGCACCTGAATGACTGTTACAGGAGGACATCGAGAACAACGGGAACATTGAGGGTCAAAGTGCTCTAAAAAGCATTTCATCAAGGGACGGCTGTGGCTGACCAGATTTCTAGCGCACCGGAGGGAGTTAGAAATTGCTGAAGTACACAACTTAGAAGAACAAGACAGGTCCTAATGGGAGTTGGTGGTAAGAGAGACGTGACTCCAAAGGGCAGGTCAATGGGTTTAAACCTCACACCACCGCTGGAAGCTGAAGTATTTTGCAAGGTAGACTGAGCACACACGCTCTGAAAGTTGGGTGTGAGGAATGTTCCTTAACAACTGGACCTTTTAATATAAATTCATTAATAACTTCAATTAAATATTTCAGATATGAATCTACATTTGAAATAAACACATAGCAGCGTACAAGATGAGCTAGTTGTTTCTGCCATTATTATTATTTAAAGTATTTTTTTATGGCTTCAGTTGACAGGACAGGAAATGGGATGGGGGGTGACAACATGCAGTAAAGGGCCACAGGTCAGACTCTAACCCTGGGCCCGCTGCAGGAAGGACGCAGCCTCTGCACATGGGGCACATTGTACCATCTGAGCCGCTGTGGTGCCCCCTGCCATCATTCATAGTATACACTGTCAGCGTTTTCTCCAAACTCTTTGGAAACTCGGCTCATAAAAGACTCCTTTGACACATAAAATTGCACTGTGAAAATTGCTCAGCACATAATAAAAAATCTTGGGTGGTTAGTGTGCCCAAGAGAAAGTACTAGAGTGAAACTGGCAGTCTCCCATTCTCAGTCTCTCTTTCTCTCACCCTCAACTTACCACTCTTTATAAACACACATTAGCAAAATCACTTATCCAATTGAAAAAAGCAGCAATTGTTCGCACTCGTGATTGAGACTGTAATTAGTTGAGCATTTAATATCCTTCAGAAGCTTTGCAAATAATTTGGTTCCTTGGCGTTTTGTTCAACATGAAAAGACGACACAATAACCCCAATGACAAAGGGACCACTGTGGGTACAAAGGAGGGCAAGGGAAGAGAGAAGGGGGTGTCTGATTGGTAGTAATTATTTGTAATTTGCCTTAAGGTTCACTAAAGAGAGAGAAAGATGGGCAAATTCTGAGGCAGATGTTCTTCCAGTTGGTGCAAGCAGTGGCTGGAAGGAAATCGGGTTATATCTGTGATGGATATAGGCTGATGTAGGAACATCTTAGAGGAATGCTCTCCTCGTCAAAGCATGACTTGATCATGTGTTTGTGTTGTATGCTTGCCCCAGTTTTACAGATGTTTCCAGGCCCTGCTGCGATGTGATACTCCCCGACGAGGCTCCAGCTTAAAGAGCTCCTCCAAGGTCCCCACCAAGGCCATGAGAGGTGTAGCTGTCACTGGTCCCCGCCGCACCAACGACTTCCTATTTATGGTGGCCTCCCTGGGTCAGCCGGCTGCCACCATGCCCCAGCTGGGCCCCTCCTTTGAAGCCACCAATGATGTCACCAAAGTCCCCTCCTCAGATGCCAACCAACCGGTCGTAGTATCACTGGTGGCCCACTCTGATGGTTGATGATTGGCTTGTAACCACGAAGAGTCCCAAAGACCCCAGGAAATCATTAATAATGAGAAAGGTGGTTTAACTGAGGCTTGGAGAGCAGCAGCATGCCAGTCCAGGTGGATTTAAAGCATTTGTTGCTACAGCTTTGCCCCGGCCAGTAGAAATGACGGACCAGTAACAAAGGCAAATATCTTGGACTGCCTCTGGACAACAGGAACAGAAATCAGAGGCGGAAAAGACTGCAGAAGCTGGCAGTCTGTGTTCTCTGCAGAGAAAATAACTTGCTGGGAATGAGCATTTGAAGAATGTTCTTATCACAGTTTTTGGAGAAAGCACAGTTAGATTGTTTTGAAGAGGAATTTTAGGGATAATTTATTTTGTGCAATATCTAATGTTTGTCATTCACTCTCATAAAATGTCCCAACAGAAATGTGTTCAGAGAGCAGGAAGAGGGATAACATGTACTGTTGTACTGATAGCTGTGGTTACAAAGTGAAGTAGAAGAACACACATTTGTATTACTGTTTATTAGCATTGTTTATTACTCCCAAGCATTTTAAAGTCTTTTGGAGTAGACATGATTACAAAGACAAAGTAACCTAGACTATGAATAGTATGAGAATGTAAAGGGAATGACTGAAGTTTTTTAGCTGTTATTCCCTGCCAGTCATTTTCATTTACTTCATCACTTGTCACTTTGAAATGCAAACGTCGTTTTCCATTAAGTGGTTTAATAATTATTTGTTAGACTTTTAGCATTGCTAGAAAGTTAGCGGCATTAAAGTTTTTTCCAGGTATAGTGACTTTGATGTCAAACAAATAGGTGCATGTTGGAGAGTTACTGTGTCGTCCCTTCAATAAGGTCCGTGCATGTGCACTGTTGCAAATATGCAACACATAATATGCAAATGAAGCCAGAGAAATACAGTATCTGCTAATGATCAGTGTTTATCACTGACTTGGTATTGTAGGAAATTCTGAAAATGAATGCCTCTCTGGAATTTTAATCGGCCATTTTCACATACGTATACCTGTGATATCTGTTTTTTTGTCTTGTTTAAAGCTTGGTCAAGTTCAAGTCCTGTGTCCTCAGAAAGGATAGAAGACATAGGTCATTTAAAGTAAAAGAGCAAACTTCAAACAATCTGATGAAATTATTAGCAGTCCAGTGCCTTATTCATTGGCACACAGTCAGCAGTGCATGTACAAAGACATCAGCCTCTACACATAATTTCTGTAAAAGTCAAAATATTTGCTCCCACAAAAGTCCGGTGTGTTTAACAGACTTCGAGCGAGCGACATCGCCGGAGGAAATCCTAACAACAAACACAAATTATTTTCCACTGTTTTTCAGAACAACATGCTCGACTTGAGGCAGTGAGTATCTTTTAGATGGGATAAGTTTGTTCTGTATATATTGTTTGCCATGTGCTTGTCTGCATCTTATTCAATTTTTTGATAACTGACTTGACACCTTGTCCTCCTTGCAGGACAGAGATAAATGTGCAGTTTCTGAGCAGTGCATCAATGCTGTGTTGTCAGTGAATGTCTAAGCTGTAAGTGGTGTGGTAATTTTATGCCACTGCACACGATTACAGTGTGTGCAGTTGTTTTGGTAATTCACTTTTAGCACACTGTTTTTTTATGTGCTCTCCAGATCTTGTATAAATTAATGTACATGAGTTGATACCAAAGCTAAAGAAATGTTGATATTTTTTGAGGAGTGTTCAATAAAGGTTTTTTTTAATATATGGTAAATCAATGCACAATGTTTTTTTTTTCTTTTTAGTTAGGACCCGTTTGAAATGTGAGGTGGTCCAAATCAAGGAGGTTCAATATGCAATGTACTCAAGATGAATGATTGAGTTATGTGATATGTTCAGTAACAGTATAGTTATATTTAATTGACCATTTGCTAAACTATGGTTGGGGTAAAGCAGTGGCAGCATGCATTGAGCTATAGAAACCACAACTGATTATGTAGTGTGTGTTTTTTTGCTCAAACTTGCAAACGTTAGCATGTCTGGCTAACTTTGAAACAATGAAACACGAGCCCGATTTAAGACTTTATCCCCGAATAATACTAGCACTCCACTGCAAAAGAACAACAGTGCTGAAACCTTACAAAGGTTGGCAAAGGGGACGTGTTCAACAATGTAAGTTTAATTAGCCAGCAAGCCACAGGTGATAGAGTTTGCTATGTCTTCTCATCCTGTTTTTATCTATCTGCTACCATGAAATCAGGGACCCAGCATTTAAAAAAAACCCAGGGTACTAAAACTGCCACCATTACACAAAAATGAAAATAGTGATTCAACAAGCCAAATGATCTATAAACTGACTGTGTAGACAGGTTATCCAGGGTGAACCTAGCTGCCAGCTGCTAATTCAGTCACTACCTATAATGTAATCAACACTGAATGTCTAAGAACTATATTAAATTTCTGCCTTGGCCCAACTGGTCACAAGATTTTATTTTTTTCAAGATCCACAGCTTTTACATGAAGCCGAACCACATTTCAAACTCTCACGTGGAATCAAAAGAGGAGTCCTGTGACTGTCTAATTGCCTAAACTGAGACACAGGTGCCAGTTTTCCAAATCAAGTCGACACTGTCTTCAGTCTCCTGCATTCATTCTGTCGACATATGTTTTAAAAACACTTTTTCAACTTGCCAGGGTGAGACAAAAGTTGTGATAACACCAAGATGACAGCGGCCAGGCACAAATAGAGTTTGGTGTCTTTAACCTCTGAGTAATTCCTCAGGGACAACTGGAGATGAATGGCTAAAAGGGGCAACTTGACAGCAGAAGTTATTGGATGATCATGTTAATGGACAATTTACTCTTAAAACACTTGCTTTTTGTATATTTAAACTGGGCTCAGTGTGTTACCCTATCTTGGGGACCCAATGCTTGTTAGTGGTTGCACTGTTAATAGTTTTGGATCAATCTCTTATCTTATCTCATCATATAACAGGTAGCTACTATTTCAGGACTGGGTTGGGGTTTTTGGCAGCCATTCCATTCGTAACATGAAGGTTGTATTGAATCATAAATAGGAGATGTAACATTATGTGTAATGACAGAAGTCGCTGTCACAAAACCTTTGTGTTATTGTGGGATGACAACACAGAGATTTACAAGAACTGCATGAACTCACCTAGGAGCATATCCACTGGATGCTGGACTTAAATTGGTTGTGGGCCTGCAGGTTGAGCAAATCTGTTTTCAGAACTGATTTTAAATCTCTTTCTGGCTTCAGGGGGTGTTATGCTAATTGTTTTTGCGTAATGCTCGGCCCTTGCTCTCCACTGTTTGTTATGAAGCCCCTGGTGAGCGGAGATAAGAGAAACACCTCAATAATCAACAAGGCTGAGAGACGGCATTGTGGGGATGGACTCTGGTATACCAGACGCTCTGGGCACAATGTCTGATTAACCAGCTGAATAGCTGGAAGACTGGACTAAAGTAGGGATGAGTGGAATCCAAAATGACCTTTTGTAACCAATCCTTTCAGCTTTCGTCAAAAATAAGAGCCAGTTAGGTGATAAGACGGTCGCTTACAAAGGGCCCGCATCAAAATTGATTTCATTCTGTCTCACCTGCAACACCTCTCTCTGCCTCTGTCTCTCTGACTTTTATCAGTGGATAATGTCAATGGCCTCTTTATTCAGTGAGCCGGTTGAAAACAGATGGGATGGGATGAAAAGTTGTGCTCAAAACAGAAGGTTCACCCCTCTTCCAAAATTGTGGCAACTACACTGATGTGCTTTCACAAATAACAAAGACTAATTTCTACTATAGGAGATGCGAGGAATAGAGGGAACTCAACCGTTCCTGTAGACATCTAAGAGGCACTTCAGAAACATGTTACAGCTCCCAACATCCATTAATCTGTAGACTTAAAACCGGTGAACACTTTATCTTCCTTTGGTTCAAACACACCACAACACAGCAGACTAGCTCCACAGCACATGTGAACGCTGTGCCAGCAGCAGCACTGGCAGGGGTTTCACAGGAAATATGTTTAATTCTGTTTCTTTTCTCTATGACAATGCAGTCTGTGATTGCAGTGCTAACAACACAACCTGATTAGGAATAGCTACATTTTGTTGACGGCTCTTGTTCTCATCATTTATGGCGGAATAAGCTTGTTGTTGCAGTAGTCAAGTTGAAAATAATCAGGACTAAACATGAGCCATCAAAAGACCACAATTCAACTAACAATGTTTTTTATTAGATATTAGTCGATAAACTATTTTCTGAAGCATGATTTAATTGAATCGCTTGTCTTATCAAACAATCCAAATCCTGGATGTTCAGTCTGAAAATCACACAACAAGAGAAATTATAATCAAAGACTTGCATTTGAAGCTGGAACTAGTGAATATTTGGCACCTTGGCTTCAACTATTATCAACCATTATTCATTTTTATTATCAGTTGCTGAATCATTTTCTGTTAATCAACTAATGGATTCATGAAGCCCAGTTGCCAGGATAAAATGTTGGTAGTTGCAGAAATTTTAGCTGCCAACAACTGACACGCTCATGTCTGTATGTGTCATAGACTATGTATCATATTGACATATTGACCGAGCCAGTGACCACTGTTCAAGACTGTGTTTCAACATTGGAAAGTGCAAAACCAATGGATATCTTTAAATTGAACTTGGGACAATTTCCAACTGTCTTTAGGGCAAGAAAATGAAATATATTTTTGAACTGAAGTCAGGACATCTCCAGCCAGAGCAAAAGTTTTTAACGAAACCTCCTTGGCTGTATTTGCGAGAACCAAAGCAGATGTTTTAGGCCCCAACACAATCTTTTCCTAACCATAACCAAGTGTTTGTGCTTAAACCTAATCAGACCATAAGCACACAAGATTATAAAGAAACACAATGTTTCAACATATCTGAGGTTTGCAAAAACGTACTTTGCTGACATTTATTATGGTGACTGTGTTGATTCACGACTAATTGTTTCAGCTCTCGACTACAGCCTCATCAAAGGTCTCATATTATACTGTTTTTCATCAATTTCACACAGCTGTCAGAGGTCCAACAACACTGTATTTGAGATGTATTGCCCCAAACCCATCCGTGATCCTAAACTTCAGCTGTCTAAAAGTCACTCAAGTGAGCTCTACTGAGAGCAGGCTGTTTCTGTGCCTGCACCTTTAAATGCTAATGAGTTCTGTCTGTCAAAGCCTTCCTCGCCTGCTACAGGCGGAGGATGCCGCTTAGGCTAGCGGTAGCATGCGCTAATGTTTATGGTGGATGTATTTCTATGGCTTGCCCAGAATCGGACCCAGCAGGAGAGGCTCCTGATGAAATTCAGATTCTGCGGCTGCAGCAGGACATTTCAGGATGGTTAGTGTGTCTGAATGTGTTACTTAGTTTGTTCATATGTGTTGTTACATTTACTACCATGTAGCTAATGGCTAACAGCTAGCGAAAGCTGTGTTTGTCTCCAATACAGTCTCCAAACTCTTGGACACTGTTCGCATCGTCTCTGTCTCCAGTCTGCACGTTTCCAGACTTTTTACTGTGACAACCAAGCTCCCTCGTAATATTATTAACATTAAACTTCCTTCAAACACTGTTGCATAGCGGACCGGAGCAAACTAGTTAGCCAGTTTCCAGCTGACTTCAACATACTCGTAGGCAACTGTGGCAACACGTACCTGTGGCTCGGGTGCAGTTGCTGGGTCCGGTATGGTTGGGACTGATCCTTTTACGAGAGTCAGTGTCGAGGCAAAGCCAGCTTTGTACTGACCCTCATTACTGAAGCAGTCCGAAGTGAAGCGGTTAGCACACACATACAAACTAACAGGAACCGCAGCCGGCACTTTGTCATTGAAAATGAAATGCAACCACTGTCTCTTCTGTTGTTCTGTAGCTGGAACAGAATGTAGGCACTTATGTTGATTTTTACAACCAACAACAGAGTTTGCGTGTTTAGCTCTGAGCGACGACATTGCGAAACACTGCTAGCTTACCGCTGGAAACACCAAACTTCAGCTCGGGGATGGACGCCCCCCTCTCGGATATCTCCAATCGTCGCGCAGAGGAGGCCGGCATATGAAAATCTCTCCTTTCGTTACATAACTAAAGGAGCTGAATCTGAACAGCCTGTTGGAGCCCCGTTTTACCAGTGGGTGGGCTGCAGAAACCATGCAGGACTTGTTTGCTTTCCTCATTCTGGGAGTTGGTAGGCTCAGGGAGGACCAGTTTATATATGTAGATACCAGAGAAAATGTGTTTTTCATAATGGGACCTTTAAGACTATAAAATGTAAATGCTCATGGGAGACTGGACCGCAACAAGGGCATGTTGGCTCATCATTGGATGTCTGTTGGCACAGATGATTCTGAATCTCTAGGTTTGCTCAGACTACGTGTCACTGCATTCACATTTTTTTCCCTTGGCTTTTAATTCAGTATGAGAATGGCCCCTGTTTGTCCTTTTGTCTGTCTTAACTGGTCTTTGAGTTTTTACTGTCCTCTTTCACAGCGGCAGCTCAGTTTGACCGAATTCACAACATGGTAAAATGAGCCATAAACGAGGATCTTTAGCAGCTGTGGACCCCCTGTGTCTATCTTTAGTCTGTTGGGGACCTCTAATCTTCTGCCTGCAGAAGGGTTACAACTTTAATCTCTTGTTGAACAGCAGAAGCTGCTGATAAAGTAAAGAATAGGCAGGGCTTACGTTACAGTGATGAGCATGTTTAACCTGACAGCTAAAAGAACCCTGTGCATCGATGGACAAGGATTAATGCTAATAATAAAGACAAGGGAGACACAACATGTCAACACTGACTTGAGCCCTAATCGCTCAGGACTGATATTACCAGGAAACACTCATGTGATTTAGAAACCACCACCCTATGGGGAATGCATTTGAATGGGATAAGCAAAGTCTGTACTTTACTTGAATTTATTCACATTATCCCCCAGATATGATCTATAAGCATCAGCAATCAACCAACTATTATGGTTTCAGAAGTGACGCATCTGTTCTACATCAGCCACATTATTGTTCAATATTGTTCAGCGTTGTTTTGTAGCTTATATACACACTACACACTAACAGATCCTAATCTTCAGTCAATTTAAATGTCAACACAGCTGATCTCAACAAATCACAAACTGTAATCAAACTTCTTAATTGTTAAGTCGTCTGACAACAGAAAACAGTTTTTAAGTAAAAATGCAACCCCAAATCACTTCATACTGATTCACACAGGACTAATATAATCGCATGACCTCCATGATTCATTAGCCAGCAACACTTGATTTGATTTTATCGTATTTTAGACAAACTTAATCATCTCATCAAAGTTGTATATGATGAAAGCCATACCCTTTACGCTGCGAGATAATGTGCCAGCCCTCCTGTTCTGTTTTTCCTCAAACCCAGGCACATTCCACTCTACTTGAAACGCCCCCATCAAAGGCAAATCAGGATGAGAGTCTTCTTTCTGTGCTCACATCTTAAAAGAGAGCAGAGCTACTTCCGTCCTGGAGACAGATGACAGAGAAAGCCTGAGGAAGAAACGCTTGGCATACATGGTAGCGTTTCTCTGACGATATGTCCGTCCATACATTAAAAGAAAAGGACAAACCCTTAACTGAGTGATCTATAAGCACAAACGATATCTGTTTCTTTGATACTAATGGTCGTGTTTCCCCGCAGCGCAGGTGGTAAAGTGTACGTCTTTCACTCCTGCCAAAGAAGCCAGACTAAAGCGATTATAATATCTGGCAGGCTGCCCTGTGACCAGTGGGGCCAGCCAGCACAGTGCTGAAAAAACACACTCAATGAGTGTCAGTGAGCACAGACAGCACAGGGGGTTCCACATGTAACTGGTGAGTAAAGCCCATTGCCATAATCAAAGAATTTAAGTAGATTTAACTTTTCATCAGCCAATAGCTGATTATGATAGGCTGTAAGTTTCCATCATTAAATTACACTTATTTGATCATTAGTGTGTAATTACGTGAAACAAAGGCTCATTCTGTTTCTTGGTACCTTAGCTTTTATATCTACTGAGTCCACTATGTTGCATCACCATATTTCTACAGCAGTGCATCTATATAAACATGGTTTCCAGCTTAGTTATGCGATGAGTGTGTCGTCCTTCGGATCCCTGCTTTGTGTTCTGAGGATATACTGCTCTTGGACAAAGACTGGGTTGAGTGTTCAACAAGCCATTGAGTGAGGTTCAGAGGTGATAGCAATAATAAAAGTGAAAAAAAAGAAAAGCTTCTATAAATAATCACCTTGCACCTCCTGTTCTAAAGCTCCTTGCGAGGTCAGTGCCACTCTCAACCTTTCCAGTTCTTTAGCAAAGGTTCTCAATTTACTCGCGAGCCCTCGACTGGCTCACTTCAAGTCTGCCGATCTTTTCCATTTGGACCCTGACTTCTCTGCCCTCCAGATGCTTGTGTCTGTTCATTTGTTGAACTGATTTTGTCTATAGAGTTAATCAATGAAGGTTCCATGCATCATTGTGTTTCATTCATTTTTAAGCAATTCAATAGGATCAGGTGAAAAAAGTCTATTTTCCTACTCTAAGAGACACCGACTATTACTTATACTTGATGTCGGTGAATGCAACATGCACAATACCAAAGACTCATATGCATTAACAGTGATGGCACGTGTCTTACTGGTTGTGAATGTAAGAGGAATTCTTTATTTTTTCATCTTGTTATTATGTCTTCAGTGTCTGATATTTTGGCCCTGAACTAATTTAACCATTTTTCAATGTATACTCACCATTCATATACCAAATATTTGTCTCAATTGGGAATTCACCACATCTTTCCTAATTGATATCATTCATACCTTCAGAGATATTTGAAGTTTTTCTACCATTTTTTCCCATTCACGTAGATAATGAAAGATCAAAAAATCCCACATTTTCAAGCATTTTCAGAGCTCATCTAGTCATTCATGCTTCCAGATAGAAACTCCATTCAGACTCTGAAATATTCCACAATTTGTCGACATTCAAACGATTCAAATCACATTTAAACTTTTGAAAATATTCAACTTTTTTTTAGGCTTTGTTTTATTGCAATTATAATGGTAGTCAATGAGAAATCACTTCAAACAAACTCATTTTCCAACTCTTCATACATTCCCGTAGAAACTCCATTCAAACTGGGAAATGTTCACAAAGATTAGGACTTTCTCACCTGAACTCAGCCTTTTCACAGCATTTATACTTTTTGCACAGTGGCAGTTTAAACATTGGTAACTTTTTAGCCACTTTCAGATTTTTGTATTGGTGTGTATGGCGTGGAGTACTGACAGCCAGAGTGGAGGAGCCAACTGACAGAGTGGGGAGGAGCTCAAAAAAATTCAGAAAACCTCATCTTCAACTCACCACCACTTCCACAATTTTCACTCCAGCAGAAAGATGGGCTTTTAAATGACTGGAACACTGTCCAACTGCTGCATTAAGCCCCATTAAACTGAGAGGAAAAATATCTGGAGGCAGACAAACACATCCACTTCTCTGAACTACTCCACAAGACACATTTTTGACCACACACACACACACACATATTTCACAAAGTCCTCACAAGACTCTCATAGTTACCATATCATTATTTGAGTGATAGCAGTTACTGTTTTGGAGTGAGAAACATGATAATGTGAGGTGAGCCTCAGTTAAAATCACTATTAAATCAACTTTCGCAGTCCGCTACCACGACCAACCTGGTCACCAACACCATGGCAACCAAAATCAACTGGGCCAACACAGAGAGTCAGATTTATCAATGAGTCAGTGTAATACACATAGTGATAAACAGGGTATATTTCCCAACATTTTAACTATATTCAACTATTAGTTTTTCATTCATTCAAGACAGAATCGCCATCTAGAAATTTTTAATGTTCACTGATACATTCAGATTTATTGAGCTTTTCAGTCCCATTCAGAGTAGTTGATTCATTCTCACTCCAATATCTCTTCACACGCCAGTTTGGCTCACAGTTTATATTCTGTTTTTGCAGCAGCAGCAGCAGCAATGTGGAGAATCTCCCCTCAAAATCACCTCGAAAATGAATAACTATTGATATGATGATGGATGCAATGTCTTATCAGACATCTCCTGGTCCCTGGAGACACTTTCTGACCTGCTTTTGTCAAAGTTAATCATCATATCCATGTTTGAAACTCAGGTGACACTTCGGCCCTAATGAAATTCATTAATACGATAAAATATTAACTGAGGGGGAATTTCTCTGCCAAGGTGGCCCATGACTGAAGCACACCTCGTAATGAATTGCTGCGGGGAAATGCTGAAAGGTGCTGGGTTTCCAGATTCAATAGAAGAGCCTATTCTGGTTTGGCTGTTCGGGAGCCGCCGTCGGGTCATAATGGTTAAAAATACTGGAACCATGCTGCAGTATGCATTGAAAAACACATATCTCTCTATAAAAGCTTCTGTCTGTCTGTGTGTATGTGTGTGTGTGTGTGTGTGAAATATCTCTGCGGATCAGGATCAGACTGACCAGAGAGTTTCAACATGGCTGCTGCTTGGTTTAAGGGTGTGCCATGCGGATTTGTTTGGATTAAAATAATACCGTTAATGAATTATTGCATAAATGCTTTATACACTCTGGAGCATAGTCTATCGGAGCCCCCACAGTGACATGCACATTAGAGCCAGTCACTGCAGAGCTCAGGACTACGACACATTAAGAAACAAGCGGATGTATACCTGCGGCAGCACGAGCTGCACCGGGAGTTAGCTGGCGGTTCGGTCTCATTCTGTTCTGTGCATCTAAACTGACTGTTGTGGATTAATGAGACCAAACGAGACCGGACCGTGTCTGTTCGGGTCTGAGGAGAGCGGAT